>LPNX011174722.1:44930-120206 GCA_001517045.1 Pseudotsuga menziesii
CATAGAAAGGGAAATCGATTTGGCATATGGTGTAAAAGATAAAATGGCAAGTATATAATTAATCAAATATCCCTCTAAATATTTTATTTTGCAAATTACTTATTGATGTACATCTTCTATTTTTCCATGTATTGTTGCATAAGGACTGATTGGTTGTGTAATTTTTTCGTGTATTTATTATTGCAGGTAAAACACCATAAGGCTATGGTATGCAATGGATGTAGATATCAGATCAAAAAATTGGATGAAAAAAAAAACATCAGATTCTAGGGTTTCGGCTGTCTTTGAGGTTACAAATGTTTCATCTAGATTGAGAGACAACCAGAAGTCTCAGAAAATCGATTCTATGGGTATTTGGAAGATATTATACAATGTGACTTTAAATCCTTTAAGGTAGTTCTATTCGTTGTCAAATGGTACAGGTTACGATTGAATCAACGTGATCCCAATAGAACTATTATTGAACATGATAATGGATTTACCATGGTAAACACAAGGTTGTTTGAGCCAGGAACATATCCCTATGTTCTTCCAAGCCAATGTGAACAAGTATTTTACTCAGAGGTTCCAGGTAAAGCAGGCTGGTCGTTTATTGTGAGACATGATCCAAGGGGAAGGCCGGTAAAGTATAACCTAGATGATGGTAATGAAGAGGGTTCGTTGGAAGAAGAATATGATGATGAAGAGCATGATCAACTTGATTTAGCTGACGATGATGATCCAACAGATGATGTATCAGACAATGCCGTTGAATATTACTCCGACGATGACACGATGAGCGTAACTGATGATGATGACAATGATGATATGGCCAATCCTTACAATGTTGACACAAATGATGATATAGATAGCGCATCATATTCATCATCATCGTATTCCTCATGATGATGATACTCATCATCAACATCATCATCATCAGCATCCTCATAATGATGATAATCATCATCATCATCATCAAGATCATCATCATTATCATAATCATGATCATGATCATAATCATAATCATTGTCTTCATCAGCATCATAATCATCGTCGTCATCATCATCATCATTGTCATCATCTGCATCAACATGATAATCATCACCATCATCATCAACATCATCATCATCAACTTCATCACCATCATCGTCATCATCATCATCACCATCATCACCATCATCATCACCATCATGGTCACCATCATCGTCTTCATCAACATCATAATCATCACCATCATCATCAACATCATCATCATCAATTTCATCACCACCACCACCACCATCATCATCATCATCATCATCACTACCATCATCTTCATCATCATCGTCATCTTCATCATCGTTGTCACGATCAACATCATCATCATCATCGTTGTCATGATCAACATCATCATCATCATCATCATCAAGATGATCATCATCAACAGAATCATAATCATCATCATAATCATGATCATCGTCATAATCATAATCATCATCTTCATCAGCATCATAATCATCATCAGCATCAGCATTGTCATCATCTTCATTAGCATCATAATCATCACCGTCATCATCATCATTGTCATCGTCGACATCAACTTCATAATCTTCATCATCATTATCAGCATCGTCCAAGGAATAGTTGAATTAGATGATGTAGCAGACAATGCGGTTGAAGATTATTTCGACGATGACATGATGAGCACAACTGATGATGATGACGATGATGATATGGCAAATCCTTACAATGTTGACACAGATGATGATACAGACGGCACATCATCTTCATCATCATCGTCTTCCTCATGATGATGATACTTATCATCAATATCATCATCATCGTCATCCTCATGATGATGATAATAATCATCATCATCATCGAGATCGTTATTATCATCATAATCATGATCATCGTCTTCATCAGCATCATAATCATCTTCATCATCATCATCATCATCATTATCATCGTCGACATAATCATTGTCATCATCATTGTCATAATCATCATCATCATTGTCATCGTCTTCATCATCATCATAATCATCATCATCATCATCATCATCATCATTTTCATCATCGACATCATCATTGTCATTGTCGGCCTCAACATCATAATCATCACCATCATCATCAACATCATCATCATCAACTTCATCACCATCATCTTCATCATCATCATCATCACCACCATCATCATCACCATCATGGTCACCATCATCATCACCATCATCGTCGACCTCAACATCATAATCATCACCATCATCACCATCAACTTCATCACCATCATTGTCGTCATCATCATCATCATCACCACCATCATCATCTTCATCAAAATATACTCGTATTTATCAAAAATATTACTATATAATAACATCATTGTCATCGTCATCATCAACATCATCATCATCATCAATAACATCATCAACATCATCGTCATCATCAACAACATTGTCATCATTGTCATCATCAACATGAACATAATAATCATAATCATCATAATAAAAATAAAAAACATATAATATAAAAAGCATATAATATATAATAAAAATAAAAAACATATAACATATAATAATATATAATAACAAATCACAAGCGTATTTGGACATTGCCGCAACTTGTTTTGGACAGTTCAGTTCAATTTGGAGGTTCGTGTGAAATTGGGAGTAGGTCCGCTGGAGCACAGGGTTTAGCATTGGAGCTCACGGTTGATAATTGGAGGTAAGGGTTGAGAATTGGAGCTCACCGTTGATAATTGTAGCTAACGGTACAAATTTGGAGCACACGGTTCACGTTTTGGAGTTCTAGTTTTGGATTTGGAGCTCATGGCTCAATGGGTAAGCATCATGACCTCCTTTTTTTGGGCATGCTGTGACAATGGTTTTTGGGCATCCTGTGACAAGGGTTTTTTGTGCGCGCTGTGATGTTTTCTCCTTTGTGGGACAAGCTTGAATGCAGACAGACCCTTCCTCATTTAGTGGGTTATGAACTCGCTGTTCATAACAGACCTTCTTACCTTACAAATGAGAAACTCGCTGGTCGGTTCATGAAATTAGAATAGGGCTTCGCGCCTCACCCCCTCTCGTATCTGTGACTCACTATTATAGTGAGTATTCATTTTGTAGCGCATCTATAGCACATAGGATAAAAGACAACTAAAACGCCCCGTTTTCCCGGGCGTATTTTTGATAAAACACGGTCAGATTTATGCTGGAGAAAGGTTATTTTCACAATTTTACAATTTCTGCAATTGTATGTGATTGTCTTTGAGTAAATCCATGATTTTAAAACGACCCAAATCACTGGAATTGTGATTCAACCACTTTAAATTTCGATTTAGACCAAAATTGATTTGCCGGATTCCGGCAGGTTGGGGGCATTTTGGTTAGCGTTTATACTACTCCCATCTATAGATGTAATTATGCAATTTCTCTAGTTTTGCACAGATAGGATTGATCAAAGAAGTACTTCGAAGAGACTGATTATCCGGGCCTATCGAACGATTAAAATAGAACTAGGAAATTGGGGCCCTTGACTACAACTAGTAAAACCCCTCTTAAGGTAAGGAAGGTCATACTATCTTATGGGAATAATAAGGGAATAAAGACTTCCACAATGAGGAGGTATTACTTCATAAGGAGGTATTAATTCACCATACCAGTTCATCCTCATATTCAACCGGTAAGGTAAGATACTACAGGGAATAGAAGCCTTTAATCTTTTAGAAGGAAAGAGAAATAAGGGGTAGGGGTTGACTTTCATGTTTCTAGCTTAGGAAAGTCATAAGGCAGGAAAGGAAAGTAATAAATAAAATAACAAGGGGGTGCCAATCACCCGCCCCACCACAGGGTACCCATTCTGGCAGTGATAATAAAGAGCAGGTCTTAAGGCAAAGAGCGGTACCATATCTAGGGAACGACCTTGGATCAATAAAAAATATACCATAGAGAACAGATCCTCTCAAAGCCAGGACCTTGAAAAACACACTAGTTCAAGGCCCAAAGTCCTGTTAATATCATTGTCAAACAAAAACTATCCATGAGGACAGAGTTCAAGAACTCTGTCCACATGAACTATATCTCACAAAGAACTCTGGCTACTCTCATTTGCAGATGCTTCCTGATTCCCTTGGCAACTACATGAACCTCCAAAGCATTGACTTGTTTGAGTGCTCCCATTTGCATATGCTCCTCGATTCCCTTGGCAACTACACGAACCTCCAAAGCATTGACTTGTCCGACTGCTCCCATTTGTCGATGCTCCCCAATTCCCTCGGTAAGTGCACTAACCTCCAAATCATTTGGTTGTCCAAATGCTCACATTTGCAGATGCTCCTTGATTCCCTTAGCAACTGCAAGAAGCTTCAAAACATTGAATTGTATGGTTTCTACCATTTACAGATTCTCCTCGACTCCCTTGGTAACTACACAAAACTCCAAAGCATTGGCTTGTCATGTCGCTCCCGTTTGCAGATGCTCCCCAATTCCCTCGGCAACTGCACTAACATCCAAATATCTGACTTGTCCAACTGCTCCTATTTGCCAATGCTCCCCGACTCCCCAAATATTTGACTTGTCCAACTGCTCCCATTTGCCAATGCTCCTCGACTCCCTTGGCAACTACACAAACCTCCAAAGCATTGACTTGTCTCACTGCTCCTATTTGCAGATGCTCCCCTATTCCCTAGGCAACTGCATGGACCTCCAAAGCATTCACTTCTCTCACTGCTCTGGTATGCAGATGCTCATCGAATCCCTTGGCAACTGCATCAAACTTCAAAGCACTGACCTGTCCTTCTGTGGATGCTCCTGGGTTTCCTTGGAAAGTGCATAAACCTTGAAAGCATTCTCTTGTCCAGCTGCACACGCTTAAAAGAATTTCCAAGTGCTCTTGGAGACCTCAGTAATTTGAAAATTTTGCATTTAGGAAGCGAATCGTTGGAAATACCCTCATTTAGTTTTTTGAGGAGCTTAGAGGAATTGGAGCTCAACTTTTTCCAGGGATTGAAATGCTTGCTAGATTCCATTAGAATGTTGACTCAATTGAGAAAGTTGAAAATAAAAAAGATGAGCAAGCTTGAAGTGTTAAAAATAGAAGATTGTCAGCCAAGTGATCCGCCATTCAAAAAATATGGAGGGGAAATTGAAACATTTACCAATTCAAGAGACGCTTTGGAGGTATCCTATTTTGAAGATGTTTGCCTCAACCTTCAACATGTTGAAATTGAGGATTGTGATGGTCTTGTGGAGGTAGGAGCATTGCCAACAACAATCATAACTCTAAAGGTGAGGGGCTGTACTGCATTAAGGAAAGTAGGAGGGCTTGGTGGTCTCTCAAAACTTCAAATTGAGGATTGTGATGGTCTTGTGGAGGCAGGAGCATTGCCAACAACAATCATAACTCTAAAGGTGAGGGGCTGTATTGCATTGAGGAAAGTAGGAGGGCTTGGTGGTCTCTCAAAACTTCAAGAGGTTACAATCAACCATTGTAATCGTCTCGTGGAGGTTGGAGCACTGCCAACAACACTGATAACTCTAGAGCTGAGGGGTTGTGTTGCATTGGTGAAAGTACGGGGGTTTTCTGGTCTTTCAAAAATTCAAAAGTTGAACATTAGCTGGCGCATAAGATTGGAGGAGCTTCCATGCATTGAAACATTGGTATCTTTGGAGGAATTTGTGCATTTAATTATGTCAAGCTGAAGCGCATACAGGGCTTAGAGCAGTTGACAAAGCTTCGAAAGTTGGTTATTAATTGGTGCATGGAATTGGAGGAGCTTCCAAGCATTGAAAAAATGGCATCATTGAAGGAGTTGTCTGCATTTAATTATGTCAAGATGAAGAGCATACATGGGTTGGAACAACTGACAGAGCTTCGAATGATGAACATTAGTGGGTGCATAGAACTGGAGGAGCTACCCAGTATTGAAAAATTGCTATCTTTGCAAGAGTTATGTGCATTTGATTGTGTCAAGCTAAAAAGCATATAGGGATTGGGGCAGTTGACAAAGCTTCAAACGCTGAACCTTAATGGGTGCATGGAATTGGAGAAGCTACCAAGTATTGAAACATTGGAATCTTTGCAGGAGTTGTGGGCATTTAATTGTCTCAAGCTTAAGAGCATACAGGGGTTAGAGCATTTGACAAAGCTTCTAACGCTTAACATTAATGGGTGCATGGAATTGGAGGAGCTGCCAAGTGTTGAAACATTGGTATGTTTGGAACAATTGGTTGCACGTAAATGTGTCAAGCTGAAGAGAATACAGGGGTTGGCACAGCTGACAGAGCTTTAATTACTAGATGTTAGGGAGTGCTCAGAGTTAAAAGAGATGCTAGGTCTTGAACATGTGAATAGATTGGACACAGTTTATGCTTCTGGATGCCCCAAACTGCAGTGGGGTGGGGGATTAGTGGAGGAGTTGCACCAACGACTGGAGGAAGGCTTCATCATATGAAAATCTTATCAGAGCACTGCATGCTGGCAATCGAGGGCAGTTGGCACATTCCTGGAGAGAGCTCTGTCCTGACATTTTTGGCACTTAAATCTTAATTCAGTTGTTTTAATTCTGAAGACTATACTATATATTAGTATATGTCAATATAGTCCAAAAATGATACATGAGATGACTGAAAAGTCGAAACAGATAGTCCATCAAAACATCAATGAGCACCATGGACCAACATAGAGGTAATAGTCCAATAAACGAAAGAGGCCTTTCTCATGGAACCAAGATTCTCCTCTGTATATTTCAAAGGCAGTTGAAGTTTTATTAAATACTAAGTGGGCTGTGTAGTCTATAATAAATTTGACATAATGAGACAGAAATCGACTTGTTGTCGCTGCTATTATTTCAAATTATATTTCTATTGACATCTTTCTTTACGGTGGATTCATTAATTATTAATATGGTTTGGTAGCAAATCAGAAGTTCAAATCAGTTTGTAAATTTAACTTATTACTATTAAAAATTTATCTTAATATCTTTAAGAAGGAAGGGATATTCTTTTTAGTTGCAAAGTCAAACTTTTTTTGACTTGTATTAATTTGATTTTTAAAATATAAAGTTTTATAATGTTGTGCATAATTTTAATATTATGAAAAATAAAAACAAAATTAAGAATTTTAAAATGTAATAATTTGATGATTGGTTAAGAGCAATTTTGATGGTTGTAGGAGTTATTTTAATCATCAAAATTTAGAAACAATTAAAAATGATTTATAAAACAAAAATTCTAAAAATATCACATATTATATACTATCTAATTCATTAAATATAATTAATATATCTTACTGGCAAATAATTTAACCACTATAGATTCATGTTTCAGAATTTAGGCATTTACCTCATTTCAGTGAGTAGTACACTACTTGTTCCATATATTTTTGAAACTTCTTAAAAAAAAAAACTAAAACATTAAAAACTAGAGGATAACATTGAACTCTTTGAAGGTGAACACTGTTTGAGTCTTTAAAATGAAGTCTAATGTAATCAAGGATCTGCGTGGCTAGGGTTTCAACCCTATCTAGTTCCCATGTCTTGAAGTATTTTCCATTTGTTATTGAAGTTGATGTTATGTTGTCATGAAGCTTCCTTGAGGATTTTTAGAGGGGTAAGTCGTTAGTTCCCACAAGTCTATCTTGATGCAACTGCCTATAGTTGTCATTGGTACAGTTTCGAGATCGTTTTGGTAGTTGAAAGACCAAGATGTGCAAATATGTGCAAATTAGACGAGCTCCAAGCCTTCAAGATAGTTGTCTAGTTCTCTAAGCCTTAAATCCTTGCCCCAAAATTTTCTTTTAAAAAAATGGACAAAATACCTTCAATGGATCTCTCTCCCTCATATTCGTGTAAGAAAGAACTCACTCTCTCCAAATGAGCACTCATAGGAAAGTTCACTAGGCTTTGTCTTAGCCCAAAAGTGATGGAACTCTGGATCGTAGAGCATTGGGCCCCTCTGTTTCAAGTTTAGGTAACTCATTTTTCTATTGGTAGGGGTTGTTTTGTCTTTATTTTTCTGCACAAAGATGATAGAGATTTGGTTTTTAGATATGGACCCTTTTTCATGGGTTGGAGAGGGAAGGTTTCTTGCTCCTTGGTCTCTGGACTTTAACCTAGAAGCAGAGATAACAATTGCACAAGTCTAGGTGGGCTTGCCTCATCTCCATCTTCACCTTTGGGGGAAAAACTCACTCGTGGGCGTTGACAATAAGGTGAGCCATTTTTTGGACAATGTGGATAAAGAATGGGTCAAGTTCTCTTGCTCTCGTATTTTTGTAGAGATTAACCTTGAGAAAGGGATTCTAGAGGCCCTAAAACTTAATGTCGAGGGCTAGTGCCACATCTAGGAACTGGACTATGAGAAGATTATGATTAAATGTAGTGCTTGTCATGTATATGGACACTTTGCCAAAATCTATCCAAAACTAAAACAAGACAACAATCTACAAAAGGTCTAAAAATAAAAGTTACAGAGTTCAAGATAGTTTCTAATTGATGCCAAAACCCTCTGCGCAAAGAGCCCCTGCATAGAATGCACATCCTTGCAAACTCGAATATTGTAGGAATCCCCTTGGAAAGAAACAATAAATTTGAAACCCTCAAATCTTTGGAAGACTTGGAGCTAGAAATAGCATGGGAAAAGAGTTTGATAAACCCCCATCTTTCAAACCCAAAAAAGGTGGAAATGAGACATTGTGATTCAATCTTGTTAATTTCCAGGAAAGAAGCATGGCATGTACAAGATTCTCTAGCCTCCGAAGGGTTGGCTGAAATAGTCTCTAGTTTCATAGTCATAGTAGACAAGGAAAACCAAGAATTGAATGCCCCCCTCTCAAAAGCATTCACTCTCTGGAAAGTGAAGATACCTCCCGTCCCTTTTGTCCTCTCAAAAGAGGAATAAAGACAAACAAACAAAGGAAAGAAAAGGAAGCAGAAGAAAATATCATGTTGGGTTGTGGATTGGGCCTCATGTTAAAGGGGCTTTCGACATCTCAACCAAGTTAAATTTAATGTTTAGTTTCTGTATTTTGTTATGTTTACAATTTGTGAGGATATACACTTGCAAAATAGATTGGAGTATCAAAATAAAATGTTGGAACAATTGGGATTTCTCTCCAAGGATTACCAACATGGATATGTTAGTATTGTTAGAGGTTATCAACTTCCATTCTCTCTTACTCTCAACTCATCCAAAGTTTTTTTCAATGCAAAACTCCCAAATTGTTCCTGTTAAAAAAACAAATGAACTCTCTGAAGCCATAGTTTTGGCCCAACCATCTCAAGGGATAAATGATCAACAAGGAGCCACCATTTCAATCTCATATTTACCATGACCATTGTTGTTGGGTGTTTTATTGTCTTAATGAATTCACCAAATATTTATTTATCGATCGGGGTTTGTAGACTTAGAGTTGACACAAAATATATGCGAAGGTAGAGGGGTTCCTAGGATGTCATAGAAATATTTTAATAACAAAAAGATCAAAAGATCTTTAAAAATGAAAAACTGAGTCAAACTTCAGAAATTCAACTACTAAGTTAATTAGACTTAAACAAGACCAATAGATCATAGCAGTATCAATCTATACTACTCTACTCTATGAACAATAACTGGAAAGATATATATATAAACAATACTATTCTAAGAAACAAGACTTTATTGAAAGTAACTACTCTTTATAGTGAAACCTACTGATTAATTATTCAGCTTCTAATCTAAGAATTAGAATTCAACTACACATGCATTTACCAGATACTCAAAATTAAGCTATGTTATTTAATTCCACTCTCCTTGAGGATTCTGAGGATATGATTCAAATGTGAGAGGTATTGGAGAAGGTGTATCAAAATGGATTTCAAAGGTAACAAGGAAACTGAACAGAAGCAAATCTAATTTAACTTCTACGAAAAGATGTAAGCTAAACAGTGTCCAATTAAAAGTGATAGTAAACATTGTGATTTATTCTCTATCCATAAAAAATGACTCTAGTTGGAATGAGATGTTATTAACAACTGATCTATTAATCAAGAAACAAAACTATTCTAATGATTACCTTGAAATTGGAGGTATGCTATCCTATAAAGGTGAAGCATGAAACAAATTTAAGGAGATAAATATAATCTAGGAGCAAGTAGAAAACTTAATAAAGATATTTACTTGAAAGTGAATTGGATCTAGAAGCAAGTAGAAAACTTAATAAAGATATTGTGTTCCTAAATCAAATCCTATTCTATGAATATCTTTAGTAACTACAGAATAAGGAGAACAGATCCTATGCTAGAAATGATGATTAAGCCATAAAGAACTAATGTACTTTTTAGAGAATAAAATTAACAAGTTTAATTTTAAAATCAATCCAAATAAGAATGAAGTAAATCAAAATAGGAATGCAATTGACAAATTCTAATGTAGTAATCAATTAAGAAATCAGAGATAAAAGAAACACAATTCAAAAAACAAACTAAATAAAAAAGAAATGAAAGCTAAGAATCATTATAGAGCTTAATGGATACTTTATGTGGTTCGAAATAAGGTCCTAATTATATATATGTGTGTGACTATTGTTTAACTATAGAGAATAATACAATTCAAAAACTAGGAAAATTGAACTTTAAACAAGCGTAAAACGAAGCAGGAAGTATCAAGGTCCGAACGACAGTCCAGATGAAAATATGGAAAGACAGTCCAGATGGCGAAAAACAATGTAAATTACGAAATAAAAAACCTAAATGATCTTCACACTAACTGGTTTATACATATGGAGCTATAGTGCAGAAAAGACAGTAACTAAGCTATTCAACAATTGAAAAAACAGAAGAGAAACAATGCGAATCTACATCTAAGGAGAGAAATCATTTCCTATTGTATAATAAAACAAACTAAAAGATAAGTGAAGTTAATCTACAACTATAGAAGAATTAGCAAAGTTGAATATAACTATGATCTAAGCATGAAACATTAAACTAATTAATCTATAGCTAATTGCAAATGTAAAACTAGAGAACAAAATGAAAGAAAGGATGAAAAGAACTATGCGCGACCGATCACTTTCAATTCTGGAATTATAAACTATGCTAACAACAAAACATGAATTATATTAACAACATAAAATACACATTTCATGAGACAAAACAACATTAACTATAGGAAATCGAATTACATACAGAAGTTGAAAACATAAACTACTTATCTACAGATGGAAATAACAAAAATATACATATGGAAGACCTCTGGTTGTTGAGGGGCCCTTCTCAGCAATCAGGGGTTGCTTCTAAGTCAATCAATCAATCATGAAAGATGAAAACATATATCCACAGCTGAAAATAGAATTTTATTTAATTGGAACAGAGTTTATAGAGTTTCTATGCTTATGACTAGCTAGCTTTTTACTCTCGTCTTGAGACGTCTTTTTATAGTTTTACAATGGAGGATCAGGTCGACCCTTTCAGTGTTCGGCTGCTCTAATAATAGGCACTCTTAACTGCCGAGGAAATGATTACATAGTTATTCACGATAGCGCACAGGTCCTCTTCCTAATTCTTTGGGCGCCGGTTCTCCTTGCGTGCGTAGCTGATGCATTGATATTCTTTGACATGGGCAGAGGGTGTGGTGTTGAGTTGAGAGAGCAGGAGCTTGAATCTTCTAGAGTGAGGACTCTTTTACCAAGAGGAATGCATGGCCAATAGAACCGTGAGACCATTTTCGCTTTTAATGCCCCAGAATATTCCAACCAACAAAACCGTGGGTATGACGGAGGGCTATATGACAATTTGAATGCAACTGTACGTCTTTGGTGTGAATGCATGTCTAAGTGGAGGTTCATTTGAAAACCATAGCCTACAAAAAAAATTCTATATTCCAAGCACATCTAAAAATGTTACATGATTGTTAATAAAACCATGAAATAATGAAATTTAACCAAGACTTGTGTGATATTCAAATACATTCATAGCTGGGTTTAATCGATAGTCGAAATGGAAAAAAGTATGCCAAAAAGTGACAAAAGTAATGCCAACAGAGCAATTTAACAACAAAAAATGATTACAAAATCAGCATCAACACTCCCCCAAACCGGAGAGATGCTAGGACCCTTTGAGCAAAACAAAAAGGAAGTTAGGAAGAAGGCTGAGATGCGGTAACATCTTCCTTCGACTTAGTAGAGGGAACGGTAGATTTGGATTTCAACTTCCTGGCTTATGCCTTCAGAACGTTGTGCCTCTCCTGACAAGAGTCACACAAAGAGGTTATGGCCTTATTGAGGTCTTCAACAGCCTTGACTTAAAGACATAGATTCTTTTTTTCCTAATGAAGATCAACAATCATCTCAGCATATAATTCATTTTGGCTTGTCGACTGTGCTAATTCTTGAGTCAGTCGATCTATTGTCTACTGATTCAGAGTAAATGGATCTGCAGGGCACTCAGAATCTTGAGGAGGACTCAAATTTCTGGATTGTGCTTCAAGGTCAATAGAAGGGATTTGTTCTTCAAGACCTGTGCCTTGAGAATATGTAGAAGTGGGCTCAAGAGCAGAGGCTTTAAGAAACTCGGTCGAGATGCTAGCCAGTGTAAATAGGGGCGAGTCAGAAATGGGTTCACCCACCTGGGTGACTGCACTATCTGGATGAACAGACTGAGGGTTAGGCTGAACAGTGATTTGAACGTGGTTCACCTTCTTGTTCTTGGTTTGGATTTGTGAAAAAGATAGAAATTCAATTGCCATAGGGTCGACAGAGGTGGGTGAATGGCCATGCTTACTTGCTCTTGAAGTATCTTCATCAATATGTACTACTTTAGTGCTTTTCTTTCCTTTGGGAGGGTTCTGATTGGGTTCACGGTTACGGGTGTGTTGAGGACGCTTTTGAGAATTTAAATGAGGGTTCAAGAGCTTGATAAGACTATGGTGGTACAGACTACCCATAGGGTTGATCGTATTTTTCCTGACTTGGTTTGACATCTTTTCCAAGCTCTTAAGGAAATAGAACAGAAAATTAAGAAACAGTTGATTGAAAAAAATGTGCTAATAATTAGAAATGGAAAGCTTTAAACACAGTGAACTTACCTTCACAAGTTATGAGGTGAATGATAATGACCAAAGGATTAAGGTATTCTGGCTTGATCCAATCTCTGTGAAACCCTTTTGTACTCACAACAGGCCAATAATTTGGCTTGAGAGAAAAATCATGGGATGACTGAGGGAGAAAAAGATGTTTGTGCCAACGGGCACCTTCTCTTGGGATCTTGGTAGCTACTGCAATGGTCTCTTTGGTCACTAGAAAGGTGAGGTGGCCAACCCTGGCCATCTAACTGTCAAACCCTTTCATGAATAACAGTGAAATTTCCTCATCGTATCCATGTAAAAGGTGGAGGAACGAGTTCCATCCCACTCGAAAGAATATCTCCTGACATTCTTGGAACTCCCGAATTCGGAACAAGTCTTGATAACTCTCAGGCTCGAGGTTATTAGGAATTGTTTAATCAGAGGCAAAAGTGCAGGGGGTTGCAGAGGATACAAAGGAACGGCGTCTAGATGGCTCCATGAAGACGAAGGTAAGTAAAGCAAGGGTAAAGATCGTGAGTTTAAAACGCAATCTATTTAGGCGTCTTGAAGTATTGTGAGATCATGATTTTGAACGCGTGAGCAGTCACACTATGGTTTAATACTTTGAATCATGTGCCCTAATGATTATTTTGTATGGTTATGAATTATTCAACCCTATCCAAAGTAAACTTTGGACAGGTTGAATGAATTATTCATTACGGAATTTATAAAATGCATCTAAGAACCATAATGGATTTAATTAATAGAATGATAGAACACTTAAGGATTTCCGCATATGACTTGATGAGAGGGTAGGGGTAATAATAGTCGAAAAGATTATGGAAATCATATCGTATCACATGGAGTTAAACGATTCGTTGGATGAGGTCAAGGTGAGTCCTAATGGAATCGAAATGTTTTTATGAGCATAAGAATGAGACCTATTAGTCATAGATATGGTTTAGTTTATTAAACTCTTTTCCCATAATTAAAACTAAAAGAAATTAGCACTTTGACATATTTAATCATGCTGCTATAATGTTACAGTTTCATTCAGATCATCATTCAACACTCCATTCAGATCGACATTCGACCTTTCCTATGATCCTTCATATGGACCCTCTGTACAAAATGCGCTCTGCTGGATCTGACTGCTGCTAATTATGTAGTGAATTTTTCTAGGCTGCCAGCACAAAAAATGATGATGTAAACCATCTTTATTGAACCTTCATTTGCGCTATTCTTTATTCATCAAGGATTGGAACAATCTTCTGCTATTTGCATTATCTTGAAAACACCTATAATTTTTTCAGAGATATATGAATCTTTTTATAAATACTTAGAAAGTAAAGACAGTCCTAAACTTCCCCCAAACCAAAGATATGGCGTGTCCTCAAGCCATCAAAGAAAAACTGATTGATTTCCAAATAGTTTGACAAATAGTTCTAAAATGATGTTATTATTTTTGTAAGAAAAAGAAATACTAACTGGTAAATGGAGATGATTCAGATATGTACATTCATCAAACAAATAACAGTGCTTAGGAAGACCATATGAATACTGATAGTATAACTGATGTGAAAATTTCCATAGGAAAAACCAGTCATCCATGACTCATTTTAAGGATCTCTTGTCATCCAAGGAATATAGATAAATTTCACCCGAGAGTTTGCGAGATTTCTATAGTTATGGGTCCCATTTCTAGGATAATCATATCCTAGGTATTGTTTGAACTAGATTACAGGTTCCAAACCCAACTCATGACCATTCTTAACTGGCTACATATGTCTCTATATACTCAGGTTTTTTTATCCATATGAGTCATGTGTATAGTAATGCATTAACCAGATCTCCTTTACCCGATATTTCCTCACTGCCAACAGGCCTGTTCAGTACCCTGACGGGTTTATCTTGGTACCATGCAAGCACAACCTCATTGCCAGTGAGCCTGTTCAGTATCCTAGTGGGTTTTCTTCGTATAATGATTTTAGTATGTGGAATTCAGTTGGTACTAGAGCGTGCTAAGCTTTCCAAACACATAATTCAAATTTTTAGAGCAAACCTTATGAGTAACTTTATTTATAATAGCCTAAATTATAGATCATGCCAAAAGAGAATAACTTAAAGTTGTTCCTTGACCTCCCATTCTATCTTCCTCATAAAAGATCAATAATGTTCCCCACAAGTAGAAATTTCACTTACTCTTGGGTTACATAAAAAAAAAATGCTTAAGAGACAAGTTTTGATAATGAGTGTAGGATGAACTAGTAGTCCATAGGTGTAAGATAGAATTTTGAAGAACATGATGACTAAAGTAGGTCTTAAGCAACTGTTCTAATGATAAATAAGACATGTGCATGTCTGAAATAAATACCATATATAAAAGCATAAAGAATCATAAAAGAAAATGGTTAGGAATGATATAAAGAACACTTTAATTTTCATTATAAATTTCAGTTTTCAATAAAAGAGAAGGAGTTATGATGCATTATGATTTTTTAGAGCTCTTCCCCTTTTTAGATAATATTTCATGATCTAATTATAGAGATAAGGTTCTTCTAATCAAACTGCAAAACCACTTGTTAGATGATTCAAATTTATTCTCAACAAAAACATATATGAAATTTATCAAAATTAGGGAAAGTAAAAGAGTCTTCCTGTTTTAATTGACAAAATTCCATAAGCTGATCATAAGAATGAATTCCCTGTATAAATGTAGTCATCCTATTAGAAATGACTCTTATTTATTTGAAGAAAAAAACATATTTACATAGATACAAATAATGACAACCCAAAATAATTTAAGAATTAAGAGAAGGAGGAATGACTTCCTCTTCAACCACCTCCATCTCCTTCTGTTGTAACACATCTGCACAAAATCTTGTTTAGATATTGGTTGATGATAAAGTCTAAGTCTATGTCCATTTACAACAAAGTAAATTTGCGAACCATCACTTGTCTTAATTTCTACTGACCCATTATCGAAAGTTGTAACTACCTCATATGGACCCATCCAACGGGTAGCTATTTTTCCTTTGAAATTTTTATACCTTGATTCGAACAGTAATGCCCAATCCTTGGTGTTAAACTACTTTGTTTAATAAATTTATCATGCCATTTTTTTCTTTGATTTTGTATTAACATTGTTGTCTGGAGTGCATCTTGTCTAATCTCATATCATTCATTAATATGTAAAATTTGTTGTTTTGTGCCTCTTCCAAATCCATGCCTAATTTACAACCATATGAAAAGTATTAACTTGGAAATCAATAGGTAAAAGGACTTGTTTCCCATATACTAGCTCATAGGTTGTATGTCTAGTAGTGTTTCTCCATGTTATTCTATAGGCCCACAAGGCCTCTGGGAGTCTGTCTTCCCAGTCCTTATGTTGTAGTTGAATAGTTTTGGTTAAGATAGCTTCCAATACCTTATTGGTTGGCTCTACTTGGCCATTATCCTATGGGTGGTAGGGAGAGGACTTGCAATGTTGGATGCCATACTTCGTGTAAGTTGTTTCATCAATTTGGAAGTTAATTGAGAACCTTGGCCAGTGACAATTTTCCTAGGCACACCAAACCGCGTAAATATCTCTTCATATATAAATTCTACCACAGATTTCACTATGGCTTGAAACAAAGATTTAGCTTCTACCCATTTGGTGACATAGTTCGTGCAAACTAGGATATACTTCTTTTTGCCAGACATGGGAGAGATTGGTCCTACAAAATCAAGATCCCATTTCTCAAAAGTCTCCATCATGACCTGAGTCTGTAAGGGCATATCGTCAGATGACGTAGGTCTACCCATTATTTGGCAACTGTCACATCCTCTAACATACCTGGCAACATCCTTAAAAATGCTTGGCCAGTAATATCTAGAATGCAACACTTCGTATGTTGTCTGCTTGTCAGAAAAGTGTCCTCCACATGGCCCATCATGGCATGCATGGAGGATTTCTGTCATCTCGTCCTCCCGTACGCATCGTCTAATAATAAGGTCTAGGCCAGTATGAAAGAGGTCATTGTCAACCCAAGAGTAGTTATAACTCTAGACGATAACTCAACGTTTCTCATGTGGGGACAAGTGGTTTGGTAATTTCCAGTTGCTAAATAATTAGCAATGTCTGTAAACCAAGGAGTTTGAATAGGCACAACAAATAGATGTTCGTTGGGGAAAGTATCATCAATGGGTATAGCATCGTCATAATTTTGGATGTGAGAGAGGAAATATGCTACCAAATTCTCTCTACCAGGTCGATCAACGATGGTGATGTTAAACTCTTGTAATAGAAGAAGCCACCGGGTTACCCTACCATCGGTAATTGGTTTGTTCATTAAGAATATAATGGCAGAGTGGTCCATATGCACAAAAAATTCATATCCTGTAATGTAATGGAGAAATTTCTTGATAGCATAGACTACTACCAAAAACTATTTTTCAGTAACAGTGTAATTCAGTTCGACAGGAGTCCAATCATTTCTAACAAAGGAGATGGAAAAATATGCTTCGTCTTTCTTTTGAGCTAAGACCCCTGCTATGGCCATGTTAGAAGCATCAGTGGATATATGGAAAGGAAGGGACCAATCAGGACCCCTAAGTATTGTTGCCACTGATAACTTAGCCTTTAAGACCTCAAAATCACTTTGACGGGATTCAGTCCATTGGAATTCTATATCCTTCACAAGCAGCTTAGACATTGGTGCAACTAATTTAGTAAAATTTTCAATAAAACACCGGTAGTAGCCTACATGGCCAAGAAATCTCCTTACCTAATTTTGATTTTTTGGAGAGGGGAGACCAACAATTACTTCTATTTTGGCAGGGTCTACCTTGATCCCTTGTGAAGAGACATGATTCCCCAAGACTATACCTTTTGTTAATAACATTTTACACTTTTCGTGGCTAAGGGCTAGGGTTGTCTCTTAACATCGGATCAGGACCTTTTCAAGATTATCAAGAGCCTCCTGAAAGGTATTACCATAAGCTGTAAAATCATCCATGTACACTTCTACCCAGTCATGTATAAGATCAACAAAAATTCCTAAGACTGCACACTGAAAAGTGGCAGGTGCATTACATAGGCCGAATGGAAAAACTCTATAGTCATATGTCCCCTAGGGGAAATTAAAAGTATTCTTATCCTGATCTTCAAGTGCTATCAAAATATGATTGTATCCACAATAGCCATCGATAAAAGGGACAGGGTATCTAGCACTTGGTCGAGAAAGGGAAAGGGAAAATAGACTTTAAGAGTAGCCTTATTTAGTTCTCGAAAATCAACACAAATACACCATTTCACGTTGAATATATTTTGGACTACCACTAGAGGAGACACCCATTTACTGTCTAATATTGGGTAGATGAAACCAACATTGAGAAGCTTTTGTAACTCCTCTTTAACTATGTCCTTCAAAGAAGGATTCATCCTCCTCTGAGGCTACCTTACAGGTGGTATATTCGCATCCATGTAAATATGGAATACAAGTGTCAGGGTGTATACCCTTCATATCAGTGTACTCCCATGCAAATGATCCAGTTTGATTTTTAAGAACCTTGAGCAATTGCCCTTGTTGGTTTTCACTTAACCCTGTGTTTATGTGTAGAAATTTTTCAGGGCCGACCTCACAGGGTATGGTATAAGATCCTGTATTCTATTCAATTACAAAGACACATGGCGCATCCACAAATGTTGAGAGGGCCAAATTTTCTTGAAACTCATCCCGAAAATTTTGATCTGAGAAAAAGACTGAGGGAAATCTATACAAGTTGTTGAAGAAAAAAATTGATTTAATAGATTCGCAGTAGTCTACTCCTGTAGTGTCCAGGAGTAGTCACCAGGAAGGAAAAGGTATTCAAGATCTTCATCCCCAAAAGAATAATCTAACCACCACAAGTTTTCAATTACTGGTTGTGTTGGGGGATATAAAATGAGTCTTTGCATAGACAACCCATTAGAAATGGTCATTTCCCCATCCATACATCCTATAAAGGAATTAGCCGCATAGCTAGCCATGGTATTCCCAGGATGATAGGATGTCCTTTAGAAGGATCCTTTGATTTTGCAACCATAAAGTCAATGGGGTATTCCCATGAAGCCACTCATACAATAATATCATCCAACACTCTAGCAGGTTTTACCGTGGTACGGTCTGCTAGTTCCAGGATTGAACGGGTAGGTCGGAGAAACTGTCCCCACTGTAAAACTTCTAAAAATGCGGTGGTCATCATATTAATAGCAGATCCTAGATCGATAAGTGTATTTTCTGTGGAAATATTATTTACAATAACAGTTACTAATGGGCTTCCTAGATTTGTATATTTTGCAATTCTAGAATGGTTTGTCATACACTCAGATATTTCTCCTATAACATGAATTGTAGGGGGGTCTGTCTATTTCTTACCTGGGAATTTGATACACATTTCCTTTATTACCTTGCTGTAAATTGGTATATCCTTGATATGTTGTAATAGAGGGATTTTGACACGTAAATTTTTTAGTTCATTTAAAATATCATACTCGGGATGAATCATAGGTTTTTCTATTGCTAGTCGTTCTGGACATGGAGGAGACTTTTGTTCCTGAGTTGGTTCTTACTAAGGATGGGTATGCTCTGGAATTTTTGGGATATCCACATACTGCAAAATAGAGTCATTCATGACCTCATTGGGGTCTTCTTCTTCTTCATCCTCCTCATGAATGACGATTGATGACTTGGGTTTGTCATTCACAACTCTTCCAGTTCGTAATTGGATCTCGTGCATAGGTACAGTCAAGATAACATAGGATGGAAGAGTTTGCAACTCAATGCTATTGAGAGCTTGAGATGGCTTATTATTTGGGTTAGGTATCGGTTGTGTGGGTAATAATGTAGGCCATGGGGGATTTTCATTTTGGAAATGATGAGGTTGTTGTGCAATAAGGGGAACCGAAGGCACAAACCCAAGAAAACATTGTTGGTAATTGGGTGGGTGCTGAGGATAAGGGTGATTAGGTGCAGAGACAGGTGGTGAATAGGGATATGTTTTTCCCCTCCACCCCTATGGCCAATATTGATGTTGAGCAAAATGAGGAGGAGGAGGATACTGGGGTGGCCATTTCTACCAACTTGAAGTATTCCATTGTTGAGGTTGTTGGTAGGGATGATAATAGAGTGGGGTTTGTGGTGAAAAATTATGATATGTTGGCTGGTGTCTAGGTTGCCAAGGCCTCCTAGATGTTTCACCAACGTACCCATTATTATATATGGTTTGTAACCCAGGCAACGATGGGCAAGTTTCTGTTGTATGGTCCTCCGTGCAAATGTGACATACGAAGATATTGTTTAATGGGCATTCCCATTGGGGATGCTTAGTCCTACATCTTGGACAGAAAATGCTCATCGCTGCACTCTCTTCCTCTTTCATTTTCTTATCTTGTAAAGAATCTAGTTGAGAACCCATTGCTCCTAAGATAACAGTTTTGAAGTTTTCCAATAGGTTTCCTAACTCTATCCTCGTGACTCCTCCAGAACTGGAAGTGTTTACTTTTAGATTTCTATTGCAGGGTTCCCAAATATTTCTCCCAACTTCCCCCTACTTCTAGAGTAATTTCTACACATCTCACAAATTTGTGCAAAAATGTTGTGAGAAATATCGCAATAAGCCATGAGATTAAGAGCTTCTACCAGGTTTTCTGAGATCCCTTTAAGGAAGAGTGTTCGTATTGGATCTTTTCGAATGTCATTATATTTAGACTTGTCTAGTACATAAATAAACCTTTCAAGATAATATTCTAAGCTCTCATCTTCAAGTTGTTGTATTTTGAAAATGTCATTTCGAGAGTCTCTAGGTTTGCAATACTCTTGATATTTCCAAGGAATGCAGTTTTCATTTCTTCCCAAGTTCTGATACTATACTCTCCTAATCCCATGAACCATTTTAAAGTAGAATATTTTAGTGTGGCAGGGGAAACTGTTAGTTTCTGAGCATCTTGTAGATAGTTATAGCTTCTACAAAGAATGTTAAACTCGAATAGAAATGTGTCCTGGTATTCATTACTTTTCCCATAGAAAGTAGGTGATGAGGAAGGAGGGATTTTTTTCATATTTACATCTTGTGCAGTGTCTAGGATAGGAAAGCCAAAGGTAAACTCAGTTCGATTTTCTCCTTCTTCTTCTTCATCATTTCTAACCTCGTCATGATCTTGATTTTCTCCCCACCTCTCCATGTAGATTCTATTTTTAAAGTAAGTGTACCTAGGAGGCTCCTTCCAAGGTGATAATGAGGCATCCCAACATTCTTTTTCAGGGGAGACCTTCCTCTGATCAACCATGTTTTTATTAGGTTATACAGGGAGGGTAGGTCCTACTATAGATGACTCAATATGTAAAATAGTTGTATTTATTGAGCTACCAAATAGGGTGTTCACCTGTTCAGGATCGATAAAATTGATGAAGTTTGTATCCCCTACTAGTGAAAAAGCTATATTGTTAGGTTTTGGTACTAGTGGAGGGTTGAGGGATTCCAATGGTTGGCCCTCTAGAACTTCTTCAGGAATGGGGTATTTAGAACCTCCTGCTAGGGTTTCTTTACCTTCTATGGATCCTCCTATAAGATCTCCCGAAAGAGTCTCTTTAGGTTTCCAAGTAGAACTACTTCCTATGTGTATCTTCCGATACCTTTCCGCTGAGTTAGTGGTTGGGGTGTTACGCCCACCGTAAAGGTTAGTATGAATTTTGATAGAGTTTTGAGAACTAGTTCTAACGTATCTACCTCTTGAATCACTAGGTCTATTCATGAAAAACTGAGCTAAAAGAAAACCTACAATACTATTATTACTGCTGGATTTGGGGGTACCTGTTATAAAAAATGCGTAGGTTCTTACCTCTCGTCTTACCACTCCCCCACCACCAGCCTATTACTAAACTTCATAGGGGAATTCTACCTATTCTACCTTACATAACAACTCCCTCACAACGACACCAAAACGTTGGGTGTTTTATTGTCTTAATGAATTCACCAAATATTTAATTATCGACCGGGGTTTGTAGACTTGGAGTTGACACAAAATATATGCGAAGGTAGAGGGGTTCTTAGGATGTCATAGAAATATTTTAATAAAAAAAAGATCGAAAGATATTTCAAAATGAAAAACTGAGTCAAACTTTAGAGTTTTCAACTACTAAGTTAATTAGACTTGAACAAGGCCAATAGATCAAATCAATATTAATCTATACTACTCTACTCTATGAACAATAACTGGAAAGATATATATAAACAATACTATTCTAAGAAACAAGACTTTATTGAAAGTCACTGCTCTTTACAGTGAAACCTACTGATTAATTATTCAGCTTCTAATCTAAGAATTAGAATTCAACTACACATGCATTTAACAGATACTCAAAATTAAGCTAAGTTATTCAATTCCACTCTCGTTGCAGATTCTGAGGATATGGTTCAAATGTGAGAGGTATTGGAGAAGGTGTACTTTTTAGAGAATAAAATGATTACATAAATGCATTTATTCTCTAATAATAGGTAGTCTTAACTGATGAGGAAATGATTGCATAACCTTTCACGACAGCGCACAGGCTTCCTTCTTAATTATTTGGGCGCCAGTTCTCCTCGCGCATGCAACTGATGCGTTGATCTTCTTTGACGTGGGAAGAGGGTGTGGTGTCAAGCTGAGCGAGAAGGAGCTCGAATATTCTAGAGTGAGGACTCTTGTACCAAGAGGAAAGCATGGCCAACATAACCATGAGACTGTTTTTCTTTTAACGCCCCGAAATATTCTAGCCAACAAAGACGCGGGTATGACGGGGGGTTGTATGACAATCTAAATGCAACTATGTGTCTTTGGCATGAATGCATGTCTAAGTGGAGGTCCTTTTGAAAACCATAGCCTGCAAAACAAAGTCTATATTCCAAGCACATCGAAAAATGTCACATGATTGTTAATAAAACCATGAAATCATGAAAATTAACCCAGACTTGTGTGATATTCAAATGCATTCATACCTGGGTTTAATCGATAGTTCGAATGGAAAAAAGTATGCCGAAAGGTGACAAAAGTAATGACGACAGAGCAATTTAAGAACCAAAAATGATGACAAAATCGACATCAACAATTATAACGGAGAAATAATCAACAAGTCTTAGTGAGATAGCATAGAATTTTTCATTTGTATCCAATGGGTCAATGATTAGTAAAATTTATTCAATAATGTAATTATTGTAATGGAGACATAAATTCCTTCTTTAGAAAGAATGATATGAAATAATAACATGCAAACATGATTTGAATCATTGGAAAGAGAAATTGATCAAAATCTCTTAAAGTGCTTGGGGCTCTTCTTCACGGGAAATATGATTTGAACCATTGGAAAGAGCAATTGATCGAAATCTCTAAAATAATTCCCTCTAAAATACATCTCAGACTTAAAATTAGTTATAACAGTCTGGATGAAGAGCATAAACAAATATTTTTAGACATTGCATGTTTATTTATAGGAAAAGACATGGATGACACCATAAGGATATTGGACGGATCTAGCTGGGCAGAATGCTTGGGTCTTTGAAACCTGGAAAACAGATGCCTTTTGGAGGTCGACAACGAAAATCATATAAGAATGCATGACCACCTTAGATACCTAGGCAGAGTCATAGCTGAGAAAGAACCTTTGAACTCTCTGCATCGTCTTTGGCGCCCAACTGACAAACTTCATAATCTGTCCGATCAATCGCCTATAAGTACTTTGAAAACCGACTTTCAAGATAATGTTGTCCTATCAAGTTGTGAATTCATAAACTACTTTAATGAAATGTCTATGTGTTGTCAACATTCTTAAACAAATTTGCATGCATATCACTCATGTTTTAGCTTCGTGGAATTACCACTACTCACAATTACGGCTCAGAATGACATCCACAATCGTTCAAAAAACTTGTAGAGCTCACATATAGGTTGCGGTTGCTCACCACTGAAGGTGATTATGTGGAAAGCATATTGAGCATTCCTAGTCACCACAACTTATATGGCTCTACCAGAAAAATTGTCCTTATTCCTACCTGCCTTCTTGGGTTCGAACAGAGATTTTAAGAGTTCTACAAATAAAACAGGGACAGTTGGGAACACTTTGGCTAGATGAATCCCAGGTAGTCATGTAATTTACTTTTCTTTGTGAAAGTTTTTTAAAAATTCTTTGCTCTAGCACAATGCACCAAAGCAGATATTGAGATAAAACCCATTTTGAAAATGTTGGGGCGCCCTAACGGTCCTTAAGATAGGTATCTTCGCGAGCTAAAGGAGTTTGCAAGCGGAGTTATGACTCAAATTAGTCTTAGGGGTGTCGGGGCTAAGTAAAAACCCTCTTTTTGTAAATAACCCATGGTGCAAGTCTAGGGTTTAGGGTTTACGGTGCCCATGGTTTAAGTCCATGGTTTTGTAATAGTGCGATATATAAATAGGCACTTTTGTAAATAAGAAAGGTTAGGTTTTTGGATGAAAAGAGAATTAAGGCGAAGCTAAGGCTATTTTGTAAGAAAAGGTTAAGTCCCAGCTGTGTGCGTGGACGACCTCTGCAGCTGTGTGCGTAGAGGCCTGCTGCTGTGTGCGCGGCTTAAGGGACTTGAAGAGATCTGCAGCTGAGTGCATAGATCAGAACTGTGATTTTGTATCAAGTTGAATAAAACACAGTTTTGTGGACATAACCCCTACACTGGGGGTGAACCACGTTATATCTGGTGTTGTGGTTCTTGTGCTGTTTCTATTTCTGATTGTCTTTTATGCATTACTAACTGTATACATCTGATAAATAAGATCACTGATAATAAATAGCTTCGCTGTGAATTCCCAGTAACGGGTTAAGCAAGTCACTGTTTGTTTATTTATCTGCGAAGTTGTATATATATGAATATCGAAACTCTGTGGTTATTGATTATAAGTTATTAAAGGCTAAGGTACAGTAATATCCCTCTCTGCTTGCATAAACCTGATTCTGCAGCACCCCATAGCTATTTCGGGTGAGACTGCAACCTGCGCGTAGGTTGTTGCCGAAAGGGACAACACTGTGGGTCTTTTGTTGGTGCAAAGCAAAATGATTAAAACCCGGGTCTGCCCTATTGCCCAACAAATTGGTTCCGTTGTCGGTTGAACTCAATATCTGCGCAAGAGGGGTTTACATCGTACCTCGAGGGCTATGTTCTAGAGGCCCTCTGTGAAGGAAATTGGTGATTGGCTTCAGGAGACTTATTTGAAATTCGCTGAGCAAGGGAACACAAATCTGCATCATAGCGCAAGTGACTTTTTACAAAGGTATGTTTTTTGTGATACTTATGAAATTTTCTTTGGTAGTATCCACATAGAGTTGCACCAGTGGTTATCCAGGTTAGCCGAGAGAAGAATGAAATTCCGTGAGAGGCGGTTTTTTGTTTGGACCCCCGCAAGAGTTAATATATTGAAAAGCGTGAACAACGAGATCTCCCGCGCGGTTGATTTCTGGACCACGCGGACCCTTGAGGCCTTTGTGACAGAGTTTGCCATCGACACGAGCACTTCCTTTAGTGAAGCTGAGTGACGATTCTTCCAAGGACCCTGGGGTAAGCTTTTGAATTTACTTAGTTTGAGAATTAAAATGCTATTGGGTGAAAAAGGAATCTTGCTATTTGAATCAGACTGTTAGATTTTGTATTACTAACATATGTTTGCAAGTGACAACACCCACGCTGAGCAAAGTGGTTTGCTGCGAAGTGGCAAGAGGTACAAGAGAGACTTTGGATCCTATTCCTTAGGTCAGGATACTGAGCCTTCCCCTATAAATACTGAAGAGTCAGACCCTGAAGAAAACCCCTCGGTTCGAAACCCTCTAGTCACCCCGCCGCGCAGCCCCGTTATCCCTAAAATTCCATCTCAGTCTGACAGTCAACCTAGCCTGAGTATTCCTGTCACAGGCCAGTCTACCCCAGTAAACCCCCCCTCCCATCGACATCCTGTCCCCCTTCCAACCCTCCCAGATCCACCATGGCCCACCTAGCTGATGATATTAAGCTCCTTGTTTTCAAAGGATCTGGGTCGGAGGATCCAGAATAGTTTTGGTTCTTATGTGAAGCAGTGTGGAATGCTAGGAACATTACGAATCCAGCTGACAGAAGCGCGTAGCTCATCACTTCTTTCAGGGACCGGGCCTTGACTTGGTTCATGAAATTCTCCAGTACTCAAAGCCCTACTTTAGATGAGATTAAGGAAGCTATAATCAAAGAATTTAAGAAGCCCAAATCAGAATCGCAGTGTATCACTGAACTGAAAGAGATTCAGCAGTGACACAGCGAATCAGTGTGGGACTTTGACCAGAGATTCAAAGTCCTACTGGATTAATTCAGTTTCACCATTGGGCCTGCGCAGCACAAGGAATGGTTTATTGCAGCCTTATTACCACATATCAGAACTCCACTCATGCAACAGAAGGTTGCTGACCAGCAAGAGGCTCTGGAAATCACAATGAAGCTGGAGACCGCCCCTGTCGGAGATGATTCTGGGATTGCTCAAATCCAAGCGCAGTTAGCAGCGATGGCCTTGGAACTTTGCGATATGAAGAAAGCTAAAACCAGTCGCGAGGAGTTTTGGTGTATGCAATGTCGGACAGAAGGTCACGACAGGGACCAGTGCCCTATGGTCAGAACTTACCTGAATACGGGTGCGCCAAACCAATTCAACCCCGGTGTGCTATATTGTGAGATTTGTTGGACCACTGGCCAACATCACCCTGAAAACTGCCCTCTTCTCCAGAGATATGTACAAGTCCCCAAGAACCCCTACTGCAAGTTCTGTAAGTCAGTAGGGCATAACGAAGAGGAATGTCATAGTTATGACCTCATGAGAGAGCACACTTATGATGCCTACCAAGTACAAAATGAAGGGCAGAGTAATGATGGCTACGGTTACCGGGGTGGTGCCTCTGGAAGGGGTGCTTTTGGAGGTCGTGGCCATGGTGGGTTGGCCGGGAGAGGTAGAGGCCAGGTCGTGTGTTACAACTGTAACCAAGCTGGGCATCTGGCTCAGGACTGTCGGAACACCACTACAACCTGTTGGTATTGCCACGCAGTAGATCATGTGATTGAGCAGTGCCCCCAGCTGATAGCTAAGATTCAGGAAAACAACAGTGGCCCCACCCAGAATATTCAATTGATTTCCATCGAGCAAAGACCTACCGCAGCCATCAATGTTGTCACCCGGAGTGGAGCTACGACACACATACAGAATACGCAGAAACAACATGCCGAGGCATGCGTTCGTAAGGCTTTCGAGAAAGTCCCAACACTTGATACTATGAGAGACCAAGAGCCCATCAATGAGGATCAGTGCGATATTGTTGACGCTAGAGCAGCAGCATTACCTACGCAGCAATCTCCGCAGACTTCGCAGCCGCAAGATGCTTCGATGGATAAAGTAAGTACACTCTCCTCCTTTTTACAGAGTTGTATGAAACTCTTGAGGAATCAAAATGCTTTAAAGGAGTTGCAAAAAGTTCTTGCTTTCACAGACCCTCAGAGAAGAGTTGATCAGGAGAAAACTGTTAATCGTGTCCGAAGAACTGGTAGGGAAATGAGATTGAATTTTTAGATAGGGGAGTATGATATGACTGATGTCATTTTGGTTCTAGGATCAGAAGTTAATGTCCTAACCAAGCAAACCTAGGAACAAATGGGAAAACCTGCCCTGGCCTGGTCCCCTATACAATTGTGGTTATTTAATCAGCAAAGAATTGTGCCCCTAGGGAGACTCCTTAGTGTTCCAATAGCTATTGATGGGGTCAGTACTCTGGTAGATTTTGAAGTTATTGAGATCATTGATGACAACAATCCTTATCCAGCCCTATTGGGAATCGAGTGGGCCATGGAAAATGCTGCTATCATCAACCTTAAGAAGAGACAGATGACCTTCGAAGGAAATGGTCTGCGAATTATCATACCCTTAGACCCGTCCCAAGGAGAAATATATACAGAACCACTCAAAGACGAAGACCAGGATGTTCTGGAGCACATTTATAATATCACAGCGCAGGAAGAAGATTATATTGATCCTACTACTGAAGGTATTATGGATTGGCAGCGTGAGAGCTCCTGTATGATGAATTCATATGATGGTTTAGAGAATTGGCAGAACTGACTGTATGAGCTACATGGCCATAGATGCGCCAGACTTACCAAGTCCCTCAGATGGCTTAGTTTGCAGACAAGAACCTTAACCGCTTCTGATGGTTCAACAGACCCACAGGAGCCCATTGTGCTAGTACCCACGTAGATGCTGGTGTCACTGAAAGTGGAGAATCTGGATTCAGCATTAGGAGTCACCACAGCCAGAAGCTGGACTACCCATAAGAAGTCCCTTTCTAGCTGGGAAGTTTGTCAGATATCCTTCCACATGAAATTTATGGCTCAGCTCCAGAGGGTGCGCAGCAGGTTTAATGGGCAGAGTAGGCTGCAGGACCACTTGGAGCATTCTTACGGGGCATGGACACTTGTTCCTCGAACAGACTGGGTACCTAGGGTTAGTCATACTTAGGCACCTGCGGTAGAAACCCGGTACGTGGAGGTTGGGCCTCGGCACGCTAATGTGTCTCGTACTAAAGAAATAACCCAGGCCCGCCCTCACTGGCCGACAAAAAATGCTACAGGAACAAAGCTCACAGTTTGGTCGCAGAACTTGTCTATATATGCCGCAGGTAATTATCCTGACGGAGGTCCTTATCATGACGTAGCTGTGGGTATTGGTTGCGCTGCAGCATAAAATCCGGCCGTTGGAACATTGCCGATTTGGCGGTGCCGGTACTTTAATTGCCTTAATTGCCTGTCCTACGGGTATCCGCCAAATCTTAGTGCCGTGGGAGCAGGATCTCTGTCAGATTTGGCGCCTTCAATGCACATTTATGACCGATAGGATCGATGGATTGCATAAGAAGACCCCCGGGCACCGGCATTTCACATTATGCAGTTTCACAATTGAATCTATGTCCGTCGATCAAGAACTTCAGGACTTATTGAGCGAATTTGAACAGACAGGGCTGCAGAACATTGTTCACCCCCCACCTGCACCTGTAGCATGTGAGGAAACCCTACCAGCATCCATTCCACCAATGCAAACACGGTCTGCTAGGAAACAGTTTAAGCCTGAAGTTCGTTCTAAGCGGAACGAAGACCGACACAAGCGATCTGGGCAAACATCGCAAGATTCCGAAATGGATCGACCTGGTTCAGTAGACATCCCAAGCAATGGGGAGGAGCATATTGCACCACGAAGGCCACCATATGTCTCGCCTCTTCGACCAGGAGTTAAATCCCCCCAGCAGAGCAAGTAGTTCACAATAGGTACTCCTTCACTGCCACCGGGTGTGCAACTGGTTGGGTCCATGATAGGGAAGATAGACCGGCTTAAGTATTCTGACCATGATACAAGTGATCGTAGCAATTTTTCGCAGTTCACACCAGAAACATATTTGCACTTTGTCAAGTACGACAAGGTGACATTGGTAGAAGTCAAACGATGGGCTCCAGGCTTGGATTGCGATGGTCTGCTGAAGATGCTTGACGTTCCCCACTTCGGTCGCGGCCCACAGGTGACCATAGTGGTCAAACAGCTGCTGGAGTTAGTTCATGATGGCTACTTATGGATAGGAGAGAACAAAATCCCTATCAATGGCGAGCTCATTCAGAGGATCACTGGCTTACCCAGAGCAGGGCCTAACCCGACGACCGAATTCCCTTCGAAGCATGAGGATACAAAGCTTGCACAAACTATGAAGGAACGTTTCATCCTGACAAAGGGAAAACATGGGTATCACACTTCTGCGATTAGGGAACCTCACATCCGCTTTGCAGTAGATCTCCTAGCCTGCAAGGTCATGCGGAAGTGCAGGTCGACTGAAGTACCTATCCCGGTTATCAGGATTGCTATGAACTGCGTTGAGGGTTACAGCTACAACTGGGCAGACTATATTGCGAAGGAATTCCTGGAAGACATTCATGATGCGCAAGAGAAAGGTAGGCCCTTCCACTACTCATGGTTACTCATCCTTATCGCATTGGTAGGATGGCGAGAACCTCTTGAGACACAGTTCCCTGATGCTCTGGAAAACACCTCTGGCGCAGCCAGGTACGCATCACTATGGGCAATGATAATTTTAGGGGCGAATTTTAGCCCAATGGGCTATTTTTCCATGTTTTTCTCCCAAAAAGCATTCGCCATTTTGCATTTTTTGAAGCCCTGTTTCGCCCAGTTTTGATTGGGTCAATTTTTTTCACCCTAAAAATTGCCAAATTATTATATAAACGATATAAAATTCTTGGAAATTAAAATATTTTTTGAAAAATATCGTCAATCATTTTATAGTTGGTGCTTTAAAAATTGGTAATATTCGCCAACATTTATACACTTTTAAATAAGTATGGTTCCTTAAAATCATCCCTGACTATGGGTTTCCCAGGATAAAAAACACCAGTAGATGACAAATTATGTGTTTGCTTTTTATATGATGGATATCCAGTTTCAGATGGAAAAAACCCCGCGGCTCAGTTAGGCGTTATTCTCCCACTATCACGGTGCAGTCACCTTCAGTGCCGACATGCATCATACCTTCATCTAGGCTCGTGCAGATGAACAGCACCAATGGTTCAAGCTACCATATGTAGTCACTAAGGGTGATATCCGGGCAATAGTTCAACACTGGCCGGTTGAATGGTTGAAAGATGTAGGAAAGAAACCTCACATTCCAGTCCCCATAGTTACCAATGTGGGCGCAGGGCCTAGCCACACACAACAACAAGTCCCCCTGGAAGACAGCGAAGAACAGACTGAGTCGCAGCAGAATGATAGCAACTAGGGTGGAGGAGAGGAAACCGAAGAAGATGAAGGATAGGACTCGGTCAAAACTACTCCAGACCCTAATAGGCAGGATAAGCGCAAGACACTAGACGCAGAGGAAGTGAACAAACCACACTCCCGAAAGAAAGTGAAGGCGTCGAAAGATAAAAACATCGACGACGCTACTGGCTTTACAAGTGAGGAGCTTGATGAGGCTTTGTCAAAATCCACCGAAGTTCTTACCAAGAAATGGTCTGAGTTCGCGGCTGCACACTTGCATGCCATCACTGGTGTCGCACAACACATATCAGAGCTGAAGGCTTTAGCAACACAATCGACGACCGGCACTGTAACCAGCAGTACCCCGGTAAATGCATAGCCCGACCTACGAGAATGGCCAGCTCAAGAACACAAGGGCCAAATATCCGTTGCTGCCCTTATCACAACTGATGTAGCGTCTCGCGCAGAAATGACCATGAGAGTCGGAATTGATTACACTAAAATGTCCATGGTAGAACTGTATCTTTGCCAGTCCGCTATCGCAAAGGAAATTCAGGCCCGAGATCATTATTCCCAAATCCAGTTGGACGACACCAGGAAGCAGAATGATAGCCTCGGAGCGTAGCTGGAAGCAGCAGAATAGCAAAAGAGGGACGCAGAACGTAAGCGGATTACATTGGTTCGAGTGCTGGATGAAGCATGTCGGAGTCTCCCTGACTTCGACGTGCAGCTGGTGGAAGAACCAGAGCAAAGACTGGCTAGGTTGAAAGACTATGCGCAGTAATCCCGCAGTGAAATTGAAAAGCTCAAAGTAGAGCATGAGACCCAGATCGTGGAGCTTCAACCCCGCATCCATCCAGAAAGTCCACCTGAGGTCAAAGACCAACGCCGCACAGACATTCAAGCATCCCCAGCAAAAATTTCAGATATTGTGAGCAGCGCATCAAAGCTGTTAGAAGACAGTGTGGAAACCTAGACTACCCTGTAGGAACATCAAAGAATTGGGCAACTGCAAGAAACCATTCGACAGAAACAGGCAGAATTGGATGTAGTAAAAGCCGCAATTAAGATTCTACCACCCATGGAGAAAATGATCAAGGTAAAGCACAACAACGAACTCTAGCAGGAAATTGAATTATGCAGAGTAAACGCAATAGACGTGGAAAATGCTATGCAGCCACTTATTAGTGAAGCATTTGAGTTAAGCACTACTGTGGACACCCAACTTAAAGTCCTGAAGGAATATGATGCATTTGCGCAGCAAAGGGCTACCGAAACATCAGCCGAGGCACTACAGGAATTGGTGGAAAAGGAATAGGCCGTTGACAGTATCATCCGTAATCTCAACAAGTAGTATGCTATCCTTGCTAATAAAGTTCGTCTGCCAGAGGAGCCGCAGAGTGTCCCAGGACGGGACACTGGTGAGTCTTAGGGGCCTGTTGGGGCGCACACCCTAATGATCCTTAAGATAGGTATCTTCACGATCTAAAGGAGTTTGCAAGTGGAGTTATGACTCAAATTAGTCTTAGGGGTGTCGGGGCTAAGTAAAAACCCTCTTTTTGTAAATAACCCATGGTGCAAGTCTAGGGTTTAGGGTTTGCGGTGCCCATGGTTTAAGTCCATGGTTTTGTAATAGTGCAATATATAAATAGGCACTTTTGTAAATAAGAAAGGTTAGGTTTTTGGATGAAAAGAGAATTAAGACGAAGCTAAGGCTATTTTGTAAGAAAAGGTTAAGTCCCAGCTGTGTGCGTGGATGACCTCTGCAGTTGTGTGCACAGAGGGTTTTGTAAGAGATTAAAGGAAATCTGCAGCTGTGTGCGCAGAGGCCTGCAGCTGTGTGCGCGACTTAAGGGACTTGAAGAGATCTGCAGCTGAGTGCATAGATCAGAACTGTGATTTTGTAGCAAGTTGAATAAAACACAGTTTTGTGGACGTAACCCTTACACTGGGGGTGAACCACGTTATATCTGGTGTTGTGGTTCTTGTGCTGTTTCTATTTTTTATTGTCTTCTATGCATTACTAACTGTATACATCTGATAAATAAGATCACTGATAATAAATAGCTTCGCTGTGAATTCCCAGTAACGGGTTAAGCAAGTCACTGTTTGTTTATTTATCTGCGAAGTTGTATATATATGAATATCAGAACTCTGTGGTTATTGATTATAAGTTATTAAAGGATAAGGTACAGTAATATCCCTCTCTGCTTGCAGAAACCTGATTCTGCGGCACCCCATAGCTATTTCGGGTGAGACTGCAACCTGCGCACAGGTTGTTGCCGAAAGGGCCAACATTGTGGGTCTTTTGTTGGTGCGAAGAAAAAGGATTAAAACCTGGGTCTGCCCTATTGCCCAACAGAAAACATGAATGTCGCAGGAACTTGTGCAGATGAGGGAGTTGAATATTGACGTTGACCTTTTCATTATTCCAAAGTCCATTGGGAATCTGAAGCAAATCAAAAAAAATTTCCTCAAAGGCAAGGAACATCGGCTGGTTAGTCTGAAAAATTTGCCGGATGAATTCTGTAATTTGCAGTTCTTGAAACACTTGGAGTTAAAGTACTATCCAACTATGGAGAGGCTTCCAGATTCATTTGGAAACTTTACTAAATTCCAAAGCATTAATTTGTCACATTGTTCCATTTTACAGATGCTCCCTGATTCCTTTGGCAATTGTATGAACCTCAGACACATTGACCTTAGGTTATGTGAATGTTTGCAAATTCTTCCCGATTCCATTGGAAACTGCACGAACCTCCAAACCATTGACTTGTTCTTTTTCTCCCGTTTTCATATGCTCCTCGATTCCATTGGCAACTGCATGAACCTCCAAACCATTTACTTGGACCACATCTCCTATTTGTAGATGCTCCCCGATTCCATTGGAAACTGCACGAAGCTCCAAACCAGTTACTTGGCCCGCATCTCCTGTTTGTAGATGCTTCCTGATTCAATTGGCAACTGCATGAACCTCCCAACCATTGTCTTGTTCAACTGCTCCCATTTGTAGATGCTCCCATATTCCCTTCGCAACTACACAAACCTCCAAAGCATTGACTTGACCTGCTACTCCCATTTGTATATACTCCCTTATTCCCTCAGAAACTATACTAACCTCCAACGCTTTTGCTTGTCCCGCTGCTCCTGTTTGTAGATGCTCCCCGATTCCCTCACCAACTGCACCAACCTCCAAAGCATTAACTTGTCAATCTACTCCCATTTGTAGATACTCCTTGATTCACTTAGCAACTGCACCAACCTCCAAAGCATTGGCTTGTCAAGCTGCTCCTGTTTGTAGATGCTCCCCGATTCACTCGAAAACTACACCAACCTCCAAAGCATTGGCTTGTCTGACTGGTCCCATTTGTAGATGCTCTCTGATTCCCTCAGCAACTACACAAACCTCCAAAGCATTGGCTTGTCCACCTGCTCCCATTTTCGGATGCTCCCCAATTCCCTTGGCAACTGCACAAACCTCCAAAACATTGGCTTTTCCAACTGCTTATATTTGTAGATGCTCCCCAATTCCCTTAGAAACTTCACAAACCTCCAAAGCATTGGCTTTTCCAACTTCTCCCATTTGCAGACTCTCCCCGATTCCCTCGGAAACTACATGAACCACCAAATCATTGACTTGTCCAACTTGTCTCGTTTGCAAATGCTCCCCGATTCCCTCGGCAACTGCATGAACCTTCAAAGCATTGACTTGTTTGGATTCTCCCATTTGCAGATGCTTCCCTATTCCTTTGGAACCTACACGAACCTCCAAAGCACTAACTTGTTTGACTGCTCTAGTATGCAGATCCGACCTAGATCCCTTGGTAACTGCATCAGAATTCAAAGCATTGACCTGTCCTTCTGCTCTAGTTTACGAATGCTCTTGGGTTTCCTTGGAAAGTGAATAAACCTCGAAAACATTCTCTTGTCCAACTGTACACACTTAAAAGAATTTCCAAGTTCTCTTGGAGACATCAGTAATTTGAAAATTCTGCATTTAGGAAGTGAATCGTTGGAGATGCCCTCATTCAGTTTTTTGAGGAGCTTAGAGGAATTGGAGCTTAGATTTTTCCAGGGATTGAAATGTTTTCTAGATTCCATTAGAATGTTGACTGAGTTGAGAAAGTTGAAAATAAAAAATATGAACAATCTTGAAATATTAAAAATAGAAGATTTTCAGCCAAGTGATCTGCCATTCAAAAAAGATGGAAGGGAAATTGAAACATTTACCAATTCAAGAGACGCTTTGGAGGTATACTATTCGCAAGATGTTTGCATCAGCCTTCAACATGTCAAAATCTAGGATTTTAATAGTTTGGTTGAGGTTGGAGCACTTGCGACAACACTGATAACTCTAAATATGAGGGGGTGTGGTGCATTGGTGAAAGTACGGGAGTTTTTCAGTCTTTCAAAACTTCAAAAGTTGAACATTAGATGGTACATATAATTGGAGGACCCGCCAAGCATTAGGACATTGGTATCTTTGGAGGAGTTCTGTGCATTTAATTGTGTCAAGCTAAAGAGAATACAAGGGTTTGAGCATTTGAAAAAGCTTCTAAATCTGAATATTAATTGGTGCATGGATTTGGAGGAGCTACCAAACATTGAAAAATTGGTATCATTGGAGGAGTTGTGTGCATTTAATTGTTTCAAGTTGAAGAGCATACATGGGTTGGAACAACTGACAAAGATTCGAGTGATGAACATTAGGGGGTTCATAGAACTAGAGGAGATGCCAACAAATGGTACACTAATTGTTAGTCCATAATTGAGGGTTCTTCCCATGTCTAGGTGGACGTTGGGGGTTCTGTGCAAGGGCATTAGATCTATTGTTTTTAGGAGAGTTGGGTTGTTGATTTCCCCCTTGAGGTTGGTTGTTTCCCTGGTTCCTACTGCTATTGGTTATTGGAGGCAGGTTGATTGGAGAGGTTCTACTGAGTGTAGACCTATCCTTCAGGAACAAGAGGAGTCGAAGCTAGAGAAGGTGTAGGTTGCACAAGTGGTAGGTAGTAGGCAAGAGTGGCTAGAGGGGTTGCAAATCCTATCATTTGACAATTACAAGAATGTGCCAGGTGTTGGAAAATTTGGGTTATAGTTGTCATTGATGTCAAAGGTGTTCACGAATGACAAAGGAATAACTATTGGATATGATGGCAGGACACTCAATGAAAGACTAATTTAGTAATGGGATGGCATGGCATAGTTGAGGATGTCGCATGACACATATCATGACATAGAATATGATGGTGTACTCATGATGATGTACTCAGTGAAAGACTAAGGTAGTGATGACATGGCATGATGATGAGGTGGCATAGTTATCTGCATGAGATTCGATGAATGAGGATCAGTTTTTGTATAATCTGCAAAGACGGAATGCAGATCCACACTAGTTCTAGAATGGATGGTTAGGGAGCAACCCGCACTAGATCTGACGGTGAAGATCAAGTTTACATAAGTTAGGAGGAAAATCCAGAGTTCCGCAAAAGATCAATATGGATGGTCAAAGGTAAATCCACAAGGAAATCAATAGTCCAGGAAAATGCGGAAACAAAGTTGTAGAAGTCCAAAATAGGAAAGTGTGATTTTGCATCCCACATCCCACAATCTGCAATTTGGAAACAAATTTGCAAAAAGGAAATTGTGGAAGTCCCAAATAGGAAAGTGTGATTTTGCATCCTTCATCCTGCATCCTGCAATCCGCAAGATCAATGGTTAGGACAGACTCCGCATAAGATCGACGATGCGGAATAAAAGTTGTAGAAAGAAGCTTGTGAAAATAAGCTTGCGGAAAGAAGTTTGTGGAAAAAAAAAGCAAACAGTCGACATCCCGTATCCTGCATCCTGCAATCTGGAGATTGATGGCTAGGAAAACACTCGATAAAGATCAATGGGGGGGAATCATTGATGAGGAAATCATGGTGCAGAAATACTATTTCGAGGAGGAAACCTAGGTTCTAGATCGACAGACCAGAGAGATTCAAAATTAGATCAAATGGCCTAGATTGATTCTGGAGAAGGAAATTGCAGAAGCATCAGAAAATGTTAAGTTGAGCTGCGGAAATGAATTTTGAGATGCATCCATAAATGGTAAAGAATAATGTCCAACATGAAACTCATATATGGAAGGTGAAGACCGTGTTTTTTGAGAGAAACATGTACAGATGAGCCTGTGATGAAGATAGCTCGCTGATATAGAAAAGAAACCCATAGGTGTGAGAAAAACAGAAGCCCGAAGGTCCAAAGATAGAGTATTCCTGCTGATGGAATGAGAGGAATTCCACAAGCATTGGTTTGACAAATCCTACGATCAGAGAAGAAGGGAGCTCACAGATTAGAAGTGATCAAGAAGTTTTTAATTAATTATTTAATTAAAAATCATTAGTCAAATATTGTTTAAAAGTTGTGACAATCAGATTTGAAAGGGCATACTTGTGAAAGGGTATATTTCCTAAATAAATAGATGTGTCCGTAGGAAACATGAAGATACTTATACGCAGAAGTATGAGTGAGAGAAGAGTCAGTGTCATAGAGATCGATGTATCCATAGCATAAGACAGAGACCAGCGGGTGTGATAGAGAATGGAGGTAGAAATAAATCTATCATAATACAGAAAGCATATTAGGGTGGTAGGGTGGAGCTAGGGCAGGAAACAATCCTGCAGGGGGTTATTGCCTCCTTCCAGCAGAAACTAGTAAATAGGGTGTAGGAGCATCCTGTCAGTTGTAGCTAACAAAATAGGGTGTCATAGCATCCTTTCAGTAGGAGCTGATAAACCAGTGGGTCGTAGCCTCCTTCCAATTGGCATTGGTAAATAGGGTGTCGTCGCATCCTTTCAATAGCAACTAATAAACTAGGGGGTCGTATCTTCCTTCCAATTGGCATTGGTAAATAGGGTGTCGTAGCATCATTTCAGTCGTAGCTGATAAAATAGGGGGTTGTAGCCTCCTTCCAATGGTATTGGTAAACAGGGTGTAATACCATCCTTTTCTGTAGTAGCAGACAAAACTATTTGTAAATAACAATTTTGCAGTAATAGGACGTATTGGTGGTTTACCCTATTGGGATTCCACGTTAAAATTGTGTTCTGTGTATTCTTGTTTTCATGTGTTTCTAATGATAGATTTAAAAGTGGTTAAAATAGTAAAAATTTAACAATACTAATTCACCCCCCCTCTCAATATTGACCAATAAACCAACAGCAGGAAATTTAGTCCATGAACGTGTGGAATGGGTGTAAGAGACACATGAAGGTTTGGCTCTAGACTGAGTCGTTGCGCTTGAAAGGTCAGGGGTGTAGCCAAGTTGGGAATGCTAGGGGAATTACTGAACTATGGCAGCATAGGTGTGGGTGTTGGATAACAGAGCCAATGACTCCATCAGTAGGATAGGATTCCCCTGGTGTATCTTGTCATGAGGAGACAACATGAGGAGCATCAATTATGATGGTGTAAAGGTAACTCGATTGATCATGGATAAGGTCAAACTATTGTGCTTTGAGTATTGCTTCTTCCTCGATTTATGAGCACTCGAAGGAAACATCCTTGACGATAGGGGGGAGTAAAGTTTTAAGAAACCAATCAAGGAAGATCATGTCATCTAACTATATTTTGCACGAACTACGACGACGACATCACTCATGGATGTGATCCATGATATGGGTAGCAATGTTTTGTTTACATGATAACATGATTTCCATGCCCTCATCACAACAAATGGATAGATGAAAGTAATGGAGGAACATCGAGGCTAAAGAGGAAAAATCAGGATAAGTGGCATGGGGAAGCTCAATGTACCATTTGGCTGCAACACCAGTGAGTGTGTGTTGGAATAGCCACAATTAGATAAAATCGTCCACTATGTTGTTGTAGGAACACCATAAGTGGAATGACATGATATGGTTTTGAGGGTCTTATCCCTCCTTGCCCTTAAAATTAGGGATTTCCAAAGGGATTTTGGTAGGCATGGGAGGATACAATGGGTCATGACAGATGGGATCATTCGTTAACCTTTCCAAATCAGGCATGTTGAGACTAGGACCCGGACTAGATCTGGGAGGGACATCAATGATGCTAGGGCCAGCGGGCATGTAGTTACCACATGAAAATAGGGGTTGATAGGGCTGACTCCCAATGGTGGAAGTGGCCACTGGAATGGTGTGAATAGTCAAAATAGTGATAGAAGGACCAATGTCCCCATCCATGGATGTGGGAATGGTGTGAACCATGGTGGCTGGAGGGGTGCCACTACTAGTGGGTAGTGAACTAGCAACAATCTGTGTAGTGCCAAGGGGAGCACTAAAACCAGGACCTATAGGTATGGTAGAAGGGACACTCAGTATGACGGGTGGAGCACTCATAGATCCACTACCAACAATGTCCCCCTTGGAAGGGTTGGGAGGTGCACCACTCATGGGGCTAGATGTGGCAGTGAACAAGGGAGGTTCAAATTGATAGGAATATGAATATGACTCAGATGTAGTGTATGGCTTTGAAGGTGGTGAACAACGTCGAATATGGATCTGACGATGGAAGTTTAAGGAACCAAACTAAGGGGTATTCCCCCTAAGTCTATGAGAGTAGTGTGGGGGAGAAACGATGACGTGATGGTGTGTTATATGTTGAATGAAGACTTGAAGGTGGTAGATGCAAGCTCAAAAATCCAACTACAACCGAGTGTGTAGAAGTAGAGATGATAAATGGTGTTATATGGGCCAAAAAATAAAGATCTAAAACTGAATTGTAGTAGCGTGTCACAACATGCGAGTCTACAACAAAATTGGCCAGAAAACCAACAACAACACTACCTATGAATAAAATGATGCACTGACCTATGGGGTATAAGTGCAAGAAATATCCTAGCTACATGATGGAATCCCTTCACAAATTGTATCCTTTGTTGGGTGATGAAATCCACAATCAAACAATACAAAATGGAATAACAAAAGACTAAGAGAATCCCACTACTGAGAGGGAACTCAGGTAAACGAGACTAGAAACTAGGCTACCTCATTCATGACATTTTTTAGATGGTTTCCTGACACTTTGTCCCTTTGGTCCTCAATACCCGGTATGGTCCCTAACTTGCACGAGGAGGACTTTGAAGAGATACCCTTCCATATAGAGTGGAGTGAGGTATTCTACCCAAACTTCCGGAACCCCTTCATTGTGGATTACCCTAGCAAAGCGGGAGGCCCCCCGATAAACTATTGGTGACTGTTTTAACAAATACTAGAGGATTTTGGTTCCCTAGAATACAACAACTATGTCTCAAATTTAAGGGACAAATGGAAGTTATTTGGATGCATATCCCCAATATCCTAACCTAACTACAATATTTTTTTTCGTCCTCAAGTGAGATTACAATGTTGGTTGAGTTAAGGTTAATTTTAGGCTCTGCGTGGGGTCATTGACCAAGCGTTCAGATTAAGGTGTGAGATGTGTGCACAAATGGAGTGTGATATCTAAAACCCAGGTCTCTCTTCCAGAGACTAATATGCTAAAATAAATGACAACACTGAAAGTAAATGTTTTTCAACAATAAAAAACTAATCCTTCTAGATGAAATAACATATGAAATTAAATAAGCACACTAGGAACTCTATAGGGTGTAGGAAACAACGAGGGGTCTCAAATACTAATATCAACCAGGATAGGATCAAATACAAGAAAATGGGTACTACAAAAACATCCAAGGAAATGTAGGCAATCAGATCTGGAAAAATACAGTCAAGAAATGAGCAGAACACAGACAGGGGGTCTGGAATGGATCTAAAACACCTTAAGCAATTAGGAAATTGACAGACCACACTTGTTATAGGAACAAATGCAGGTAGGGTTGCACAGGACTGAAAAAAATCGTGATCGAGATGGAAAACCAACCGAAAAAAATAGGTCACACTTAATGGGGGTTTTCGTGCGACAAATTGAACATAACATGGTCACATAAGAAACATGGGTCGCTTTGGAAGGAATAAAAAGAGCGATATGGACTTTGGATCCATGTCACATTTAAATGGGAAATAGGTGTGACCTTGGTCACGATTATTAGGAAAAACGGTGTGACCTGGGTTGAGCCTTTCGACTGAAAAGGCGCGACTTGGCCAAAACTAGAAATTTTTTGTGGAAAAAATGTCGATTAGAGATGGGGGTAGACACTGCAAATAGACTAGTTTGGATCTGCCAAAAAGGGGGTCATTTGTGATGGATAAGGGTTACCCAAGTGAAACAAACTAGCAAACAAAAATAATAAACCTACAAAACCAAAGATCCAAGAGGATCGAGATAGTGGGGTCTCCAAAATTGTAGTAGAGATTTCTATCCAGCTACGTGCAAAAGAAATAATCTGATATCAAAGGGATCTAGAGGTAGATTTCATGGTGCAAGGGAACGCATTCAACCTTGACTTAAACAATAACCAAAATATATTTTTAGATTTTCCTTTTTATATACAAAACAAATACAACATACCTTTATGGAATGGGCCACTGATCTCGTTTGAGGAGTTGATCTGACAGTTTCCACGATCTGGTTCTCTATTTTTTCCTACCTAGGGTTGTTAATAGGAATGTAATCAAGGATTGTATGGAGTAAACTCAACATACAATGTAATGTGGAAATATGTGGCAAAAGTATAATGGACAAAAAGTGTGACCAAAAGTGTGTCTAAAAGTAAAAAAGTGTTTGTGGGGAGACCTTCACAATGTATTTATAGGATGATCCAAGATTTTATTTCTCATGGTATTGGTCCATGGTTTTATTTAGTGCATGGTATTGGTCCATGGTTTATGACCCATTCTATTTTAGGTTTTTTTGGCCCCTTTTTTAGAGAATAGGGTTTTGTTTCAATAATTGCACATATTCCCTATATTTATGAGGGAAGGAATAATGATTACTTAACCAGTTTGGAGGGAATTTAATTGTGAAGTTCAAAATGGAGAGAATAATGATGGGATTGTGATGTATAATTATGGTGTTGACCATAGAGAGCTATGTGGACAATTTTTTGTATTAACAATGTGCCTCAATGACACGTTTTCTCACTCTCGACAGTGGGTTTACCTTATTTACCTCTGATCAAATGATTCAGAGAATGCTCAACTTCATCTCATCTATTCACATTTGTTATAATGTACTATGATACTTTGGGAGTCACTGTCATCGCTGGTGATTTCCCTTGCACTTATTAACGGTTTATATCATTGACCGGTAATAAAGTGGTTCCTACCATGTTCGACTTCAACTCTTTCTATTCACATGGTTAGGATTGTATCGATTATGAGTTGGGTTTGAATACCTTGGGGTATTCATTATTGGATACACGTTGGATATTGTACCCAGGATACAATGGAGATTATTTGAGTTTCTTTCCATATGGACATCGTATGGATATTCTATCACATAGATCCACATTGTATTGTTTGGTGGTTATGTTTTGATCGACTCATGGATCCATTGTGTATGTTCTCATGCCTACAATTTACATTTTGTATTGATGGTATGGATCCATGTTTGTATTCTTCAGTGTCCATATCCACCTCCAATACTTGCATAGATCTATAGTGCATTGGTCAACAACCATGCTTTGAGTTATTCATGTGTCTAGTCCATATTTGTTGAAATTTGTAAAGTCCTTGGTTCTTGTCATTAGTTTTTCGATCAATGTTTTTTTTTCCAAAAATTCACATCAAAGTACATAACCTATCCTTTTCCTCTAGCTTCGTACTTTGGGGGGAAATACGTTACATGGAATTTTTATTAGTATTGGTAACCTTGTGATATCTTATTTTTTCAATCCCTAATTTCAATTTCATGATAGATGGATCCTTATCCCCCTTACCTTGGAAGTTGTCCAATCTTGTGACCTCGACACATATTGATAATTTAGTAGCCTACATCAAAATCCCTATCCATACTTTGCTTCCTCTATAGCATGTATCTTCGATGCATCTTGCCTCCACTACATAGCACATCGACCCACCCTCATGACCATTGCTATGCTGGAGAGCACGTTGACCTCTGTAGGAGCAGAAAATTAGTTTTTTGAGAAGGTTCCAGAGAAAAATCCTGATGCATAGAGTGTTATCCCTATAGTTTTGGATCTGGATTGAGCTCCCTGGTTCTTGGGATCACATCTCATCCATTTCCCACATTAATATCAATCTACTCCTATCCACATTGTCATATAAATTGAGGCCTTGGGCCATGGTTTGGAGGGAGGAAGTATATAGTAGGTATATGCTAGAGGAATTGATCTAGAGGTTTAGTTTTTTTGGTGTGCTTCATCTCAATGCTTGTGTGACTTGTTGGTGTGGAAGGAGACCATCAAAAAGAGGATACAACGTAAAGGAACTATGGTTGTACTATTTCCTTTTACTGTCTTTTAATACAATGATATATTCTTTCCCATAATTTTGCTGTGATAATCATTTAATATCATATCTCCTTGGCTATTTGTTTAGATCAATCCTATTACCCCTAGTTCAATCCACTTATATCTTGTTTGTGTCCAATTTGTTATAGGTATTGGTGTACGCAACATTGGATTGTAGTTGCATGGAGATTGTGAGGACAAACGTGAAATTGAAGGTAAGTTTCCCTTACTCTATCTTTTGTCATTGTTTGATTGATCTAGATGAAAGTGTATTCCTTTGTCATGTTTTGTTCTAGATCTGTACCATCCTTTGTCGTGTTTTGTTCTAGATCTGTACCATCCTTTGTCATGTTTTGTTCTAGATCTGTACCATACAGAATAAGGAGGTCCACCTACACCTGTGCTTGGGACTAATCCTATCAAAAAAATTGGTGACTCTGTTGGGGAGCACAACATGTCCATAGGGGTAGATGCGGCTGTAGATATGCTAGAGAACAATATAAAATCAATTTTCTCACCAGACGTCGTTTCAAATCCTTAGTTTCCCATTCTCATACATGATACTTTGACAAAAGGTAATCTAGGGAACATTAGACCAACTATTCTCTCGACATCTCAATGAAATATGGTATCATGGAACACATCTATATAGTACATATTTTCTCTCCCAAGGAAATCAAAGCATATACGGCCTTATTCAAATAGTTCCATGGCATTTTTGCATTAATATATGAATAAATGTCAGGTATTAACACTGCTATAGTTTTCCATGAAATTAAAACATACTCTGGGGAAAAACTTGTCTGACAGAGACTTCGTCCTGTGCACCCTATAAAATCCCTAGTATATCCCAAACCCTAATATGTACTATACAGGCTGAAGTATATCCACCAAACCTTTAAGGTTAGATTATGAAATAGTTTTCTAATTTCTTTTAATAACAATTTTAATGTTTGGAATTATAATTTTTTTCAAAGTGAAGGAAGGGTTATAAAGTTTTGCTTAAGTTTGATTTTATTTGCAAGTGAAGTTTTTTTTCACAATTTATTTTAAGATGGAGGTTTTTTGGACCATTTTTTGAAAATTTTTTACTTAAGATCATGAAATTATTTTTTCAATTTTTTTTAAAGTTTATTTAATATACATGTATTTTGAACTATATAGTTTTAAGATTGATTTTTTTTTTTTTTTAAGTTGAAGGGTAATAAAAATTTAGTTTAGCTTGAGATAATATAAAAAAAAATTAAATTGAAATTCTTTTTTTGTTACAAGATTTTGATTTTGTTTTAAACTTCTATATTGGATAATCATAGGAAATAAAAGAGAATGAAACAAGAAATATGATCACACTCAAAATGATGATATCCATAATGAAAATCATAGACTCTACATGCAAAAAAACAATACATTCAAATATTGGAGAGACCCCTGATGATAATGTAAACAAGATTTCACATCATAATGTTGATGAAGCTAGGGGTGGTAGGTGTGGGGGGTGGGTTCTCTATGACCATTAGTAGGATTGTTTTTCCACTTAGGGGCTAGATGTGGTGACTAAAAAATAGGTAGATATGTTAGTGTTATGGAAGGGACTTTGTATAGTAAAATAAAAAACAATTAAAACATTATCAATTATAGGAGACTCCATGGTCACCATTAGACATTTTTAGGAAAGAATCCTACCAAAAGAGATCCATATAAGAACAATCATGATGCACATTCAAGAAATATAAATTCATTAAATGAGGCGTAACGTTATCATGTCTATCATTATCTAAAGAAGGTTTCCTATGCCCAAGAAATTCAATTCAATAACTTTCATCAAGGCCAAATACTTGAAAAAGGGGCAAGGAGGGGTACTCATCCATGATTTAAGTTCATCGTTCATCTCAATCACCATATGAACGTTATCTTGCATCTTATGGAAACCAAAATTTTTAAAAGGGGGGGGAAGAAGGGATAATCATCATCCCCAAATTTCATCATTGTTGGCCCTAGGAAAAGATAGGATAATTTTTTTCGGAAAAATGAAGATTATGGTCGCAAGATGAGAAAAAACTACGACGAAAAAGGCTGTGAAAAAAGAGGAGAAGAGCAATTCGAAAACATAAGTTCAACCTATTTTTTATAAGAGTTAGTTAGGCTAATAGTCTATTTTTGGAAATGAGCATGATTGTAAATTGGGACGATAGTGCCTGTATTAATGTGAACGAGATGTTTTGAGTTTGTAGAGAAACCCATCGGCTGATAATTAAGAACCGGTTGATAGGTAAAACAAGAATTGTAAAAAGCATATAATGTTGGTATAAGCTATGTGCGAGAGAGAAAAGAGGACCGTACTAGACCATACCCGACGAGACTTAGATGAAGAAAGAAACCTAGACATGAGATCATGAGAAAGACAAAAACCTCATCTATTGTAGAGAAGATACTAAGAGAGGTCTGCAAGCTGAGTGCGCAGACCAAAGGCATTTAAAATATCACTCATGCTAGATGAAGAGTGCCTTTGTAGTTTTTACCATATGGGTTTCCACGTTAAATATGTGTCTTTGTGTCTTTGATATCTGTGTCTATGATGAATGAATGTCTGTTGTGAATGAACCTGTCTAAGCGTGTCAAGCATCTAATGATATAATAGTGTGGAATGTTTGTTAATATGTGTTAAAATCTATATATCTTGCATGCTTTCTATGTGTGTCAATGGATCAATATGTGTTATTCTTTGATGTATGTATGACATCGAAAGTTCATTCCTTGGTTTCAGTAAAGTGGTCTGATGATGATGTGATAAGGAAATCCCCTTTCATAATTGTATAAACCTAGTTCTAGAAATACCCATAGATATCTCGGGTGAGACCTCACTTGCGTTGCAGGTGTTGCCGACAGAGTTATACTCTGTCGAAATGATATCTTGGACTTTGTTAACAAATAAGGAATTCTGAACCCAGGTCAGTAGAAAAGACGCCAACAAATGGTTTCATTACCAGGACCTAAGTCATTGTGACGGGGATTTGTTTTGGGAGAATCCTCTCACCACAAAATGTGCTTTGAGTTTCTCGATGATTCCATCTATTGCATGTTTGATCTTGTAAATCCACTTGGAATTCACCACTGCATTCCCTTCAGGTCTAGGAAAAATCAAATGTCTTCTCGTAGTCCACTCCCTCTTTTATGGAGAATCCTCTCACCACAAAACTCGCTTTGAATTTCTCAATGTTTCCATCTATTGCGTGGTTTATCTTGTAGATCCACTTGGAATTCATAATTCCATTCCCTTCCATTTTAGGAACAATGTCCCACACATCATTCTTCATGTGGATTGATACTCATCCATCATGGCATTCTTCCATCTTGCTGTCTTTCTTCCTCTTAATAACTGAAAGGCTTGGAGTCAATGATGTGACTCATTATTTACATGTATCTTGAGAACATGTGAGGTACTTTTCTATCCTTAAAAGTACCACTAGGAACTACATACCTCTCTACATCATGTAAAGTATCGCAAAGCCATGTTGGCCTCTTTCTAGTCACAATAACATCCTTGGGAACCTCTATTATTTATGCCGGTATTATAAGCTCCTGCTAAAAGTACGGAATAGACTCATTGTGTACTCTCAACCCTTGGATCTTCTTTCTCCTCTTCATCAATCTCCATGTGAGAATCTCTAGACCTTCTGAAGGCCTCCTTATCAATGGAAACATCTTACTAACTTCTATATGGCATTGTCCTGAGATGTAAATTGTGTAATCCTTCGAGGTCTCACTATATTCTGAAAATGTACCCTTCTTTATAGAAGGTTATACGTTCATCCTCTTTTCCTTCGGCACATGGATGTATGCTTAACGACCAAAGATCCTCAAGTGACTAACCTCTGGATTCACTCTTGTAAATGCTTCTTCTATATCCTTGTCCCCCAATATTTGGTGAGGACTTATGTTCTGAACATTATATGTTTTAATGGTAGATGCTTCCTATAAGAACATAGGTAGGTCTTGAACATGAATCATTTCCTTCACAGTTTCTACAATGGACCTATTCTTCCTTTTCACAACCCAATTTTGTAGAGGGTTGTAGGGAACTTTGAAGTCCCTCTTAATTCCCGCTTCCTTGTAGAAATCATTAAATTCCATGGAGGTGAACTCTCCTCCATGATTTGATCTCAAAACCTGGTTTTTTTTTCCTATCATGTTTTCTACCCTAGCCTTGAACTCTTGAAATCTATCAAAGAATTAATATTTGGTCTTTATGAAATAGACGCATGTTTTCCAAGAAAATTCATCAATGAATGTTACATAATATATGAATCCACCCAAATATGATACCAACCTTAGTCCACAAACATTTGAGTGCACCAAATACAAGATCCCCTTGGATCTACTATCACTATTTGGAAAGGAACCCTTGGCATTCTTTCCAAATGAACAACCTATGCATACTCCATCATATTCCATCTGAAGTTTATGAATACCTATAATATATTACTCAGTGTTGGAAAGGCCATATAATGTAGGTGGGAAAATATTTGATGCCATATCTCACATAAAGTGATACTATCATATATTAATGCTTGAGTTGGACATCCTATTACATTATATAGTCCTCCCTCTTGAATTACCATCACTCCTGTTGAGTCTATGCTTGAACCTTTTATCCATACAAGAACTTGACCATCCACAAATGCAACTTTATAGCCTCTATCTTCCAAATATGAGATGGGTAGTAGGTTCTTCTTCAGTCCTGGTACAAGTAATACATCTTTCATATGGAGAGAATCTCTAGAATCTAGTTGGACTGATGATGTTCCAACTCCTTTAACTACATACTTGGAATTGTCTCCAAGTTCTACTTGCAATGTTAAGTTATTTATGTCAAGTATATGAGAGAGTCTCTGTAACTTTTCATGTGTCTAGAGGCACCACTATCTTCCAAACAAGTATCACTATTGTTTGTAATAGTGTGTGTAAGAGATGAGGTATGACAATGCTTGTCATCAAGTTGTCTTCTTTTGTGGAGGAACAAAAAGGATTGTATGCTGAATTTTTTCCCCTAGTGAAAATGGTTCTTGGACAACACATCATCTTAACAGAATTTGAAAGTCTAATACAAAATCCCTAGACCCAAAAATTAGGTCAAATTTGAAAACTTGAAAAAATTGAAATCTAACTTCACAAATAGAAGTGCCCTCTAGAACACTATTTTTTTGTTCAATCTAAGGTCCGAAGTCTTCAAAATTGGAGTCCCTAGTTACTTCATTCCAGTAAAAATTAGGTATTGAATTTCCACAAAATTGAAATTTTGCTTCCACAAATAAGTGCACCCTCCTAGGGAGAGTTCCAAAGTTCTATATTCAAGCCCAATCTATGGATATAAAGGTCCAAACTTGGAACCTTTTGTTAGTCCTAAAGTTTGCAATTGACTGCTAAAGCACAAAGTTTAGGAACCTCAACAAGGATAAATTTATTGGTTGGTATATTGAAGTAGACTGGGGTTTGTCATGGGAAGATCAAGTTATTGATCATATCAAACCGTAAAGTAAATATAAATTAGAATCCTGAAACCAGAAGGATGGATACCAAATATGCATAGACATAAGCCAGGATACCATAGAAACAATTGAGAATATAAATATCACACATTGTAAATATCATACATTCATTTGACTGATAATCTTATTCAGAATGACATTCTGGCATTAGAGGAAATTTCAACTCAAAATGGGCCTTTTAACTTTAACTCAAATTCCATGTCATCATGTGTTAGCCAATGAAATTGATTTAAATTTGAAATACCATATAGGTCTTAAACACTTTTTTAATATAAATTTGGGGATAGGTATCATAAAAAAACTACTTTTTTTGTTTGTATTTTCGACATATCTCCCCATGTTTTTACTCAAATCTTGATTGGGAGAGCTCATTGGATGTAGAATTAAATTCCACATCCAACGAGTACCCACTCGACATACTTTTGATGGACCCCGCTACCTCAAAAACAAAAAATACCTGAAAAAATGTGATGATGATGTCATCATCACGTTTTTCAGGTATTTCTTGTTTTTGGGGTAGCAGGGTTTGTCAAAAGTATGCCAAGTGGGTACTCGTTGGATGCGGAATTTAATTATGCATCCAACGAGCTCTCCCAATCAAGATTTGAGTAAAAACAAGGGGAGATATGTTGAAAATACAAACAAAAAAGTAGTTTTTTCTTTTCTTCCTCCAAAATTAATAAATATCATTTTATTATTTTAATTATTATTTTATTAATTTTTTTTCTGGAGGCCCATTTTGAGTTTAAATTTCCTCTAACGAACAAAAAAAACTGATATAAATATGTTTTAAAATCATAGGCCTTCATAATAAAACCTTGTTGTAAAGCGTTCTATAACTAGAGAAAAAAAATTATAGTAAGTTGTCATGTGTTTATATTAAAAAATAGTAAGAACTGGACTACAACAGATAAAATAGTTCATCTAACAAATATAGGAGTTTATGATCATATACAACATAGTAATTGAACTCATTGTTACAAAATATAAGCTCTCTCTCTCAAACCTCAAAAACCCCTCACATAGTCCAATCATAGAATTTTTAAAAATTACAAGATAAGAGTTGTCACAAGCTCTTCAAAACTAAAAATCTAATAGTAGACTTAGGAATGAATGAGGTCTATGATACATCACAAGAATTTAGGAATTTCTAAATTGTTTCCTTGATTGTAGAATTGATCTTCGACCTGTTGATTTGATGCCTAGAAATATGGGATTGGTCCTATTCTCCTAAAGGTTGTTAAATTCCTTTTCCACATGTGCATGCACCTGAAGCTAGCCATACTAATGCAATCCTCATAAACTAAAAATCTGCCTCAAAATCTGAATCTGCTTCCTTGAATTACACCATCTGTCCAATGAATGCTCGAATGTTGCCTAAAAATATGGGAAAGATGATATAAGGATATCTCTTAAGAGGATCCACACTTCATATTACTAGCTAATGATATTAGTTGGACTTTAAGAAATCTCAGACTATTACTAATTATTCTCCTTTTAATATGATAAAACCTTGGCAGGAAAAATAAATTTAAAGTAACCAAGTTGTTGCTCGAAATCTCGAAGTAATTTTTCAATGCTTAATCCTCTTGCTTTCATGAGATTTTAAGTGTTAGAATTCTATCTCCAAATTTAAATTATACTCCTTTAAAAAAAATTTGATTGCCATAATATCTCATTTTCCATTTCACCATTCAACCCCTTGCAAATTTGGATATAATGTTGACAAGCAAATACTGTGAGTCTGTTGCCAATTGTGTTCCTTAAAAATAGGGGAAAAAGGATTATTCTTATAGTCTCTAAATCAGATTCCTTTTTTCCTTGCTAGATGTGCTTACAAGATACTTTTCCCCTTACCAAAGACGAGCAAGTGAACAACATAGCCAGTAGAACCTTGCTCATTTTATTCATGCTATTGTAATGCAGGATCAAAAGAGGATAAGCATGAATATAAACCTGATTGATTTCAAGAGTAAATATTCAATCAACCCATAGGATTTCCCTCAACACATTTAATATTTAGCGTGACTCTTGGATACATAACGTTGCATAGTGGTGCACTTCGGTCTCATAGTTGATGGATATTTTGTAGAACAACATAATCAAGTTTTAATTTCTCTTGAGCAAAAGAAACTCTATGTTGCTCCAACAATGGTTTTGAAAACAACTCTTTATCCATGAGCAATTCTCAATCACCACCATTTAAGTCTTTACTTTGAATGATAGAATATAATATATAATTACTTGAATCAGTGCAGTATTGTCCTGGTCCTCCTGTGGATGCATGCTTTGAAATTTGAATACACTCTGTGGTATTGGCACATTGGAGACATGTTCTGACATATGAAAACTTGAGTTCTTGGGAATTTACTTGACACCTGTGAATACTGTAATGTCCCTTTTTTAAAATTTTTACCAAAATGCCCAATTTTCTAATTTTTTCACAATTTTGGCTCTTGACTAGTTTTAGTGTCTTGGTATCCAAATCGGCCCAATTTCTCCCAAATATTCAGAGAAGGTGTATGAATTATATAATAACTTAATTATTATATTCAAGTTATTTTATGGCCCTACAATCACTTCTGCAAGTCTGCACTAAATTCTGAACTAGATAGATGATTTTACTAGCAATTTTGGGCTCAAATCCCTCCCGGGGCAAGTGGTAGAAATGGCTTCCCAAATGTGCAGAAACCCACTTGAATTCTAAAATTGAATCAGGGGATGTGTAGAAGACATTATTTGAGAATCATATGAATAACCAATCTACATCCCAATTCTTTTATCACTTCTTTCAATCAGATATAAAAAAAAACTAGTTTTGGACCCTTGGAGAAATGAGGTGTAGTTTGCTCCAATTGCTATGAAATTCGACCCAATGGACACAAATTATAAGTTACTGAACATGAAACCCATAATATAATTTAATTACATTCCATTAATTCATAAATCTTCAATATTTTATACATCCATTCGAATCCATCAAGATTACAAGAGTTTACAACAAGGTAGTGGGGAAATGGCACTATTTCTTCATTATTGAGCAATAATACATGAGATTTATTGACCTTTATAACTGAGAGATTTCTGAACTTAAATATCAGATAATTTACATCAGAATACAAAACACTGGACCAATAGAAGCTCCCTCAAAGAGATGAATAGCTCACCAAGTGTGCCTCACTCCATAGAGCTGAAATATGGTGAGAAAACTTGAGATGAAATGAAGAACAAGCTGAACTTGATATGTCCATGAGATAATGTATCTTGAACTTGTAAATTATGACTCCATTTAATGTCCTTGAAAGACCTGAGTGGCCTCTCCAAACACCAACTAGGATGGGAATCTTTCACCCTCAAAATTGGTTAAGGCATGAACTAGTCATCCACTAGCTCTCTCTCTCTTCACAATAACAATTTTCACAAATGATCAAAAGGGACTTCTCATGGCTGATCCCTGAATTTTATAAATATTTTTGGTCTTTTAAGGTTCCAAATCCATCCATAAACCAAATCCAAGTTGAATTGGTGTGGTTGCTCATGCTATGCCATCCGTCCTCTCTCTTCACCTTCCCTCTTCTCCCAAATTCGAGCATGAGCCTCTTGGACTTCTCCAACTCCCATGAGAGGCATATAAGATGCTCTATTCAGTCCTAACATGTCATATATGTCATATTTCATCCTTCATATCTTACTTGTGTCATAACTGTCATAGAATCTCAATCATTAGTGTCATAGATGTCATAAATGTAAGGGGAATCTAGCCAAGTGTCCATGAAACTCCCATTTGGCTCTTCCTCTCCCCATGTAAGTTACAATTCATCCCAATTCGGCCTATGAAGTATATGGACAATTATATTAACCTTATAATCCATCCAAAAACATTAGGCTTCCCATAGATTTGAGATTGCAAGAGGAGGATGTCATTTAACATAGGAATTTTAGCTTGAGTGGGCCCCATAGTCTCCATGTGTCTCCATTCTCCATAGCCATCTCATTTTTCACTTGATTTCATTTAATTAAATCCATTAAATAAATATTTATTCCTTCTAATGTCTAAACACCTATTATTATCTCCCTTATTAACTTCCCAATGTTTCCACCTAACCTAGGGAACTAGTAGGATTGATGGAATTTTCCTGCTATGCAATTATTTGAATGGGGACATTACAGTCCTCCCCACCCAACATTTCTTGTCCTCAAAAAAATTCATATTTGTATTCTGCAAAATATTCTCCTCTTCCTATGTGGCATCTTCACGTGGTAGATCCTTCCATTGCACCAAGTATTCTTTGATTGTTCTGCTCCTCAATCTTCTCTCCCTTGTCTTCAAAACCTTTTAAGGAATCAGTGTGAGCTGTCCTTAATCATCCAAAGGAGGGAGTGTATCTAAAATGAAAATTTTCTGACCAATAGATTTATTGAGACAAGAAACATGAAATACATTATGAATTTTACTCCCTTCCGGAAGTTCCAACTCATATGCTACTTCTCCAATCTTCTGGAATACCTTGTAGGGCCCATAGTATATTGGATTTAGATTTTCTACTCCATTCCTTTTGAGAGATGTTTTTTTGTATGGATTCAACCTCAAATACAATAAATCATCAACCCTAAAGGTCCTTTCCTCTCTATGTTTATTTGCATATTGTTTTTGCTGATTTTGGGCGAACTGCAAATTGTCTTTTAAAAGTTTTAAAATTTCTTGGCTTTCTTCCACCCAATATTTAAATTTTGGAGCTATACTATAACCAAATATCATATCATAAAATTTAAGTTCATCATAACCATATAATACTCTGAAAGGAGACATCTCTATTGACATGTGAAAGGTGGTGTTGTAGCAAAACTCACCCAAGTGTAGCCATTTTGTCCAAGCATTTTGTTGTTCTCCCACATAGTTTTGGAGGTACCCTTCCAACCATTTATTCACCCTCTTTGTTTTTCCATCAGTTTGGGAATGGTATCTTGTACTTGGAGTCAACTGAGTGCCCACCAATCTAAAAATTTCTTGCCAAAAATCACTCATGAATCTACCATCTCTGTCACTCACAATGCTCTTGGGGAGCCCATGCAATCTGAAGATTTCTTTGAAAACATGGTCAGTCACTTGTGCAACACTAAAAGAGTATGTAACAGAAAATAAATGAGAAAACTTAGCCAATCAATCCACTACCACATATATGCAATCCATTCCCAAATATTTGGGCAAACCGATGATGAAATCCATCGATATATTGTCCCATTTTTCTCTGGAATGGTAAATGGTTGTAATAAACCAGATGGGTATGTGAGTTCTGTTTTGTTTTGCTGACATACCTTGCATTCATTCACATACTTATGAACATCTTCCTTCATCCCCTTCCAATAAAACCTTTTCCTTATTTTCCTATAGGTTTTGAGGATCCCCAGATGGCCTTCTAGTGGGGAATCATGTGCTTCCTGCAAAACTTTGTACTTAAGCTCTAAATATTGAAACAAATAAATACTGCCCTTATATTATATCATCCCATTCAAAATTCTGTAGTTATCATCTCCTATGAGTCCATCTAATACATCACAAGGAAACTTATCTTTGGCATATTCAACTAGTAGCATGTCTTTCCAATTTTTAGCAATGTCCATGAGAGAAAAAGAAGGTCTTCGGGATAATGCATCTTCTACAATTTTATTCTTTCCTTTCACATATTCAATATCAAAATCATAAGCTTGGATCTTTCTTACCCACTTGTGTTTCCTTTCATTTAGATCCTTTTGGGTAAGGAAGTGTCTTAGACTATTGTGGTAATTTTTCACCACAAACTTGTTTCCTACCAAGTATTGTCGGAATTTGGCCAAGGCATGCATGATGGCCAACATATCTTTTTCATATATGGAGTAAATATTTTCATGAGGCTGAAACTTTCTACTCTCAAAGGCTATAGGGTGTTTTCCTTGCTTTAGGACAACCCCTACTCCTCCACCTGAGGCACCATATTCAAAAACAAAAGGCTTAGAAAAATCAAGTAATGCAAGTATGAGACAATTACTCATTACCTCTTTCATTTTTTGGAAGGAATTTTCAGCCTCTTCATTCCACTTGAAAGCATCCTTATAAGTCAAATAAGTGAGTGGAGAAGTCAACTTGGAGAACCCTTTCACAAACTTCGTGTAGTATCTACATATTCCAATTAAGCCTCTTAATTCTGTGATGTTTTTTGGTGATGGCCATTCTAAGATAGCCTTTATATTTTCCATGTGAGATTTCAATCCATATTTCCCAATATATAATAGTTATTTCATCCCAAATTCACATTTACATATCTTAGCATACAAAGATTGTTCTTGCATATTTTTCAACACAATCTCTAGGTGTTGCAAGTGCTCTTCCCAAGTTTTACTGTAAATGAGAATATCATCAAAGAAGAATAAAAAAAACCTTCTAATGCTTGCAAAATATTCTATTCATACATTCTTGAAATGTATCTGGAGCATTATTCAACCCAAATGGCATAACAATAAACTCAAAGTGGTCATAATGACATCGAAAAGCAGTATTTTTCACATCTTCCTCCTTCATCCGAATTTGGTGATAACCAGATCTAAGGTCAATTTTGGAAGAGTAATTAGCTCCAAATAGCTCATCCATGAGCTCATAAATCCTAGGAATAGGATATATATTCTTGATGGTCTTCTTTTTCAAAGCTCTAAAGTCTATACACATCCTCAAAGTTCCATCTTTTTTCTTTACCAACACTACTGAAGAAGCATAAGGGCTAGAGCTTGGTCTAATGAGTCCCAACTCTAAGAGTTCTTGAATGGCCTTCTCAGTCTCATCTCTAAAATTCTTGGGATGTATATAAGGTTGTATCTGAATGGGTGAAGTACTCTCATCCAAAACAATGTTATGATCAACCTCCCCATCAGGTGGTCTACCACATGGAAGATATCTGAAAATGTTTTCATATTTGTGAAAAAGTGTCTCTATATCCTTTGGGTGTTTAAAAAATCTATTTTTTGGCTTGGGAGAGGTGATATAACATTCAAAATCCCATTATATATCACCATGCCTCAATATATATCTCATACTATTGCAATTTACTACATGTTTTGGGTAAGTGTGCAGCCCTCTCACAACCCTTAGTACACCTGTTGAATCTTGAAATTTAATTCTAGGAATTTGATAATTTACTGAATGCTATCCTATAGAATACATCCATTGCACTCCCAATACTATATTAGTATAGGCAACATCAACCACATAAAAACTATCAACAAAAGTATAGTTACCTATGGTGACTTGCAGCTTTGGAACCCATGTGTTGCATTGCATTTTGTGACGTAGAATGACAACTGTGAAGCCATCGAATGGTTCACTTGGTATATTTATTTTCTCCACCATCTATGCATCAATTAAATTATGTGTAGCTCCTCCATCTACCAAAAATAAATCTCTTTGTCCCAATACCACACCCTTGCATCGAATAGTGTGACAACGAGGTAGTGCCAAAAGTACTGTCATTCTTGCTTTGTCCGATGAAGGCTGATTTTATTATTGTTTTTCTTGTTCAGCTGCTACCTCATATGCCTCCTATTGATTGAAATGTTCCCTTATTCATCCATACCCCATTCATACTCATCATTATCAAAAAATACTTCTATGTATTGAGCTTTTCCTTTAGCACATTTATGCCTCGATGTCCATGGATGGAAGCATGTGAAGCACAATTTTTTCCTTCGAAGTTCATCCTTGTTTTGTAATTATTTCTTATTATTTTCAGATGTATCTCTTTTCCAAAAATTATTATCAGGTGCATCCTTTTTCCAAGGCTTTCTTTCAAATCTGAAGTTAGGCTTGGGTGGAAATCTTGTTCTAGGAAGCACATTTTGAAGATCTCTAGTCAAGCTCATTGCATCATTTAAGTTAGTAAGCTTGTGGGCTTTGACCAGAACTTTTAAGGGCTCTTCCAAAACTTCAGTGAAAAAAATACTAACCTTCCTATAGATGCATTATCCACCTTAACTGATAATCTTTGGAATTCCAACATATACTCAATAGGAGTCCCTACCTGCTTCAATTGTGCTAGTTCTTTGAAAGACAATTCTGGATCTTTTTTCTCAAACCTTTTCAATACACTATCAACAATTTCCCCATATGTTTTAACCTGATCATGACCCAAGGTTTTCAGGCCATGGAACCACCAGTCATTGACATTTCCATCCAAGTGCAAAATAGCCATGTTTAAAGTATATTCTTCCACCATTGGATTCAGTTGAAAATACACATCCAATTTTTGCACCTAAGTGTTAGCAGAACTTTGAGATGAACCATCAAAAGTAGGAAGTGACACTTCACCTATGGCGCAATTCAATTATTTGTTTTGGTGTAGAGACTTATTATCCTTCTTTTTGAGTTTGTTTTCCATGGTTAAGTACTACTCAAATGTTATACAGCCCTACACTCTTCATCCAATTTATCCCATTCTTTTGTTATTGTATCAATTTCAAATTGAATGTTAGTCTCTTCTTTTGGAATAAGAAATTTAGGTGCAGTAGGACTTGGTGTGCTCTGAAATTCATGGGGTCTATTATGAGGTCCTGTTTTTGAGAAAATGTGCTCACCCATTGTCTTCTTTTCTGTTGATTGTGAACTACCACTATCTCCTATTATCCCTTTGCGTCCCATTTCACTAGCCTCAATTCTAATCCTTTGCTATATGTTGGGTCATGTCTACCACAATTCGAATCCTTTGCTATATTTTGGGTCATGTCTACCATATGTTGGTTCATGTCCTTGGATATTTCTTCAAATAGATGTTTTATAAGTTTAAGATACTCCATTTTCTCCTCAGTGTAGTCTTCTTCCACATGAGCCATAGCTTTAGTCAAAGGTACCTTTTTTCCTTGTAGTTCTTCTTCTACAAGCTGAGCACCTTCCAATTAAGATTCTAAGGGTGGTGGTTTATTGCTTTGAAACCTTTTTAAAACCATAAAGTTCCAATACCATGCTCTGATACCACTTGTAATGTGCCCTTTTTTAAATTTTTACCAAAATGCCCAATTTTCCAAAATTTTCACAATTTTGGCAGGCTTGACTAGTTTCAGTGTCTTGGTCTCCAAATCAGACCAATTGCTCCCAAATATTCAGAGAAGGTGTATGAATGATTTAATAACTTAATTATTATGTTTAGGGTAGTATTATATCCCTCCAATCACTTCTGAAAGTCTGTACTAAATTCTGAACAAGATAGATGATTTTACTAGCAATTTTGGGCTCAAATCCCCCCCCCAGGGCAGGTGGTAGAAATGGCTTCCCAAATGTGCAGAAACCCACTCAAATTATTAAATTGAAGCATGGGATGTGTAACAGACATTATCACAGATTCATATTCATAAACAATCGACCTCCCATGGCTGTTATCACCTCTTTCAATTAGATATAAAAAACTAGTTTTGGACCTTTGGGGAAATGAGGTGTAGTTTGTTCCAATTGCTATGAAATTCCACCAAATGGCCACAAATTCTCAGTTAATGAAAATGAAACCCATAATATACTTTAATTAAATTCCATTCATTCACAAATCATCAATATTTTTTACATCCATTCGAATCCATCAAGATTACAAGAGTTTACAACAAGGTAGTGGGGAAATGGCATTGTTTCTTCATTATTGAGAATCAATACATGAGATTTCTTGGCCTTTAGACCTGAGATATTTCTGAAATTGAATAGAATATAATTTACATCAGAATACAAAATACTGGAGCAAGAGAAGCTCCCTCAAAGATATGAATAGCTCCCCAAGTGCGCCTCACTCCATAGAGATGAAATATGGCGAGAAAACTTGAGATGAAAAGAAGAACAAGATGAACTTGATATGTACAAGATCTGCTGTATCTTGCACCTGTAAATTAAGAATCCATTTAATCTCCTTGAAATACCTGATTTTCCTCTCCAAACAACAAATAGGATGGGAATCTTTCACCCTCAAAATTGGCTAAGGCATGAACTAGTCATCCACTAGCTCTCTCTCTTCACAACAACAATTTTCACAAATGATAAAAATTTCCTTATCATGGCTGACCCATGTATTTTATAAACATTATCGGTCTTCTAAGTTTCCAAATCCATCCATAAACCAAATCCAAGTTGAATTGGTGTGGCCGCTCATACTATGCCATATGGCCTCTCTCTTCACCTTCCCTCTTCTCCCAAATTTGAGTACAAGCCTCTTGACCTTCTCCAACTCCCATGACTGCCCTCTAATATGCTCTATTCAGGCCTGACATTTCAAATATGTCAGATTTCATCCTTAATATCTAACTTGTGTCATAACTGTCATAGAATCTCCATCATTGGTGTCATAGATGTCATAAATGTAAGGGGAATCTAGCCAAGTGTCCATGAAACTCCCATTTGGCTCTTCCTCTCCCCATGTAAGTTAGAATTCATCTCAAATTATACCTATGAAGTATATGGACAAGTATATTAACCTTATAATCCATCCAAAAACATTAGGCTTCCCATAGATTCGAGATTGCAAGAGGAGGATGCCATTTAACATAGGAATTCTAGCTTGAGTGAGCCCCATAGTCTCCATGTGTCTCCATTCTCCATAGCCATTTCATTTTTCACTTGCATTCATTTAATTAAATCCATTAAATAAATATTTATTCCTTCTAATGTATAAACACCGTTTATTATCTCCCTTATTAACTTCCCAATTTTTCCACGCAACCTAGGGAACTAGTAGGATTTATGGAATTTTCTTGCTATGCAGTTATTTGAATGGGGACATTACAAATACTCTGTCACTATAATTCAAGATGGGACACCTGTGTGATGAGTCGACGTTTGATATTGACTTGTGGGTTTACCTTTGAGATATGATTTCAATAATAGCTTGGCATCATACTCACTGTTAGGCACATATTTTATTTTCCACTCCTATGCATTCTCCTCTTAGCACAATTTAATTTTGATGCTTCAATTTAGCCCGAATGCTTGGCACTTCGTTTTCAAGATTAACTTGAATTTAAAAAATAAATGACATTTGGATGCTTTTTTGGAAAACTTAGTTCTTTGCTATGGATGTTCACCTCTGTGAAAAACTCTACAAGTGATGGGTCCATGGTGTACTCCATAATTTAGATTCAGGCTCAAACATAGAGTCTAACTATTGGGGACCTTAGAACTTGTTGAATCAGGCATTTATGTTATATATCCCACATGCAATGAGAGAGAAAATATTAATGTACATCTATTTACGCTTCCCTTTAATGCGTCGTGCATGGTATTTGAATTTGGGGATTCCCTTGGTGCTCCTACATGGACATTGTTTCGATGTCTTGGTCCTTGGTTACTTGGAGTTGGACTTGATCTTGGGTTAAAAAAATGTGGGTCCTTAGTGACTTAGAGTCGGATATTGTCTCGATGCCTTGGTCCTTGGTTACTTGGAGTTGGAATTGATCTCGGGTTAAATAAATGTGGGTCCTTGGTGACCTAGAGTTCCACTTGTACTCGGGTTAAAAAAAATTGGGGATTGGGTTAAAAAATAAACTCACTTTTTTTTTGGAGTTGGACTTGAATTCAAATATATTTTTGGTCTTTGCTGACTTGGAGTTGAACTTAAACTCAGGTTAAAAAAATCATGTGGAGATTGAGTTAAAAAATCTGATTTTTTTACCAAAATGAACAAAAATTATTAAATTAAAACCATTAATATTTAAATAATTTTTTTTACTTCCAATCCAAAACAAGGTCAATTAAAACTATTAATAATAATAATATTAATGATTTTTAAATAATAATTTTGTTACTGCCAATCCAAAACAAGGTCAATTGGTGTTTTATGACTAGAAATAAAGGAAAAAATAGCTTTGACCATGACTCGTTGAAAAATAGGTATATATTGTATAGAAAGCTTAGGATAAATCAAAAGACTTCACCGAGTTGAAGATTACGAAGAAGAGAAACTGGTCAAATTCACACCAAAAATCAAGGCTTTGGCGAGAATGTTAGTGGATTTTCAAGCTTCTAATGGAGATTTCTTTAGTCTTTTCGGTCAATGTGTTGCCAGATCTAAACATAAAATTCTATCTAACTCTAGCGTGTATCCTATTTGATTAAGAATAATGGCCAAAGATGATTTTTTTGATTGGTTAGAATTATGCACTTGGCCCAACAAATATTATTTTTTATTGGAAATATGATGGACAAGTCAACTAAATAAAAATAACATGGCTAGAAAAGTAGAAATTGGAAAAATATTTATCCAGAAAATTAGATATCCTGACAGCTTTCGTGCAAGAATATGGGTCACACGCAAGTTGAACATGAGTTAGGCACCAAACTTTCTAACCGAAGCTGGGTTAAGAGCAGGATACAAATCTCGAGATTCTACATCTCATTAAATAAGCGTCGTTTGGAACATTATTAAACCTACAATTATAATTATTTTTTATTTCTACGTAGTTAATATGTAGGTGGTGCATTTAATAGGAAAGGATATTGAATTTGTGAATAAAGTTGTTCAATCTAATCTCTAATTTCACTAGTAACTTAAAAAAATTTCCATGGATGGAATTGAGAGAGTTACTTAAAAAACTCATTAGCCTAGCTTTGTTAAAAAAAATATACTGCAGTCTGCCATTGAATATACACTAGGTACTTTCTCTATATTCGATATTATTGAAGTTATCTCATTCTAAAGAACCAAGTCTTCTGAATTTTGTTCTGGTTGGAAAAATACTTCTCAATCTTTTAATGATGACAAATTGGCAATGTGCTTAAGGTAGGGAATGTAAGCCATGGCATAAAGTCCCATTATGGATTGCAGTAATTTATGAATATCATTTTCTGACAGTGTATAAGGGGGCTAGTATAACTATGAAAATAATTTACAATTTTGTTGGTCATGTAATTTTCTAAAATTCTAAATGATGGTTTTTGTTTTCCCATACCTCAACCTGTGATACACATCCTGAACTAATTGAGTGTCAAATACGTCATTTAATCTTCTAAACCTGTAAATGGCAGTTTTTGCTTATCCATACCTGTCATATACGTCCTAAATTTTCAAATGAGTGTCCAATACTTCACTTAAAAATGAAAAATTTTTGTACATACCATCACATTCTATGATTGGATGAACCTAAATCGAGTCGGATTTTGATGGCATTGAGATTGCATCATTGGGACAAAATTGAATTCAGCATTTCCTCGTGATTAACCATTTTTTCCACCTTTCAATTATTCAAAGGGCCAACACTATACACAAATCCAAATTTGGCATGACCCATGGATTCCTTCCTAACAGCTGCAATCCATTACCAATCATGGTACTTCTTATGGAAGATTGATACATATGGGTCACTTTTATTAGTAGGCTATGTATTGACTCCATTCTCTATGTTCGTTATTTTTTCCTAGTATGGTAGATGTGCGCAAATTTGAGTTCACTCATAGTATGAGTGAAATTGGTAGAATTGAAAATAATTGAAGACAGTCTCATCCGGGTTTGATGGCTTTCACTGGAAGTTCCTTCCATCCTATCATTTTTATGTTGGTTGATTGTCATTTCCCATCTCTTCAGTGAAGTCTTTTCTCCAGAGTTAACACCATGTCGCTCTTCAACAACACAACCATTCCCTCTTGGTGGCATAGCAGGATTGATTTCGTCAATTCCATCTTTTACACTATCCATATCAGCTATGTATTGCATGTTATTTTTCGCTGAGCCATTTGTGTCTCAACATTTCTCTCTTCCTTAACATTTTCTTCTTTCATTGAAATTCCTATTTTCTGCTTGTGAGACCTCTCATGCAATGTGTATCACTATTATAATTCTTCTCTTCTCGCATATCCTAGCTAGATAACCGGAATGCAACCTTATTTTCCACTCCCTTTCTACCCATGGTGTTGAAACATATCCACTTTGGCCCTGTTTTATCCCCTGTGTTGCACTGTCGTATTAGCCCTGTTCCACAGTAGTTAGTATCCATGATTTGAAGCCAGAAAAGTTCAACAGAGGATGGGTTGGCTTGAGGGTGAATCAACAGTTCAGTTTCACTCTAATGAATTCCACTTGTAACATGGTCAATTCAACCCTTGAGGTCTATAAATAGAATGTAATAGGTAGTAGGGACAATTATTATTGAAGGAGTTGTTTGATGTTACCAATCCAACCATAAACTAGCCCTCTGCTCTGTAATGAAAGCATAACATACTAAAAATGGCTCTTGGGTCCCTTTTAAAAATATCTTGAGTATAGATCTGGTTATATTTTTGTATTATCTTTGTTTTTTCCTGGGAATGTATTATATCTGTTACGTTCTCATTTAATTATTTATGTAACAAAGGATGATGATTTATATTATAATAAAAAATATACAGATGATACAAACTTGTAGAGCCATGAGACTAGTTTCCAAACAACTATCAAATTCAACATCTTTTCTAAGTTGTCCCTGTTATGCCATAATTCTATAAATACAAGATTTACTAGAAAAACTATGATGCCCTTGAACAAGAAACCAACATTTATAGTTGTTCTGTTCTCATTTCAAATGTTGGATGCATTCTTATTTCACAACAGAGGTTTTTATGTCTGAAATTAGGTTTTTAATGACTAAATAGACACTGTATAGTTTGAATCAGTCATATCCTTATACCAAGAAACCACTCATCTTTATGTGAGTTTAACCATTCATCCAATAATATATTGACATAGCTGCAATACCATAATTCTTTGCAGCTTCTATGATAGAATACCCATGGAATTCTACATTGTCAATTGCCTTAAACATGTCCTCTTTTTTCCAACCCCTCATAGCATTGATCTTCTTGCTTTATCCAACTCCCTGCACTATTGTTGATGGTGGAGGGGCACCAGATTCTTCTTCCTAGTTATGGTTTACATAATTGGTGTTTGGATTTTCATCCTGGTTTATTTCATCATATGATGATGTCTGCCTAAGTTGGGCACCCCTAGTCACTCATCATCTTGTCCTCCTTCCACGATTTTCATGGTTCCCCCTTTCCACGACTGTAAAGTCTACAGGCTGTGAAATTTAAATTCAATAATTTGTTTACATGCGAAAAGGAGTAACAACATCTATTGAAGTATATAGCATGAAGATATAACATCCGAGATTGGATAACACATGATATACCAAATGCAGACTAGATCATGCGATTATGTAATGCCGATAAGATCACGAGATTATAACATGCAGATTATGTCATTATTTCATGCGGGGTATAATGGCAATTCTAGCAAACAACTATAAAATTGGGCTCAGGAAAACTTCTATCAAACTTTTGTAGAGCATTGCATACATTTTCCTATCTATTCAGTACATCTTTTGGTTTTCTCTATATTAATCGGTTGCATGTTTCACCTCTTCAAAACCATAGTTAGTTGTGATGTTGGACTCATTTTTGTTTGATAGGATAAAGAAGCAAGTTGTTAGACAAAAAATCAGTAATTTAAGAATATAGTAGTTGTGGGTAGAAACCCCTTAACCCAAATGGTTGAACTTTACACTCTCTATTGGCATATTTTTAGAATGTTTCCTTCCTTTCAGTTACTATGTCTAAAACCTGTCTACAATCAAAATAGATATATGTGATACTTGTCTACAGTCGAAATATAACTACCCTTTGCTTTAGATATAGTGTATATAGATACATTCTATAGATATAGAATATCGATATGGCTATATTTTTGTATTATCTCTATTATGTTCTCATTTATGTATTTTAGTAAGAAAGGATGATGCTTTATATTATAATAGAAAAGATACAGATGATACAAACTTATAGAGCCATGAGACTGGTTTCCAAACAACTATCCAATTCAACCCCTTTTATAAGTTGTCCCTATCATGCCATAATTCTATAAATACAAGATTTACTAGAGAAACTATGATGCCTGTGAACAAGAAACCAACATTTACAATTGTTCTATTCTCATTTCAAATGTTGGATACATTATTATTTCACAACATAAGTTTTTATGTGTGAAATTAAAACTATACTAGTATAATTAGGTTTTTGTATGCCTAAACAGACACTCTGTAGTTTGAATCAGTGAATTTGACTTTGTAATGTATGTTAAGCGTGCTTTTGGGTGAAGCTATCCAAAATTGATTTGCTTCAGTAAAATGCACACACGTGCCTAATTTCTTTGTCAAATTCAATCAATAAAATAGGAGATTTTTTATTATTATTATTCCTCACATTTTAGAAGTTTAATATTTCCAACTTTTTACCTGAAACTTTCCCATTTAGAATGTTTCTCCAAGTAGGCATAGTTTTCCTTTGGTTTGCATTTAGTCAAAAAGTTAACAAGTGTGAATAATAGCTTTGCAACAATATTAGAAGACCTTATTCATGGATAATTAGGCTCATAAATGTGTATATATGCCAAGTTCCAAATTTCATACCTAGAGTGTACTTCTATTGGCATTGGTGTGCATTTTTAGTTCTGGACATGAAAAATTAGCAAATACTATCAATTGTTATTTTGGATGACTTGGATTTTACTGCAGATCATACAATTTACAGAAATGAGTACAAGAGTTTGTAGAAAATGTTGATATGTCTATGTGATAGTGCTATTTATGCAATATAACATGAAATGCAGGCCAATGTGTGCATTTCCTCGAGTGACCCAACCCTAACATGAAATGCAGGCCAATGTGTGCATTTCCTCGAGTGACCCAACCCTGATTTTTACCATGTGGAAAACACACAAATTTGGAGTTTCCTTGCAGAGCATAAGTTCTTATGTCTAAAATTTAAACTTTGAAAGATTATATTTCATTTTTTATGCCTGAACAGACACTCTAAAGTTTAAATCAGTGAATTTGTCTTTATAATGCAGGATGGGCGTGCATTTGAGTGAAGCTACCAAAATTTCCTTGCTTCAGTAAAATGCATGCACATGCCTCATTTCTTAGTCCAATTCAATGAATAAAATAGGAGAGTGTTTTTTTTATTATTCCTCACCCTTTAGAAGTTTAATATTTCTAATTTTTTACCTGAAACTTCCCCCTTTAGAATGTTTCTCCAAGCAGACATAGTTTTCCTTTGGTGTGCATTTAATCAAAAAATTTACAAGTGTAAATAATAGCTTTGCAACAATATTAGAAGAACTTATTCATGGATAATTATACTCAGAAATATGTATATATTCCAAATTCCAAATTTCATACCTAAGGTGTACTTTGATTGGCATTGGTGTGCATTTTTAGCTCCGGCCATGAAAAAATGACAAATACTATCAATTGTTGTTTTGGATGACATGATTTTACTGTAGATCATACAATTTACATAAATAAGTACAAGAGTTTGTAGAAAAGGTTGGTATGTCTATGTTATAGTGCTATTTATTCATTATAACATGAAATGCAGACCAATGTGTGCATTTCCTTGAGGGACTCAACCCTGATTTTTACCATGTGGAAAACACATAAATTTGGAGTTTCCTTGCTGAGCATAATTTTTTATTTCTGAAATTTAAACTTTGAAATCTTATTTAGGGTTTTTTATGCCTGAACAGACACTATGTATTTTGAATCAATGAATTTGGCTTTGTAATGCAAATTGGCCATGCATTTGAGTGAAGTTATCCAAAATTGCCTTGCTTAAGTAAAATCCACGCACATGCCTGATTTCTTTGTCAAACTCAATGAATAAAATAGGAGATTGTTTTTTTATTATTCCTCACCTTTTAGAAGTTTAATATTTCCAAATTTTTACCTGAAACTTTCCCCTTTAGAATGTTTCTCCAAGCAGGCATAGTTTTCCTTTGGTGTGCATTTAGTCAAAAAGTTTACAAGTGTGAATAAATTTGCAACAATATTAGAATAACTTATTCATGGATAATTAGGCTCCAAAAGATGTATATATTACAAATTCCAAATTTCATACCTAGTGTGTACTTCAATTGGCATTGGTGTGCATTTTTAGTTTTGGCCATGAAAAATTGGTAAATAAAAATCAATTATTGTTTTGGATGACTTCGATTTTACTGTAGATCATACAATTTACAGAAATGAGTTCAAGAGTTTGTATAAAAGGTTGGTATGTCTATGTTATAGTTCTATTTAATCAATATAACATGAAATGCAGGCCAATGTGTGCATTTCCTCGAGGGACTCAACCCTGATTTTAACCATGTGGAAAACACATAGGTTTGGAGTTTCCTTGCAGAGCATAAATTTTTATGTCTAAAATTTAAAACTTGAAAGCTTATTTAGGTTTTTTATTCTTGAACATACACTCTATAGTTTGAATCAGTGAATTTGGCTTTATGAGTGAAGCTATCCAAAATTGCCTTACTTCAGTAAAATGCATGCACAGGCCTGATTTCTTTGTCAAATTCAATGAATAAAATAGGAGAGTGTTTTTTATTATTGCTCCTCATCTTTTAGCATTTTAATATTTCCAAATTTTTACCTGATACTTTCTCCTTTAGATTTTTTTTAACGTCTAGCCCTAATATTGATTGTTTTTTTGTTCTGCAAGGTTACTCATCAATGGATCATTCAAATGAGACATATCAACAAAATATTCCTCGAAAAAGAGGTCGATGTAAGGGTTTATGTTACTCCAATATTTCAACTTTGGAACCATGTGACGTTGTCCCTCAATTCATTCCTGTTAGAGAGAAAAAGACTGATAACTGTGTTGGTCATCGACAATGTCAAGGATTTGGATATGAGAATTACATACCAAAGAATGAAAGAAGAAATTTCCGTCAATCATCAAGCAATCATGCAGCCAATTTACAACCTCATTCCACTCAAATATCTATCATCCATTTATTCTTCTTCTATTATAAATATATCTAATCAAAGTGTTGAAGATCTGTGATTGATGATGTTGTTGTTACAAATCAGTCTAATCAAAGTGGTAAATGTTGTGTTGCTCAACACCAAGGGAATTGTTTGACTCCAAATATAGTTTCAGGGAATGAAAATGTTCAAGATAGAATTGTTTACCATAGAGTTAATCTTATTTCATAGAATGTGACTATCCCAAACCTCCCTCAAAGAAAAGATCTTATTCATGATGCCACTACAATGAACTTTGTTTTGGATAACGCAAATATGCACCACAACAGAATGAACTCTGTTTTGCAGAATAAGGCCACACTTTTCCCTCAAAGATCCGTGATTGATGATGCTGCTGTTACAAATGATTTTAATTAAAGCATTAAAGGTTGTGTTTATCAACAACAAAGGCAACCTTTGACGCTAAATATAGTTGCAGGGAATGACAATGTTCAAGATAGAATTGTTTACCATAGAATTAATCTTATTTCATAGAATGTGATTATCCCAAACCTCCCTCAAAGAACATATCCTATTCTTGCGGCCACTATAATGAATTTTGTTTTGGATTATGAAAATATATACCACAATGGAATGAACTCCATTTTGCTGAACGAGGCCACACTTTTCCCTCAAAGATCTATGTTTGATGATGTTGTTGTTACAAATCAGTCTATTCAAAGAGTTGAAGGTTGTGTTCCTCAACAAGATAGGAAACATTTGACTTCAGTTGCTGTTGAAAGGAATGGAAGTGTAGAACCCAATGAAAAACAATTGGAGCATGGATCCCTTGAGAACATGGATGAAACTGGAAGACATGAAACAACTAAAATAACTGCATTTCATGAACATGTGGATAGAGATGCAACTACAGGAAACAAAAATTGTACAGTTGGAGGAGCCGCAATAGAAATTCTTGAAGGGTGTTCAGCAAATGGAACTACACATTCTTAGAGAAGGTCACAAAAAAACCACTTAAGGACATCCTTATTGAGTCTTAAGAAGCGGCCATGAGGGTTTAACCGCAGAAAAAAAGAGGGAAATCAATATTTAAAGAAATTAGGAGATGGTTTTCATGAAAATCACTCCAATATGTGGATGAAAATGACATTATTGTTGTAATTGGGTACTTCATCAGCAAAACCTATAATGAAGAGTCTAAAATTGAAGATGTTATTGAACACCTATATGGAATTCTTAATAAAATTCAATCAATTTTTGTGGTGGAGATTCGTAAGGATTTTATGCCTAGGAACATGGATTCAATATTTATTGAATCAAGTATGACTCATAAGAGTTTGCAATGTCTGAAGCATATTGACTCTCTTGGTGTACTAAAGGGGGTTAATGCCATCAATTTCTATTGAAATGAAAAAGTGGAGCAAAGAGCTGAGGATATTGATATGGGTTGGGAGAGAATTGATGGTTTCACATATGGAGTTCGAGTCAAGGAAGTAAAGTCATATGCTTCCTTCATGGTTGAATCATATGAAAAGAGGTCTAGAAGTATAGTCAATGAAGTTTCTTTCAAACTTGGTATTGATTCTCGTGTACATTATGATCAAGGGGGGAAGGTATGTGAGATATTATTTGAGCTACCAGAAGACAATGGATTGATGTCTTGTGTAATACTTGGAAATGGGATGGAAAAGAAGAATATAAACAAGTTTTAGCACATGCTATTGATCCTAAAAATGAGAAGAAAGTTAATGGAATAGTTAAACAAGATTTCACAAGATGGCATCGAGATGATAGATGGAAGAAAAGTGAAAATTAATTTTTTTGAGTGTCATGATCTAGTGGCAATATGCAATTTAGTATGCAACAACAATGTTTCTCCAATGGGAAATAATTTTTATCCTTGGTGCACATGCCATAAAAAAGGTATACACATGGTTATAGATGAAATCAAAATTGAAGAAGGAGATACTATACGTAGTGATTCTAAATTTTATGCAATGTCCACAAACTTGATCTTGGTAATCTATGCATATTTATTACAAGTTTTGAAATTTATGCTTTTATCTTGCCATTACTTTCTTAATCTTACTATGTTCTAAAATGTCAAGAGTTGAATCCAGCTTTCGAACCAAGCAAAGGATGGGATGAAAAGTTAGATGACCGTATTTTAACATTCAACCAAACTTATCTTGTATAAATATGAATATTGTGAAGAACTATCCCGTGGATAAAACAAATGATAAAAAGGTACACAATTTCATAATTAATTCTTAACTATAAATTAAGCTTCTTAGTATTGCACTAACTCATACCCACTAAAATATGTGCTACCAATTACAGTTGACTCCTGGTGTAATGTCCAAGCTTGTATAATGTGCTCTCCATGTTGGGATTAGGACTGTTTTGAAGATGTTTCATGAAATTTGAAGAATTGCACAAGATTATGACAAGGTTCATCTAGCTAGAGGCATTGAGACAATAAAATCTGTTAAAATTTGGGAGGAGATGGAGAAAATTGGTGTTCCATGTAAGACAGGAGAACAATACCATCATAAAATCCAAGAGTACAGTGATCTTAACTATGGGAAATTAGATGGATCAGTATCAGACAAGATCCTCATTCAACATGAATGAATTTTAAAGGTTTAATAATTATGTTAACATATCAATTATTCTTTATGTGGGCCTTGACTATTTATAAACGATGGTGTGATTATTTGTTTGACTAATGTAGAATGGCTCTCATAATTATTCTTTTTGAACATAAAACTAAGTATATACTCATATGCATTGAAACTTATGTCTTGTTTCTAGGTTATTGAAGGCCTACAAGATGAAGAGAAGTATAACAATTTAGTGAGGATGTGGAAGTGTTATAAATAATTCCACATGTTGCAACTGCAAGGGTGCAGAGGGGACGATGTATATGCATATGAGAAAAGGTATGTAAATTCATTCTATTAGTATCATCATATTATCTATTTCAAATGGTGATATCATTTCATTCATGATAAACATTTTGAGCCACTGCCATTCCAGAATTGACATCCTTTCTAGTGAGTGGCTTTGGTTGTGTTCTTGTTGTTTAGGAGATGATATGGTTCCTTATATGCATGTCCAAGGGGAACATGCTCTTGATATGACTCGGTCTATTCATCCTTATACTTTGGGACGATTAAGGAATGAAATAATGGAGCGTAAGCATAGAGAAATGAAAATTTTGAATAGCAACCAATGAGGAGGATAGGAGTTGCTGAGGAGAATAGCGGCACATTTGAACATGATAGAATGTGTCTTGTAAATGAGATGAGAGGACAATTTTTCAAGTTTGTTATGAGATCAAAAGGTACTTTCCAAATTTTAGACAAAGAATATTCTTGTCTTCAAATATTAGAAGTCAACTTCGTGTTGAATATGAGAAGTCAATAAATCCATTGAATGTGGAAACAAGAACAAAATTGGCATCATGTTTCCCTGTTGTCACTAGTTAACAAGTGAAACAACTATTTGACTCATGGGTAAAAAAATCTAAGAAATCATTGATTGCACCACCAACACTAAGTTTTTCCTAATTTTAAATGGTATCTAGTTCAATTTTCATTTTATAGTGTGAGGAGACATAATGTGTGTGTTCATTAATTATTAATGTGTCCTCACAGTTCAATAACTATCTTCCAAGATTAAGGCCAATCAAAAAATATGATGAATAATCTTATTGTGAATCACATCGCTTTGGAAAGAACAAGAAAAAAAATGGTGCTAAAACAAAAAAACAAGATCATGTATCTCCCTCCACTAGTGAGTGTTATGTTAATTCAATTTATTACATATAATTATGTCTTTGTCAATCTAGTTGATTTGTGCTTGAAGGTACATCTTTTTCTTGATCCTTGAATTTGTCTATCTCAATGATCTCAGGAAATGAGACAGGCCCGGTGATCAAACAAAAAATGCAAGGGGAAGTAGTTTATGATACCCCAATCATGCTTGATGATAGTAACAATCACAGTTTGAGTGTTTCATACTCTAGAAATGAGGCATTGCAAACCATCCTAACACAAGAAATGCAATTTCCATTTGTTGACACAGCTATGATGGCAACCGAAAATTAAAGTAAAGAATTTCATCTTTTAAGTCTGAAAATCTATTGGTCTACAAGAATTTCAAAGTTTCCCATAAGACATGCATATGCTTCATGATGAAGTCCAATTGAGTGGTTTAAGTTGAAGAAAAAAAGTTGTAAGGAATTATTTATCCATTTTATATATACATTTTGCTTAGCCATTTTATAAATATATTTTTCTTAGCCATTTTATAAAGATATTGAGTGTATGTATTGGTATTATAAAAATAATATTCATTTCATAAAATGTATCATTCTTTGGATAAGTTTATGTATTTTATAAAAAATGTTTACTTCATATGATATAGGGACATTAACATCATAACCCAATATACCGGAATTTGTGAAAAAAACAATGTACATGAAATCAATTATAAAAAACCTCATTTGTGTGCAATCCTCAGCTTTCATAGCCAAACCAGGGGTTCGGTAAGTGGGAAGAATTCAAGATTGCAGCGAACCAAGCTTGTTGTCCTCAATTCCAATTCTAAACCAAAACAACCATGACCACAATTGAATATCAAGGAGCAATTATTTTTCCCACGAAAAAAATGCCCTTCAAAATGGGATTAAAACTAGCCCTTCAAATTTTATCACTGTTGTAGGTTATGAAAAATGAACACTTGGTATTCTTGACATTAACACATACCCTTGCCACAGAACTAGGTGCAACTTGATATCACCCTTAGTGTGCCTAGAATTTTGTACTTTCTCGGTACTGAAAACATTCCTGTTCAGCTTTCCTCCTAACAAAATATTTCCCAGCTATTCAAATTTTACAAATTATAATCATCAAAAGTATAAGAAAACTGCTCCATGTATGAAAAAGGGGGGCCTAGGTGTCAATGATGTCTAACAGTGATACAAATGGCGTCTGAATATGATTTGATGAATCAATAGTGCCCACTACCACCTCTAGGCCATCAGAGTCTAGATATATTCTGTCCTCTAGAGTCTCAGGGGAACGACATGATTTTTCAGTATGTTAAAGTGACATTTCCCATCCTCCAAGAGATGAGGGAATCATACAAAGATCAAATTAATCCTAAGATATAGATAAATTACATCATGAGAATCTTGAACTCATAATAACATTTCTTAAGACTTAGTCAATAAATAGGGCCTTTTACTGAGGCAAATCTCATATGGACCTAATTTTTGGTTTTTTATGTGCATAAAAACTCGACCCGTCAGTGTCACTATTTCCCCTCTCATGGATTCCGAAGAAATAATTCCCAAAATGGTGATATCAAATTTCGGAATGGCGGGAGTTGGGAAGATATGTTCGGAGTTCTACTACCGATGCAGGGGATTCATAGCTCCCTCATCTGTCTGACAAAAACTTTAGCTCATCTCGTTGGTCATTTAGTTTTTGGAGTGACGTGGGATTGGTGGATGAGCACACGCCAATTTTGATCCAGAGAAACAACTAAGTGGACTGCAGCCAGTTCCGACACCAACTTGAGATATGTGAGGAGATGCAAAAGCTATCTGCAGCTAAACAGATAATTTAATGGTTTTACTCTATAGTTGCCAATCCCGGCTTAGATGGAGGCATAATTAGTGCCAAGGATGGGCAATGGTTGAGTAGAAACTATCCATTATTTGCCATGCGGATAATCTTTTCCTCAAATGAACATAATCGGGGTGCCAAGAGATGGGCTCGAACAAGGAGTTGGAGAATTGGTATTATTGAGTGGAATTGTTGGGGCTAGACAAAAGAAGAAAGTGAAGGATGTAGGGTGCAGGGTTACAAAACTATTCAATATACACAGGTGAGGATGACTAAGCTAGTGGGAGAAATCATATTTTCATTTCCTTGCTTACTAATTAACAGTCCTGGTTGGGGTTTATCCAACATTTTGACTTGTAACTAGCGCTTCAAAGTTTGGAATACAAAGGAATGAGCAATTTCACATTTTGTAATTTCATCTCTTGTTTGCTAAATTGCTTGTATTATGAAAATATTAATGATTGAGGCAATTTTTGTTGATTTTTATCTTGTCCAACATTCTCATTGTGTATAACGCACTCCTGTCTAATTTTTTTACAATGAAAAATAAGTTCCTTGATATTCAATAATGAATCAAAGAGAACTCTGCTAATACGTCAATGTTTCAGTTTTCAACAAATTATGGAAACTAGACAGCAAAAAGTCTAGCAGGACTTAAACAAATAAAATATGGACACACTTTTTTCAGCTTAAAAAAATGAGCATAATGTAGACTTGTGAACCAACAAAATGGGTATAACTAAACAGTAATAGAAAGTAATATCAAACTGAGTAAGAACGATAATCCTCTACTTACTTATGAACTCAAGCTAATTCATTAGCTGGAAGGGAATGTGTCCTTTCATGCACTTGTTTAGTTATCTTCTTTGGCTTTCATTCCATAAATTGCATCACTTGTAGTGTTGAAACTCCAGTGGAAAAATATAGGTTGATTGTAGTCACATTCAGAATTCATCCAATAAGAGTTCAATATTGGTTTTTTGGTTTGCTGGTCCTTATTATGCCCTCAATTGGTTTCCTTAAACTACCATATGGTTTGTTTGGACTGTCAATGGGGTGTATTCAAATCTGATTAGACTCTTTAACCAACTTCATATGTTCTTCATTAATTAATCCTAAAGACCAAACTTGACATCCCGGGTATGAAATCTGGAATGGCATAATTACACATTTCTGATCCTACTCATCCATGAATAAGATCTTTCAAATTGGATGCCTATCTATTCTTCAGACTTGTTATCTATTTGAAAAAATGGATGCCATTGGAAAATTATGGATGCTTAGAGAAATCAAAATGGAAAAATTTCAAGGCACAAATTGGAAATGTTAAAATTAATAAAGGTGACGAATGAGAAAACATACACTCTCTTATTTTAGTTACTAAATTTGACCTTGTAATGAATTTTGGGAGTGTATTTTAGTGGAGCAAGGAATTTTTCGCTAGATTCACTGAAATGCACACCCCCAACTTGCATTATATATAAAAAATGACTTACTCAAACTACAGAGTGTCTGTTTAGTTATTAAAAATATAACTAAACTTTCATAGTTTTAATTTCAGACATAAAAATTGTAGTTTGAATGATACAAACTACTGATTGTTAGGATCTAATGTTCACCTAAAAAGTGACTGGTGGTAGTTTTATTAAGGGTTAGAGGCAAGATAAATGTAATTATGCAGATACTTGAGATAAATAAGATTTGACGGTCGAATTCTTCAAATAATTAAAGAGGAATATATGTAATACAATATACTACTATGTGTTGAGCATCAAATGATGAATTCTACACATGTAACCATTTGATAAAGCATTTATAGACAACTGAATTAAAGCATTAAACAATTAATCCCAAATATCATCTAACAAATTCTAGATGAACTGAGTGACAGGAAAATATTGAAGTGGAAATGATCATACACATGAAAACTAACTGCATAACAACATTGACATGAATCTCTGTATTATAGAAACATGTACTTCTACACGTTGTATTACATGAAATATGAAGTACCAATCTACAACATAAAGTATTCTCCTATTTCTCCACACAACCAAGAACAACCTTTTGGCTTCGATGAATCCCGAATATATATATATATATATATATAT
>LPNX011174722.1:120455-139295 GCA_001517045.1 Pseudotsuga menziesii
CCTAGAATAAACTGCTAAATTTTCTAAAAACTGCTAGCTGTCTAAAGCTAAATATATAGAAAATTCAAAGATTAATATTCAAATTCCCATGGTAATAAAAAATTTCTTTGAGCCTAGGAAGGCCTGCTACTTTTCCTTCCTTTGTTGGAATTGGTATAACTGGAGGTTCTACGTTGATTATCATATCCTTTACAACTACATCATCTGGGTTAACAGGGCTCTGAATGATCTTCATCTTCTTCTTCTTTCTTTGCATAAGTTTAACATAAATAAACCAGCATTTGGGATCTTTTGTTTCACTGTCTGTACTGTCATCATGATCATCAGCATTGAAAGGTTATTCAAAGACGTCTTGATATTCTAGAGACTCTGGGTATTTGCCTTCATAAAACTCAACCCTAGGCCTTTGACTCTTTTGCATTTCTTTCTGCTCGAAAACTGATCATCATATCTTCTACAATATCTTGTCAAATCTAATAATTCAATTATTAGGGGGCAATCTATATTTGGTTCTCCCAACTCTCTCAATCTCCTTCCACTCAGGATCTAATGGAATCTCCAGATCGATCATTTCCTAAGTGAGCACATCAAGCTCAATTAAAGGACCATGAGTGACTAAAGGAAGATTTGCTTTAATTCTTCTGAACAGAAGGACTAATTCAAAGTCATCAAAGAGTTTGTTCACAATTATTTCTCCTTTTAATCCTTTCTCTAAACTATAAAATTTAGAGTGATCCATCCTGATTTGAGACAAAAAATAGAAACAAAAATCAATAAATAATGCACAAATAAGGTTGGGGATGCATTTGTTAAATCACTTTATAATTTGTTGACACTGTTGAAAAGAGGGCATATTTTTTTCTATTTTGCACATCAATAAATTTTGGTTCTCGTACCAAAAACCTGTAGCTTCAGGGAGGTGAAGAATGAAGAAATACACCTCTAGAGCAAGCTTGAATATCATTGTTTTTTTTTATGAAATATGTAACTTAAATATATTCCTCAAACTGTTAAATCTATCATAGGTCTTTTTTTTTTAAAATTCTTGCTACATCTACTCTATTTTAGAAAATTCCTGTTACAGCTCCTCCTTTTTAGAAAATATTACTGTTGTAAGGTTTTTGTTTCTGGAAAGTTATACTCTATTTCCTGTAAGTGCAAATCCTCATGGGGCATGTTTTGATGATTCTATAAGGCTATAATAAGAGTTTTTTAGGACAATTTTAAGACAGTATAGAAACGTCTTCACAATAACCCACATGCTAGGAAATGTATATTATCGTTTCAAATTTTCGAATTTCATATACAAAGAAAAAATTATTCAACAAGAAAAACCAATTATAACAGAACAGTAATATACCAGAAATAATTGAATGCAACAAATACATAATTCATATGTATTAAGTAGTAGGATTCACCATATAGATTACACCAAACAAGTATAAAATTTATTAATGAAATGTAAAATGTTTACAACTCCAAATGGGGTACACCAGTTCTCATCCCTAATCCATAAAAATGATAGACATGGTCCCATTAGTGTGAATCCCATAAAAATTTTACTTGTACATGAGGCCACAAGCTATTATAAAAATATCGAAATCTAAATTTTGGTCCGATTCTCCATTTACCAACAGGTTGAGTCTGATCACTTGCGCCTAAACTTGGCTGAGATCTATTAGGAAAGGTTGGCCATGTATAGAGAAATACCTCCTTAATATTTTCATAGCCTTCTATGATGATGTAATGTCCCTTTTTTGAAATTTTATTAAAATGACCAATTTTTCACTTTTTCCCTATTTCGACCTTTGATTAGTTTTGATTTCTAGGACTCCAAATTGATCCAAATGATCCCAAAGCTTCTGAGAAGGTATATGAATGATATTAAGACTTTAATATTATGTTTATGGATTATTTATGACCCTCCAAATACTTCTCAAAAAATGTTTAATATTCTGTCCAAGGTAGGAGTTTTCACTAGCAAATTGTGGTTCCCATTCCCCCAAGGTAAATGCTGAAATGGATTTCCAAATGCTCCCAAACCCACTCGAATTTATGAACAGAGGCAGAGTATTTTTAAGGGAAATTATTAATGTCTCATGTGAATAATTATTCACTTTATAAAGGCTTCTATAACCCTCTCCCAAACAGCTACAAAATCACTAGTTCGACCCTTGGGGAAATGGCACCAAATCTTCTCCAAATGCAAATAAACCGAGTAAGATGACTTCAAATTCCTAAGTTCTGGATATGAAACTTGTAATACTCATCAATTTCAGTCAATTAATCATAAATATATCAGATAAACATTCTTTTATTTGAAATCATCAGCATTACAATGGCATACATCAATATAGTGAGGAAATGGTTATTGTTTGCTCATTAATAATCACTTTTACATACAACCATTTGGTATTTTAATTTGATACTTTTTGAATGTGAATAAAATATTATATTAAGCTTATTAAAATTATAAATTTTCCATGATAATCTCTCCCAAATAATACAATATCTCACCCAAATCGCAATCCCTCCATGAGCAAGAATATGCAACAAAGACTAGAAATGGTTGAGAGAATGTGATGCACTAGAAGAAAAAATGAGCTGCCCTATAGCTTACAACTTCAAATACAAACTCCATTAAATCTCCATGAAATACCTGAATGGCCTCTCCAAACACCAACTTGGATGGGAATATTTCACCCTCGAATTTGGTTAAGGCAAGAAACTAGTCATCCACTAGCTCTCTCTCTTCACAAATGATCAAAAGCCCTTATGTTGGTTGATCCCTATATTTTATAAAAATAATTAGCCTTCTAATGTTACCAATCCATCCACAAAATCAAGCCAATTTGAATTAGGGTGTGTGCTCGAGATTTTCCATGTGTCCTCCCTTCCCTAGCCTTTCATCTTCCCCCAATTCAAGTAGGGACCCATTGAGCTTCCCCAACTTACCTGAGCGACTCCTTGGATCCTATATTTAGGCCTGAAATGTCATAATGGTCATATTCAATCCTTTAGGTCTGCAATATGTCATAAATTTCATAGCATCTTCATTATTGGTGTCATAGATGTCATAGATGTTAGGGAATCTAGCACAAGTGTCCAAGAAGCCCCCATTTGAATCTTCCTCTCCCATCTAAGTTACATTTCCTTCTAAATTCAACTTATGATGCATATGGCCAAGTGTATTATCCTTCTAACTCATTTAATAACATTAGGCTTCCCATGGATTCGAAATTGCAAGAGGAGGATGCCATGTGGCACAAACATTCTAGCTTGTGTGGGCCCCATAATCTCCATGTGTCTCCATGCTCCATTTCCACTTCAATTTTCTCTTGTATTTATTTAGTTAGCTCCATTATTAAATATTTATTCCATTCTAATGTCTTAACATCATTTATTATCTCCCTTATTAAAATTCCAAATGTATCCATCCAACCTAGGAAACTAGTAGGATTGATGGAATTGTCCGGCTATGCATTTATTTGAATGGGGGCATTACAATCCTCCCCACCCAAGATTGCTTCTCCTCAAGTAGTTTCAGATTTGTATGCTGCAATATTTTTTCATATTCCCAAGTGGCATCCTCATTTGGTACTCCTTCCTTTGCACCAAGTGCTCGGTTATGGTTCTGGTCATTAATTTTCTTTAGCTTCAATTTTAGTAGTGGCACTCATGTACTGCATTTTTGTGTTCCCAAAAGTAAAGAGATTTGGATTGTGCATATTGATATATCTTGTAACATCACTGCTACAACCAAAAGGATTAATCAAATCCATCAAAACCAAATTTTTGCAAATAATCTTTACCTCCATATTTTTGAAACCTTGTCTGAACTTTCACCCCTTTCTGCTTCTGTATAATTCTTTGAAGTTGGTGTTGAGTTACCAAAATTTTAGTTGCTTAATATCACAAGAAAATTTCAAAGATGAACCACCATGCTTGTTGCTGCACTATTCTGATTACAATCATCTTCTCAAGTGGTGAATAAGTCTCCAATTCTGCTTGTTGCCCCCAAAATTGAAACCAATGAGACCAAAAATGATCCCAAGGTCCCATATGATCCTGATACATGCATGGTCTAAAATGTCTATGATGGAATTCCGTGAAAACCAAGCATGTGAAAATTGAATCCATCTCTCAAAAGGTATCCCACATAGGAAACTGGAACACTGCTCTGCGAAGATGAACTCAAATAATTGAAGGTTGGTTTGCTTTCTCAAACCAACAACCAAACTGCTACTCCAAATGAGATGAAACCAAGAAATTCCAGGATCTCATTGCTGGTATTTCACCCTTCCAAACATAATGAGTACAAAATATGGATCATGAAATTACATAACAACATCATACACATGTACCTCAAGAAGGTATCTCCTCAAAGAATCATGAAAGTGCTTCTACATCCGAGTAAGTAGATCACCATGTGTCCCATACACACAAGCATCAATTATTATGTTAGATCTGCCCCAATGACATAGGTGAGGATCCCATGTCCCATAATGCTGCTCCAAAAATATATAATGTGCATCAATATAATCAACCATGTGTTCTTTCATTCAAGAAGTGAATGCAGAACCTCCACCAAAATCTAAACCAAATAAGCAGCAAAGAAAACATGAAGACTTCAGGTGGCTCAAAGAAGTCTCATCAATACACCCATGAATATGTATATCATCATGAAATAACAGAGTATGTTGCTGCCAATAATAATGTTTCTCAATCATATATCTCTTCACCCAAGTGTGGGATCAAGTTCCTCCAACATAAAATAGACTAGGCAAGGAGCAAGGAAAATCAAGTGAACATCATAGGTGCACCCATGTAGATGTGTATCATCATAATGTAACAAATTATGCTGCTGCAAATATAAATAATATGGTTCTCTAATCATTTCATCATCAAAAGGAGATATATAAATTCCATACTCTTCATGTGGCACTATAAAAAAGAAACCGTTCGCCCATACTTCATTAGGATGAATGCTACAAAATTTGGAACTGTATGATGTAGGAGAAAGAACCAACTCACCCAAATTATCATAAAGTGAAAAACTTTGATCATGTGAAGGATCCATAGGGGTAGTATTATGCACCTCCCTTAAAAATGCAAAACTTTCCTCATGGGTTGGTTCCAAGGTAGTGGAATCATGTACTTCTTCAAAAAGTGTGCACCCATCAAAAGGAAACTCAAGTTCCTCTTCCACCACAACTAGTGATTGGATCTCATCAAGCTCATATTCAAACAAAGCAAGAACCTACAATTTTCCATGTTTCTCATGATACCTCATGCCATGAGAATCCTCCAAGTAATCTACCATATGAAAATCTGAAACATAGGAGGAATAACAAGTATCTTGCAACCTCTCAAGAAGTTGCTCATTTTGAATTTGGAGCTTATGAATATCTTGATTATTATTCAAGTAGGATTCATGTAGCAATTCAATAATCTCAATAAAAAAAATTCTATCAAAAATAAAAGACATAAAATTACCTTTGATGTTGCACATTGCTCTTTGAATCTTGTCCATGTCTTAAGGAAGGATGGCTCCTCCCATGAAGAAAATTTCCAACTAGAATTTGATACAAATTATTGAGTTTCATGGAGTACGCTAAGGGCCTCTTGGATATCCATTTCACTCATCTTCAAAGACCCTTCAATGAAGGATGGTTCATGAGACCAAACCTCCTCTTCTTCTTTCTACTTGATTTGATCAACTTCTTGAAGCTCAAGTGGTGATGGGGAAGTTGATATTGGTTCTTCATTATCTGTCACAAGGTATTCATCTTCATGCTTATGATAAATTTGTCTTGCAACAACATTTTCAAATCTGATCTCTATGTCACCAACATAGAGTTGTGATCACCCATCAGTAGGTACTCCTTCATAATTCAAGGATCCGTCAATACATTCTCTTTGATTGGAACAACCCCCATTAGTAAGGATTGTGTTATTTACTTAACCTTACTCTCTATGTTCTTCTCTGTAATCACCATGAGGTAATTGATGCTCCACTTCATGATTCTTTGTTCCTTCCGTTAATGGTGTATCTAGGCTCTTTTCACAAATAGGATGATTTTTTCTAATTTCATGCTCCTCCAAACTTGTGGATTGATGATTGTCTCTTAATGAATTAAAATTTTCCTTCTTGTGCCTAAATCCATACTTGAAAATATATTCTTGGAAAGAATACCTCTCATGAATATCCCCTCTCAAAGTTCGATACTCTTGGAAGCATGCTTCAATATCTATGGAAGGGATAATTTTAGGGGCGAATTTTAGCCCAGTGGGCTATTTTTCCATGTTTTTCTCCCAAAAAAGATTCACCATTTTGCATTTTTTGAAGCCCTGTTTCACCCAATTTTGATGGGGTAGAATGTTTTCACCCTAAAAATCGCCAAATTATTATATAAACGATATAAAATCCTTGGAAATTAAAATATTTTTTGAAAAATATCGCCAATCATTTTATAGTTGGTGTTTTAAGATTTGGTAATATTCGCCAACATTTATACACTTTTAAATAAGTATGGTACCTTAAAATCATCCCCGAACTATGGTTGTAATTTCTTCTTTTGTTGGTCAGGGAGGAAGGAAAGTGGGCATAGTAAGTCTATTGTTAAGAAAAAACATATCTGCAACTTTTTATTCAATGTATGGTCTTAATGCAAATATTCCAATACCATACTCTGATACCATTCTAATGTCCCTTTTTCAAAATTTTATTAAAATGACAAATTTTTCACTTTTTCCTTATTTCGACCTTTGACTAGTTTTGATGTCTAGGACTCCAAATCGACCCAAATTATCCCAAATCTTCTGAGAAGATATATGATTAATATTAAGACTTGAATATGATTTTCAGGGATGATTTTTGACCCTCCAAATACTTCTGCAAACTTTTTAAATATTCTAGCCAAGGTAGGAGTTTTCACTAGAAAATTGGGGTTCCAATTCCCCCACTGTAAATGTTGAAAATGAATTTCTAAATGCTCCCAAACCCACCCGAATTTCTGAAAATAGGAAGAGGATGTTTAAGGGACATTATTAAGGTCTCATGTGAATCATTATTCAGTTTATAAACACTGTTATAACCCTCTTCCAAACATCTACAAAATCACTAGTTCGACCCTTGGGGAAATGGCACCAAATCTTTTCCAAATGCAATTAAACTGAGTAAGATGAGTTCAAATTCTTAAGTGTTGGATATGAAACTTGTAATAATCATCAATGGAAGTACATTCATCATAAATATATCATTTAAACATTCTTTCATTCGAAATCATCAACCTTACAATGGAATACATCAATATAGTGGGGAAATGGCCATTGTCTCTTCATTAATAATCACTTTTACATACAACCATTTGGTATTTCTACCTTAGAATTTCTTAATATGAATAAAATAGTATATTAATCTTATTAAAATCACAAATGGACTATGCTAATCTCTCCTAAAGAGTACAATAGCTCACCCAAAGCGCAATCCCTCCATGAGCAAGAATATGCAATAAAGACTAGAAATGGTTAAGAGAATGTGTTGAACTAGAAGAAACCATGAGATTCCCTGTATCTTACACATGAAAATATTTCAACCCTCAAGGCCGACTTGGATGGGAATCTCTCACCCTTGAAATTGGCTAAGGAAAGAAACTAGTCATCCACTAGCTCTCTCTCTTCACTAATGCAAATTTATCAAATGATAAAAATCCCTTCTCTTGGTTGATCCCTGTATTTTATAAAATTCCTTAGCCTTCTAAGGTTACCAATCCATCAAAAAACTAAATCCAATTTGAATTAGGGTGTGTGCTCAATATTTGCCACGTGTCCTCCCTTCCCTAGCCTTCCATCTTCCCCAATTCAAGTAGGGACCCATTGAGCTTCCCCAACTCACATGAGCACCTCCTTGGATGCTATATTTAGGCCTGACATGTCATAATGTTCATATGTCAGCCTTGAGGGCTGAAATATGTCATAAATGTCATAGCATCTTCATCATTGGTGTCATTGGTGTCATAGATGTCATAGAAGTTAGGGAATCTGGCCTAAGTGTCCAAGAATCCTCCATTTGACTCTTCCTCTCCCATGTAAGTTAAATTTCCTTCAAAATTCGACCTATGATGCATATGGCCAAGTGCATTAGCCTTCTAAATCATCCAAGAACATCAGGCTTCCCATGGATTCAAAATTACAAGAAAAGGATGCCATGTGGCACATAAATTCTAGCTTGTGTGGGCCCCATAATCTCCATGTGTCTCAATGCACCATTTCCACTTCAATTTTCTCTTGTATTTATTTAATTAGCTCCATTATTAAATATTTATTCCATTTTAATGTCTGAACATCATTTATTAGCTCCCTTATTAAAATTTCAAATGTATCCATCCAACCTAGGGAACTAGTATGATTGATGGAATTGTCCTGCTATGAAATTATTTGACTGGGGACATTACAGATGAACTCTAATGAATTATTCTTCTTTATAATCCTAGGAGGTACATAATGCATTTCAGTTAGTTCAAAAGTAAACATGAAACTTTCATCTGAACAAGGAATTTCCACATAAGATTCATTGATTAAAATGTTTTGAGACCTTAAGTGATTGAAAACTTTGTAGGAAAGAAGATGAACATTGCGACATGCACTTGATTGGGCTGAAATACTCCAAGATATGATGGCAATGCATTTTGTGTTCCATATTATGTAGAGGCAGCTAATCTAGCAGTCACAACCTCACTGTCACCTTTTGTTGGAGAAGTTGAAAAGTGGTATGCTTATCATCATTTGTAACAACAAAGCAACAAAAAAAAGATTCCCCTTTTCGAGTGCTCATGCCCCACGTTTTAATAGAGCTCACAGTAAATAAAACATCAACAATGCTTACAACACAACAAAATATAACTTTATATACTATTAATAAATCTTTCATTTATGAGTTGAAAATTAAATATTAAAAGATACATATGTATACTCACCATCTATGATTCAGTTGGTATCAACAGATCTTGTTTTGTATAAAACACCTCGTGTGGATGCAAATTCACACCTTCGGGAACAAAATGGCCTCTACCAAAAAAATATACATGATTTTCAAATATTCTTACCCAACAAAATGTTCCACCAGTGGAAACATCTACAAAAAAAACAACACTTCTACAAGATATGGAATTTTCAATGACTCATCTTCAGAAAATCCAAGAAATTTGTCATTATAAATACAGACATACATGCCCGCCTTTATGGTAAAATCAAGTGGATTTGAGCTACACACCAATAATCCATCCATTTGAATGAATTTATTTCTACCAATCTTCACAAAATCACCATTTTGAGTCAATAAGGGAGTCACATCTGAAGAAGATGCCATATAAAAGCCTTGCTTAATGACTACATTGGAATGTTTTTTATGATTTTCATCTGACCCACTTGAAGATAAATGTGATTTTATTTCTCAAAGTGAAGGATGGTGTAGCATAAGCTTGTCACTTTCATTTGCATACACCATTTGAACATGCATAACATTATCCATTGAATGTGTCCATGTGTCATTCGTACCAACAGTGTAAAGAATTGGACCATCTCCACAAGGATCCAAGCGTGTCAACTCTAGGTTTCCTATATGTGACTCATCTATAAATTTTCATATAATGATTTCTTCTAAGCGATTATCTCCATTAAGAAGAGAAATTGTATCAAAATTTGGTTCCTTTCCCGTAAAAGACTGTAGATTTGAACGACCTCAGAGTTGATAAGGTATTTCCCTATGATTAGGTTGGATCTGATCATCATCATTGTCACTCCAATAATATTCTTTTTGCAATTCTATATAATTGTCGTTACTTTCGTCATTGTGTAAACAATTGTTGCTTCATTTGTCATCTCTTTTCTCATTCAGCATCCTCTTCAGCGAGTATTCTAAAAGCTTCTTCCACAACCTCTAGCGACAATGACTTCTGCTCTTTGTGTGGCAATGAACTAGGGTCTGTGTTGAACATGTTAAAATTTATAAAAAGTATAAATCTGCAAACATGTAAGGAGACCCAAATGGCCTACATAGATTACACATGAGATCTCTTAAATAGAAAGCAAGAGTGAAAAAAAAGAGTATTTATGAAAGTATAATGTAAATACAACATAAATATTAACCTTTGGTAAGGACCTTTGATTTCTTTTCTCCTTCCAACCAAGGTTTCAGATTTGCATCCAAATGGTCCAAATAGATTTTTGCATTAAAAAATTGACGAACAACTTGATTATCCTGCATATACATATACAATATTTAATATATAACTTTATAGCCTGCTTATAAACAAAAATTGCACAACAAAAATTAGAAAAACAATTTAACATGTCTTATAAGAGGCCTGGAATTTTAATTCACCTTTGCATATCAAAAGTGTTGGCTATGCTCGATGTAATTTTGTGTGCTATTAGTTAATACAAAGCTTCACTCTCTATTATTTACACATGAAAAAAAAAAGTTCCTCTGTTAGAATTAGGTCTGAAACAAAATACGTTTATGAAAGTATATAATATTATTCTCACTTGTTGATTTGATTTGATCATACACTTGGTTGTTGTCAGGTTCACTGAATTCATTCATCTAGGATATATTCAGTAAACATGCAGATCATGAACTTCCCTCTCAACCAGAGGTACTCTGCGGGTGGCCTCTCCTTGAATATTTTGTGCAAAATCAGAAAATACAAAAAAATAGGAGGGAGTTTCCCATTATTACCCACTTTCAAAGACTTGAAAATTATCAGTTAACCCAACATCGAACTGCGTGACAAAATTCACATTGGTTCATGTGCAACTGGGAAAAAAATCAGTGAAATAGGATTTTGACTAATTACGTGATTAGAGATGCTAATTGTTAGGATATTTAGACACTTAGGAGTTAGTTAAGATCAACTTGTGTAATATATCCGTTAGGTAAAAGTGTGTTTCTTTAGTATGCATTAGTATGCATTTGTAAATATTCTAATCCGACGGTCACGATATGTTCTAGACATAGAGTGATCCAACGGTTCAACTTCTCTTAGATCATACCTACCATTGATCTGTGGCTTAACACCCGATTGGTCTACAATCTCTATTTAAAGAGCATAGAGGGTCCTTGGCTAGTTGATCGATTATGAGAAGCTCATGCAACTTTCTTTCTTTTTCATAATAAATTACTCCAAGTAACTATTTGGCTGGGGCCGTGGACTGTTTCTCTCTCGAGGGTTTTAACCACGTGACAAACATTGGTGTATTGATCTGTGATCTATTTGTGTGAAGCGGTTGTTCTTGGTGTTCGGTCCTTTGGGAGTACCCTATGTACCCTAACATGGTATCAGAGCTTTTATGAAGAGCCGCTTTCGGTTTTGATCAAGATCTGGAACCGATGTTGCCGAAACTTTAAAAAGGTTTCTGGTTCTGGTTTTTCTATGCATTTGTGGCCTATGGGATCTGTTCCATTGCGTTGAGAGCGCCGTTTCCATTTGGAAATAGTTTTTTTTTTCACCGAAAACCATTTCCGTTTGTTCCAAAAACACCCATTTCGGCAAATCTGAAGGTATAATGTTACAGTGACGAATTTGTTTTATTTTTTTTTTAAATCTCTCATATTTTATCAGTCTTATTATTAGATCTTTTTGTTTTTGTCTCGGACTGTTCCCTTCCCTGAATGCGTATGCTCTTTACCGTGCACCTTGCGCGATCGCAGTGAATCAGAAACAGTGAGGGAAAGTTTTTTTTCTTGTCTTCTCGGCTACGTATGCTCTTTGCCGTGCACTTTGTGCGATCATGGCAAATCAGAAACAGTGAGAAAACTTGAAAACATAGACTTTCCGGGTAAGCTAACCAAGATCTAACCCCATTGTGTGGAAAAAGTTTTTTTTGTTTTTGTTTTATGATTTTTTTTGTGATTTGCAGGAAAAGAAAGCAAGCACGGAAAACGAGAGAGAAGAGTAAAAATAAAAAAATAAAAAAAAATCCCCCTTTCTCTTTCCATAGTTTTACGTACCTTTTAAACTTAGCTCACTTGGTCCAAAGTTGCTTTACACCTTCATAAGTCTTGAGTTCAAGTCTTATCAAGCTACTTTTTAGTGCATGCAATTTCTATTTTCAAGTTACTTTATTGTAAAAGTGCATCTCACATTAATAAAATAAAATAAAAGTGAGTCACTTAAGTCTTTTAATTTATTGTCGCACTATTTTAAAAGTCACATTATTGTAAAAGTGAACATCACTTATTCTACAAAAGTGAACATCACTTATTCTACAAAAGTGATTCACTTAAAAGCAACTTTATTGTAAAAAGTGATTGTCAAAGGTTGGTCTTGGGAAGAGTGGGCTTCTTTTTTTAGTTGGTCAAGTTAATATCTGCCACATCACTATTGGGGACATCTTCAACATTTTCTTTGATCAAGCATAACTTCATCATCCAGAATCCGTTTTAAGTGCCGTTTTTTTTAAAACCGCATATTTTTTCGAGCTCTTTGCATCCAGACAGTTAGTTTCTATTCTTTCAGCCATTATTTTATAGTATGGCCGCCCCTTGTGATATTATACTTACAAGTTCTAACTATTTCTCATGGAAATCTCGTATGAAGGATGTTCTGCGAAGTAGGGGACTTTTCAGGATAACCTTAGGGAAAGAAACAGAACCCAATGATGATGATAAGAAAATTAAATGGGCAAATAGATGTGATGAAGCTCGTGGATTGATTGGGATGTCAATCTCTACTGATTTGCGATTCCACATATCTGGCATTGATGAACCTGATAAAGCTTGGGAAAAGTTGGAATCTGTGTTTGGTAAACACAATGAAATTCGGGGTCATCAACTTGAGAATGAGTTGCTTACCTTGAATCGCAACGATTTTTCTTGCATTCAAGACTATTTATCTAAGTATAAAACTCTTAGACTATTATGTGCAGAATGCAAGATTAAGAAAGAAGACAAACAATGTATTTATCATATTCTTTCCAAACTTGGACCTTCATATTCTATTTTTGTATCTACATTCTACTCCATGAAAGAATCCTTGACTGCAGCTAGCTATCAAGAGCATAATCTTGAATCATTTTGTGATTCCTTAATTAGAGAGCAAGACAAGCTCATTCATCTTGGAATAATTAACAATGCAGATACATCTGGGAAAGCCTTATTGTTCCAACAGAAAGAAAAGTCCAAGCCTCCCAAGAAACAGAATTTTCACAATAAAAAGAAAAACAACAAGGGTCCCAAACCCTCTCAGTTAGCTCCTCCCTTAAAAAATGATAAAGGATCCAAGCAAAAAGGAAAGAAGACTGAGCGTCATTGCATATTTTGTGGGAAAGATAATCATGATGAATTCAAGTGTTTTAAGAAGATGGCAGCCTTGGAAGCAGCAATGAAGAAGCACCACATCAGCCTAGATTCATCTTCAGAATATACCTCTCATGGACATGCACTTTGTGCTTCTGGTTACTCTTATACTGCATCTTCTTCTTCTACTTCAAATGAATGGCTCATTGATTCTGGAGCATCTTATCATATGGCTAAGGATAAAGCCATCTTTTCTACTATGCATGAATGTAACACCAAACAAATATTTGTTGGTGATGATAGATCTCTAAGTGTTGTAGGATCTGGAACAGTTCCAGTAGAAAATGGTCATTTCAGTGATGTACTATGTGTTCCAAAAATTTCCTGCAATTTGTTATCAGTCTATCAAATTACTCATTCAGGTGAAGGTAAAACTGTGATGTTTACACCTCACCAAGTTGTAATCAAGGATTTTAAAAATCCTCAAAATGTCCTTGCTACTGGAACTGTTGATGATATTACCAGGTTGTACAAATTTAACAACTTTGGGTCATCACCTTTTCCCTCAGTTTTTGTTGCTCATAGTGATAACTTGAGCAAACTTTGGCATGAGCGATTTGGCAGTGAAATTATCGCTCATTGCAACAACTATGTAAAGACAATATGGTGACTGGTCTTCCGCTGGTATCTTGTAAGGATGGTGTTTGTTCCGGTTGTGTACTCGGAAAACATCATCGAGACAGTTTTGACAAACGTGCCTCTTGGCACACCTCGGTTCCCTTGGAGCTTGTGCATAGTGACTTGTGTGGCCCTCTTCCATCTGCTTCATTTTCTGGTTTCAAATATTTCTTAACTTTCATTGATGACTACTCTAGACGCACTTGGGTTTACTTCTTAAAACTTAAGAGCGGAGTATTTTAACATGTTCTTGGCCTACAAGGCCCTTGTTGAAAAACAATCTGGTCATCAAATTATGAAGTTAAGATCTGACAATGGAGGAGAATATGTTAACAACAAGTTCACTACTTTTTGCACTGAACAAGGAATCCAACAACAACACACTGTTCCATATACACCACAACAAAATGGTGTAGCCGAAAGGAAGAACCGCACTTTAAAAGAAATGGCTAATTGTATGATCCAATCTAAGGGACTAAGTCTTCAATATTGGGCTGAGGCCATAAATTGTGCAAATTACATAGTTAATCGCACACCCACTAAAGTTTTATAGGATATAACACCGAAAGAAGCATGGAGTAAAATTAAACCAGATGTAAGTCACTTTCGTGTGTTTGGTTGTGAAGCATGGGCTCACATTCTGGATGAAAAACAGAAAGCATTGCAGCCTAAAAGTGAAAAGTGCATATTTGTTGGATATTCTGAAGATGTAAAAGGTTATATACTTCTTCAGCCACATTCTCATGATATAATCATTAGAAGAGATGCTAAATTTGATTAAAATCTCTTGGCCTGCGAGCCTAACTTGGCGGGTGTGCCATCTTTGGCCTGCGAGCCTGATTCGGTGATTATGCCTTCTTCTTCTTCTTCTTCCAGCTTCCTTGATAGGTTTCCAACTCCAGTTTCCGATGATGACAGTGAGGATGAAAATCCACCTCCGCCTGCTCATGTTCCTCCAATTACACCAGCACCAATACTTCCTCGATGGGTCCGTTCAACATGTGAAGTAGCTGGTGATCTTGCCGATGATCCTAGAGATCAGCGTCAAACACGTTCTCAGTTTCAGTGAGCCTCTTCTCTTTTGGCTCAAGTTTTCGAGAATCATGATCCAGAAACTTTTACAGAAGCTTCAGGAAATCCAGATTGGGATGCAGCTATGGATGAAGAATATCGTTCCTTAATGGCGAATGATGATACTTGGGATCTTGTTCCTCTTCCAAAAGGAAGAAAACTTGTTAGATGTAAATGGGTCTACAGAACTAAGTATGCATCAGATGGTAGTGTTGAAATACTTAAGGCAAGGTTAGTTGCCAAAGGTTTTTCCCAAGTTGAAGGGATTGACTACAATGAAACCTTTACCCCTGTAGCAAAAATGAACTCCATCCGCCTTGTTCTTTCCCTTGCATCCTTACATAACTGGGAAGTCCATCAAATGGATGTCAAGTTTGCCTTCTTACATGGTGATTTACATGAGGAAATTTACATGGAACAACCTCCTGGATATGTTCAGAATAACTCTAGCCTTGTTTGTCTCCTTAAGAAATCCTTATATGGCCTTAAGCAAGCTCCTAGAGCTTGGTATGCCAAAATGGATAGCTTTCTCCTTGACACTGGTTTTTCTAGATGCCATTCTGACCCCAATGTCTATACCAAGAAAGTAGGAAACCATCTCATCATACTTGTTCTTTATGTTGATGATATTATCCTTACTGGTAGTCACCCTAACCTTATAACCCATGTGAAATCCAGTCTTAAGCAAAATTTTGAAATGTCAGACTTAGGACATTTGCATTATTTTCTTGGTCTCCAAGTCTTGCAAACCAAAGAATGAATATTTCTTTCCCAGTCTAAGTATGCTTGTGACCTTCTTCGTCGCTTCCACATGGAAGATTGTAAACCAACCCCTTCTCCCTTCCAGTCTGGAGTCAAACTTTCTACCACTTGTACTTCCCCTGAAGTAGACGCCCCCTTGTATCATCAGCTTGTTGGTAGTCTTTTATACTTGACTCATTCTCGTCCTGACTTTTCCTTTGCCGTTGGTCGTGTTTCCCGTTATATGCAAACTCCTCATGAAAGTCACTGGAAATTAGCAAAAATAATACTTCGATATATTCGAGGTACAATTCAGTTTGGGATTCATTACAGTACAAGGGGGAAACCTTTGTTGGTTGGTTTCACTGATTCAGATTGGGCCGGCGATCCTGATGATCGAAAGTCTACTACAGGTTATGTTTTCAGTCTGGGATCTGGACCTGTCACTTGGGCTTGTAAGAAACAACAAGCTCTTGCCCTTTCTTCAGTAGAAGCAGAATATCGAGCAGCAGTTAATGCCAGTCAGAAAGCTTTATGGCTTCGACAGATCCTTTCAAAGTTTGGATTCGAGCAGCAGCAGCCTACTCCACTTTGGTGCAACAATAAAAGTGTCATCAAGCTTGCTAAAGATCCAGTTCTACATCAGCGTAGCAAACACATTGAGCTACACATGCACTTCATCAGAAATCTTGTTCATGATCGTGTTATTGAAGTGCTCTACCGCCCTATAGATGATCAAGTTGCAGACATCTTCACCAAGTCTCTTACAAAAGCGAAGTTTTCTAAACTTTGGTCTATGTTAGGAGTTCAAGAATGTGTCCTTAAGGGGGGATAGGCTCTAATGCCTCCTTCCTTCTCCTAATAGTGTCAATCCTATCCCAAGTTGTTCTTAAGGGGGAATGTTAGGATATTTAGACACTTAGGAGTTAGTTAAGATCAACTTGTGTAATATATCCGTTAGGTAAAAGTGTGTTTCTTTAGTATGCATTAGTATGCATTTGTAAATATTCTAATCCGACGGTCACGATATGTTCTAGACATAGAGTGATCCAATGGTTCAACTTCTCTTAGATCATACCTACCATTGATCCGTGGCTTAACACCCAATTGGTCTATGATCTTTATTTAAAGAGCATAGAGGGTCCTTGGCTAGTTGATCGATTATGAGAAGCTCATGTAACTTTCTTTATTTTGCATAATAAATTGCTCCAAGTAGCTATTTGGCTGGGGCCGTGGGCTGTTTTCCTCTCGAGGGTTTTAACCACGTGACAAACATTGGTGTATTGATCTATGATCTGTTTGTGTGAAGCGGTTGTTCTTGGTGTTTGGTCCTTTGGGAGTACCCTGTGTACCCTAACACTAATTAAATCTTAATCCATTTTTAATTCATTTCTTATTTAGGATACATTTCGAGGCTGGTAATTTCTTATGAAATATTTTCCGGTAGATCCTCAAAAAATTTTACATGTATATTTAGGTACCATCATCTAGCTTTAGCCGAGGATAGTGCTCTCCCTGTGCCTTCTTACATTGTTTTCCACACCTTGCAACCTGAAACCTGTTATTTCTAATATATGAAATCTGAAACATGTAAATACCATCATGCTTTGTAAAGAAAATGAATTCAATCTGCACAAGTTTTCCATTAAGCCCAAAGTCTTTATTCCTACCATTTAATGCACACCAACACGTTGAAGTCAAGTTGAAAACTAGATTCTTAGGAAGCGAGCTTATTTATTTACATCCTACTCCAAACCAGCTAACTGATCTGCTTAAGTATAAGAAAATTTCCACCATAACCATTCAAATATCTCATCAACTAATCGACACTTGCTTCCATCTTTGTGAACACATATGATTGAAAGGAATGAAAAGCATGAAGAATAACAATATAACAACTCATACTCACTTCCATGGAACTTTGTCTTTAAGAAATCAAAGGTAGAATATTTATAGTTTAATTTAAACTTCAAATAACTTGCCACAAGATCATGAAAATCATGACAAACTACCTTTGGATTGATAGTAAACATAGATTTTTCTTCTCCAAATGAATATATTTCCTTTGTGGATAATCTACTTCATTGCTGATATCAATTTCTTATCCATTATGTCTAATGTCTCCTGCAGATCTTAGTTAACAAATGGAAAATACGAGCTCGCTATTTTTGGAAATTGTTGATTTAGTTTGTCCTCTTCATTTACTTGTTGCTTTTGCTTAAAGTTTCTTGAAGCTTCTGCAAATATTTTGTCTCCACCAATCACAAGACATAGAGTATTAATATATTCATCCAGATGTTGAACTTGATTACCAAGAAATGCCTCTTCAATATATTGACAACAACCCTCTACAAAACCATGTTAATGATAATCATCTACATAATTAGTCTTATGAAAATCAACAAGAAAATCCATAAAATCACCCTTATGCTCACGAATGAAAAAATTAAAAATAAAAATAAATAATATACTGCAATAAAATCATTTTGTTATATAAGTTCTAAACCTCCCTAACAGTAGAAAAATATGATTGGCTGGCTATGATATTTGTAGAAATAAAATCTGTAGATGTTCTATCATCATTTTGAAAAGAATGAAAACTTAAATATGATCCATATTGTTCATATTGTTCCCCATGCTCCTCTACTTCCAAACCTTAATCCCTGATATGATCTTGGATCTTGCCACAATCCTGAAGGTTTCCCTCAATTTATTTAGCTTCAACAAACATTTATTCCAAGGATGAATATTTCATCTCTCTAAGATGAAGAACTAAACCAGAGTGATGATGAGCTACGGTGTAAATCACCCTAGCAACAACTTTATATGGTCAAATGTTAATAGGAATACAAAGGTAACAACTTAGAAATATTCTATTGAACTGAGTAATAGTCTCATCCATCCATATTTTCGTGGCATAGAACTTAGAAAGTGTTGGCTGTGGATATTGATCTTCCATATTCAAAGATGTTATTGTTCAGTCATGTTTGTACCCCAATTTTACTATACATTCGTCCTAGCGGGATGGTGCGGGGGGCAATCCCCCCCCC
>LPNX011174722.1:139342-389704 GCA_001517045.1 Pseudotsuga menziesii
CCCATGGTAATTCCCCTATAAAAGGAAAGAATTGTAATACGACTTTGTATTGTATTGTAGCATTGTAAAACGATCTCTGTGATTGTGTGAGAGAGTGAAGAGGAAGTGTAGTGAGTTTTCTCCAGGTTCATGTATCCCTTCATTTTGTTGTATGGTATAATAATAAAAGGACTGGAAATTTTTGTGTGGACAAAACCCATCTTGGGTGAACTGCGTTATATTGGTGTCTCTCTTGTAATGTGTGTATGTGTTTAAAATTTGCATCTTGTTTATTTTTATTGCTCTACGATCCTATTTTTCTAATAGAAAGAAACTACTCAATATTAGGATTTAAAAGAGAATCAATAATAATAATATGTAAGAAAATAATTGCTGGTATTAAGTTATTATTGAGAGGGGGGGGTGAACCAGTAATATCGCAGATATATCAAAATATCCATATTTTTTAATTTAAAACAACCACATCAATAAATAGAACATTGCACAAATACATGAGGACAAATGTATATCTATATGTATACGAAAAGTTACATCAATGGAAGATTACCATTTTTTTATCACCAGTACCCACTCATTCAGATGTTCTCTTGATCTCAAGTACAACTTGCAGTATGTTGGCACAAACCTACAACAACTTCTATCTATTTAAGCTCCAACTTATGACCTCCAGGAACTGACTTGAATAGATATCAATTGTGTTGTGTAAACTGTGACTTGTGGCTTCAAGATCATATCTACGGAAGAACTGTTCTCTCTAGGTGTGGAAGTGACATCTTCCTTTTGTTCTCTGGCACCCACTAGAAGGAGATCATGATCTTATGAATTTATTTTCACCCACAAAAATGGTTTTGTTGCAACCTTAGTTCTCCAACACCCATTGGAAGGAGATTTTACCCCCCTATTCCTTGCCATGTCCTGCCTCCCTGATATGAAATGTTCTTCCTTCAAGTAGTGAAATGTTCTTCCTTAAAAAAATACAACTATTGAATTCTTCTTATCTATGTATGTGTATATGCATCAACCAGTTTCCCAAAACGATTCTCATCTATGTCTTCCTCTTCAAGTTACAAAATTGTCGCAATCATTGATCTGTGTCTTTGTATTTGCGTGAGACAGTTTCCCAAAAAAATTTAGATCTATGTCTGTGAGTCTAAGCCTGAATATCTATGTCAGAACTTCCTTCCAAAATACGTCTACATCTTATGTCATACCTTTCCTTCAAAATATGTCTTCTTCTTTCATCTGCGTGAAAATTTCCTTCAAAATATGTTTGTATTTAACGTCGGACCTTTCTTAAAAATACATCTGCATCTTTGCGTGTCAAACCTTTTTACAAAATACGATGTGGGAAAATAACAGTGATCTGGACAATTATACTTATTTTTTGCACATCCAAGCTTCGGGTATCCTATTAACTAGCGCTTCTCATCGTGTACTGCGACTCCTCTCCAAAACAATATTCATCTAAGATCAGCAAGCCATTTATACCCTAAAAAACAAAGACTTCAAATCTTGTCAAACAATTAGATCTTCGTCTGCCACAAACTTACTTCACAACAATCATCTCTTGCATATTTATAACCTTCTTGACTCAAGAGATGTGTCCAATTATGAATTCTATTTACTTCGGATATCATCCTGCTGGATTGCATCTCCGACAAGTTTAATGGTTGCATCGGCATGCCACAATTGTAATTCATCTTTGCAATTCAAGACGCACATGTGCCACTAACTTGTTGGACTATTGCACCCAAAATTTTCTTAATTCACAAGTCTCATACTTATGGTTATTTACAATAAATATTTGATATACATAAATATGTGTGCAAATGTGACCCAAATAAAACTTGCATGTATATTCACATTTATAAAGACACATATACAGAAACATTCAGGAGCATCAATTCCACATTAATCACTTCGTTACATGTATTTGACATCAATGAAAATACATCAAAAATATCCCCCTTTGTCATTCATGTCAACACAACTAGGCTCCCCCTATTAGTTCTCCCCCTTTAATTGGGATCTTCTTCATTTTATCTTCTGTCTTGCTTACCTTCTCCTGTTTTTTCTCCCCCTTTGAAATCAATGGAAAAGGGTCCTTCTGCATTGCAATCTCATGATTTCCCTTTGCAATTGTAAGAAGGATTTCCAAATATGATCAGCATATTCTTCAATAGGTTTAATATTGTTTGTTCTCTTCTTTTATTCTTCCTTTATTCCTTCAATTTCCTCTTGTTAAGCTTTGTATTCTTTTATGATGTTTATTTTATCTATCCCTGATACAGTAGCCAGGTTATCTCTCATTTTTTGCTCTGCTTCTTGAGCTATTCACATATTTTTCCCGAGTTCCTTTAACATCTCATTAGCAACCAATTGTGTCCATAGCTGAATAATCTCATCATATGGGTCATTGCACTGTTGTTTGATATGTCTGATGCCTTCAACTATGTTATTCAATGCTTCCAATTGTGTTCTTATTTCTATCTTAACCTCTAAATGTATCTCAAGTTGTCTTTCATTGACCTTGACTTATATATTTCGAATGAATTTTGTTAACTTCATTACATTTTCTTCTCAAGAGTCATTCATATCAAGTTGAAATTTTGGAATTGCTTTAATAGGCCACCTTTATTAACTGCTTCATGTGCTACCACCATTAACTCATTTTTTCTTTGAGTATTTTTCATATTTTCTTTTTCTAATATAAGGCATTCTTCGTGCGGATCTTCTTTTTCACTTTGACACTTATACCACTCAGTTGTAGTAGCTTCATTCCTTTTCTTGATTTCCTATGCAATAGTAGTGTGCAGTGCATACAACTCATTCATGGAAAGGTGTGAGAGATTAAGATTAACATTTCCTACCTTCCTCTAAGTGTCCTAGTTAAGAATCAGGGTTGTGAATGAGATAATCACAAGAGAATGTGATTATTCTCCTCCTGTTGAGACTTCTTGGTGTGTTGCTGAAGGTATTTGTTTAGTAGTTTTCTCATCCCTTTCTTGCAAAATCAATTGCTTAAATTATGTTGAGGTTACCTCAATCTTTAATATGGCTTCTTCATGCATGCATGCAATTTCTTCAATGTCATCTTTTGTTGCCACATTTTCAAGGACTTCCTCAAGTGCATTTATAGTTTATATCTCGATATGGCATCTCTCTTCTATTGTTAATGGACGACTTGTCCTTGGTTTGCTTACTTTTCTCTTCTTCCTATATGTTTCTTCTCATAGTCTTGCTTCTCTTCTCTTTTCTACTAGAATAGTTCTCGTTGATTCATCATAATCTTGTGTAGAAGATTTTTTGGAAGCTTCCTCTTCCGAGGGTGTGGATTTGTTTGATTGTTCCTGTTGTTGGGTCTCATATTCTTTGGTCGGAGGATCCTTCCATTTCATATCCTAATTTTTAACAATTTATTCAATGTCTCCCTTGGAATACGCATATTTGGGAGAGAACCACCATTTTTCAGGATCTCTTTTGGCTTGAATGCATGAATGATGCATTTCAATCTTAAAGCATACAAAGTACTTAAATGCCTCTACTACCTGAGGTTGTATTCTTGGATTATTTTTCAAAATTTCTCTAATTTCTTCTCCATATAAGAAGAAGTTGCTGCTATTGTCCTTCTACCTTTCAGGAATCGTGGAAAATCACATATTTGTATACCTGGCTGCTTGGAAGGGTTTTTTGTTCCAATCAAAGAACTAACTGCCCTCTGATTCCTTCCAACTAACAAGATCAATGAATATCAAATCCATGTGAAATGAAAAGTATTACCTTTCTCTTATGCCTCTATACAGTTGTCGATGAACGCATTCAATATAAAGGTAGACTACTTCATTTGTACACCTGTTGTTGGCACTCTATGAATTTTGTGCCAATTCACAAGATTTTTGTAGCACTTGCATGTTGATAGCACTAGTGTTGTTAAAGACAAAAATATGGCTTTGGAAACTTTTTTTAAAGTTTTGGTGAATTTAAGGTGTATTTAGGTTTTGAAATTTTCAGAAGTAAGGTGATATCTCCCATAAGTTGTGTTATGTAATTATGGTCATGTCAAAGAAGTGTATTAAGGTTTTCTAATGTTAATCCTACCTTTTTCAATCTAGGTTTAATTTTTTCATATATATGTATTTACCTTTCCCCTTTACCATAAGAAAAAAAAAATTTGTAGCAGAACATGGCAGATTTCAACTGCATGCGCTACCAAAGTTTTTACAATCTCTTGTAGCGCCAAGTCTCAAACCTAAAGTACCACCATTTTAAGAGTTTGAAAAGTATAGTCATGAAACATTTCAGTTCTATCATTTAATGATGATTTTGAAGTCATGACTACAGTCATTTTCCAAAACCAAATCATGGTGAAATTGCGGCGCACTTGTCTTCATCTTCCTCATACCACCCCATCATTTCACGAACTGATCCTTGTGTCATCTGTTAAGTGTTAATTTCATAGTTATTGTTAACCTAAAATATTCATGTGTTAACATCTGTTAGGGAGTATGTGTTGGAGTCTAGGTTATTAAAGTGAAAAAACGAGAAAAAAAAACAATAACAAAAACTAACAAAAAAAAACAGAAAAAAAATTGGTTATTTTCAGAATTCACAAGTGTGAACAATCAGCATTGACGGTCAAAGCATGGAAATGGATCCAAAAGTTAACAACAAAAAGAAAATTGGAGTTGTGATGCGTTTCAAGCCCTAGTACATGGGTTTGTTAAATGCCACTCCTATTGCTCATAATTTTTTCAATCATGTAGGGTGTCTCAAATTTTGTGAAAAACTGCGACGGTACCAAAAACAGATTGCCAGAGATTTTGTGTTGAACTTTCATGGAAATAAACAGGGTTTGGGAATTTAGAGATGGTTGTAATTTCCAATACTATAACCGCTACTACAAAGATCCCCGAGCATGCAGAAGAATGGCTCAGTGACTAAATTCAAACTGAACGAATGTGACCATTTTCTCAGATATGAACATAAGGGGGATGACTTGGTAAACGAGGTTCCTAGATCATGGTTAACTAAGCAATATGGATACCTTTTGCTAATAGTACACAATTATTTTACTTGTGAGTTTTGTTTTGATACTGTACATCAATATGACTTTAGATTATTGCTTTGTTTTGTAGGAAGGAAACCCTTATATATTGCTTTCTTTCTCTTCAGAAGTGCGGGAAAAATGATGGATAAGGCCTAATGAAAAGGTTCTTAAGTTGATTGTTATATTTTTTATTATGGCCTAATTAAATTGTAGTTGCAAGAAGAATTACAAAATATGGGAAGAGGATGGAATACATTCCTTTTCTTAGTTGGGTATTATCCAAAGGTCTCAACACCAATGCCCAAGAAAGTATTACTAACCACAGAAAGAAGAAAGAATTTGAAATTGAAACCCCTGTCAACTATTAAGCCCTTAATCATGGCACATTACCCAATATAGTGTGGAACATTACCCACTATATTGGTGTTCATAACATATTATTTATGTCAGCTTGGGTCTATTAGTTGTTATTGTACACCTTTGTCTCCTATATATAGGAATGATATATTCTCATTTTAGTCATCATTGTATCTTATCTTGTCTTGTGTATTCAGTACATTGTGTAAGGAGGTTCCTCACTCGAATAGGATTGTTATTTATATTTGTTATTCATTATTAAGATGTGGATTACACTCTTTTGGTCTATTTCTACTATTTTTATGTTATTTCTGGGGCTTGGTTGCATAACATCTGGTATCAAAGCTCTTTCCTCAGGACTGGCTTCTGCAAAACAAGTCATCTTGGAATTTTCACTACAACTTTTTTTCTACAAGGATTCAAATATATAGGTTAAAAAAACACTTCTAAAAAAGGTTGAGCTATCTCCAATCCAAAATTCATCTCCTGATCCATTACATTTTCAGAGATAATTGCGGAGGAATATAGGGTTTTTGACTAGTCCAAAACCTAGTCTGAAATAAGTGTTCTAGGGAAAAAGGTCATATTTGAGGAATATAAGATCCAAATTGAGTGAGGCCAGTTGCAGTAAAAAGAATATGGAACCAAGGTATATGTGGTATAATTTTCAGCTATATAAACAAAATATTGGTTACATGGAATACAGTACAAGTTTCTCTTTTGGATAGGCCAAAAATAAGAAGCTTTAGGAGATTTGCAATAACTATTTTTTGGCACATTCAAATTAGGTCAAAACTATTGCATTGAAAATAGGACACATCAGCTGAAGTGTCAGACCCAGAGGAGTTGAAACTCAAATTTTACCTCAGTTACAAGTCGCCCCTAAAATTGTCTTCTAATCAAGGTTTGAAAAAGGTACATCATTTTGAATTTGAATAGCTTTGAGTAGAAGGATCTATTTCTAGTAAACCCTAGGGTGTGATATATATTTATTGTTCAAAATTCCACCAAAAGGAAGTGGAAAGAATCACACTCCACTAAAACCCCCATATGATTCATCCCCGACATACGATGAAATGGAATACATATCTTTTAGAGTGTCCAAGTTGGAAGATATGATTAACGAAAATGTGAAAATTGATGACTTAGCTAAATTGGAAAATAAGATGGCTAGTAAAGATGGTCTCAAAAGGATTGATTGTAAAGAGGATATCAAAGGGATGGATAGAAAATAATATCTTCAAGACTTGAAGGAATTAATGAAGGATATAAAACATAGATTTATTCCTCATGTAGAGGATAAGGAGGAAAAAGAGGACTTATTCCAATCACGTCCGGATAAAATTGAAAAACAATTGGAGAGTAGGAAGTTGGATTCCTCAAAATTTGATGATTCACTACAACATCATGGGTTCACTTCAGGTCCAAGGAACTACTTTATCCCCAAGATTGATATGATAAATTTTGATGGCAACGATCCAATCACATGGATTTTTTAGATGGAGCAATTATTTGATTTACACCAGGTGCCCACTTTGTAGAATGTAACTAGTGCATTCTTATATTTAGAACCTGATCAATTTGTATGGTACTAATGGCTTTGTGACCGTAAAAATGACTCAATTAACTATTCTTCTATATTCACAGAAGAATTGATTGCACATTATGGGGATATAAATAGAAAGGCCTTCTTTAGCTAGTTGGTAAATCTCAAGCAAAAAGGTCCAGTTACAAAGTGCATTAAGCAATTTCAGCAGCTGAGTCTCAGAGTGAGAATATTTTAGAAAATAATTTGTTAGATCTCTTTATTTGAACCTTGAAATATAACATCAAACATGAGGTTCGCCTCTTTGAACCATCATACCTAGAGAAGGCTTTCATGATGGCAAGGAAGGTTGAAAGTAAAAATATGGCAATGACTACTAGAAAGGCCTTCTCCAACACTTATAGAGAAAATAATGTTCCCTCTTCTACACCACCACAAAGATTGACACCCCAACAACTAGATGAAAAAAGATCAAAATTATTATGTTTAATTATGACAGCAAGTATAGTAAGGGACATAAGTGCAATGAGAATAAATTATTCTACATCGATTGGGAAGAGGAAGTATCTCAAGAAGAGGCGACTTCAGAAGAATTAGATGAGGATACTTTAGAAGAAATTACTGGACCACCATATCTTGTCATGCATTGGCTGGAATTATCACTCCTCAAAATCTCAAGATCAAAGGATACATAAAAAAGAAAAAGGTAATAGTGTTGAATTATCCTGGTAGTACTCATAGTTTCATTCACTGTAAATTAGCCAAAGTTCTTAATTGCTTTGTATATCCAACACCAGAGTTTCAAGTAATGATTGCAGATAGAGGAACTATAAATTGCTCAAGGAAATGCCATAATATCAATCTGTCTATGGGGGAATATTTATTGAATAGTCCAATGATTGATATCACAATGGGTGGTGCTAATGTTTCCTTTTGTGTCCAATGGTTACAATCATTAGGAACAGTGGATTTTAATTTTCTTTTTAAATCATGAAATTTTCATGGGAAGGTGAAGATTATGAGTTAAATGGTATCACATGAAAACCAAGCAAGGTGATTAACTCAAATGGTATGACAAAGTTGTTAAAAAAAGGACATCAAGATGTAGTTGCACAATTATTCTCATTAAATGTTCAAACCTCAACATTCCCTATCTCCCTAGATCTCCAAAGGGTCATTAATAAGCATTCAAAGGTATTTGAAGAGATTCCCAAAGGTCTTCCACCTATTCAATACTTTGATCATGTTATCCAGCTAATTCCACGCAGCATTCCTCCTAACATCGGACTTTACCGATATTCCTATAGCCAGAAGAGTGAAATTGAGCATATGGTTGTTGAAATGTTAGAGCCTGACATAATTAGGCATAGAAAAAGTTCTTACTCTCGACCAGTGGTAATGGTACCCAAGCTAGATGGAACATGGTGTATGTGTCGTTATTATATAGAGCTAAACAAAATCGCCATTAAAGATAAGTTTCCCATTGTTGGGCTCTGAAAATTGTCCATTTTCATGACTTCATTTTCGTTACTTTCCTAGCTCATCCACCCATAATTTAGTATATCTATGTTCAATAAATCTATCATTTACTTTATTTTATCAATTTAAACCATCAAATGTAAAAGAATCCTAACATGTTATTTTTTATGTATTAAATGCAATATTGAACAAATGATAATCATTTCGGTACTCCATCTGGTCCTTCATCCAACCCTAAGTTCCACACTAGGTTTGATAGCATGTTTAGTATTGGTTTATTGGTTTAGCTTACCCTTTTGACGAATAAAATTACCTTTATCTCTTTGCATGTGCAAGTTAAAACCTTAGTTTGATGATGAGTTTTTTGACATTATTTTAAATTTAAACAAATAAGTAAAAATCAATTAATAAAATGTTAAAGAGATTATTATTATTATACCAATCCTTTTTCATTAGAATTTGTTTAATTCAAACACTCATATATAATTATTATTATTATAAGTGTTTAAAAATAAAATCATAAAAGTGAAGCTAATTTACAAAACAAAAGCCATTTATACAATTGGTTGCAAATTCCATTAACAAATAGAATAACGTTAACATAAAACAAATGGTAGTTGTTTAATATGGATTCCACTTATATAAATGTTAATTTATGCCACCCATTTGGAATATTTGGTCATTAATCAAAGAGGTCGTTTATCTTTTTGCTTTAACCCTAACATAAATAAATGTGAAACCTTCAAACTTTATCAAGTAATATATTTTGGTTTCTAAACAAAGTTTTTATATGCAGATGTCAGAGAATGAAATCCGAGTTACGATATTAATGGAATAATTACGTTGTGATGGAATACACAACACAGATACAATGGGATCTTAGTGGAGGAGGCGATTGAATATTTTAATATATAACAGATTGGATTGTAATTACAGTCAGGTTCACGTGGGGAAGGCAAGTGAAGGATGGATCGCATGAGAATCAATTTGCATGAAGAGCAGGCGGAGATATCAACAGAATAGAACCCGGCCAGCAATTAATTAACAACTAGATAAACAATTTCCAGGAATTAAGCCAAGGCCATGTGTAAAGCTTTTGTTTTGGCGACATCAGACTTCACAAAAAAAATTATTTGGGGAATGAGATGCTTTAGGAGATGGAATTGGAGCTGAACTAATGCAATAAGGACACCCTCTTTCTTTCACAAGTCATCCAATCAAGGGAAAGAACTTTAAAAAGTCTATTTATGAGAAGGAAATCTTGGCTATAATACATACCTTGAAGCAATGGCACCCCTACCTTATAGGGAGACATTTGAAGGCTAAAATTGATCATGATATCCTTAAATACTTCTTGGAACAAAGGCTATCTTCCGAAGAGAAACAAAAATGGGTGACAAAGATGTTGGGATATGACTTTGAAATCATCTACAAAAAGAGGAAGCAAATTGTTGTCGTAGATGCACTCTCCAGGAAATATGAGGATGTTGAAGCATTTCTCTATTCTATTTCGATCATCCAACCATATGGGATAGTCGAAGCAATGGAAGAATGGAAAAATGACGAAGAAATATATTGGACATTTATTCAAAAGTTGCGACAAGATCCTAGTGCCCCTAATACATTGAGGTGGAAAGATGACTTGGTATGGTATAAGGATAAATTATATCTTAACAAGAGTCCCCAGCTTAAGCAAAATGTACTATTTGAATTCCACTCCTCACTGATAGGAGGGCACTCAGGTTTCATAAAAAGCTACCACAGGGTAAAGAAATATTTTTGGGAGGATGGTCTTAAAACTGATGGTCAAAAATTTGTGATAGAATGTTTGGTTTTCTAACAAAATAAAGTGGAAACGATTAATACCCCTCGTATCCTACAACCACTTTCCATTCCAAGCCAAAGCTGGACAGAGGTCTCGACGGATTTTATCACAGGTTTACCAAATTATGAAGGAAAGAGTGTCATCATGGTGGTTGTTGATAGACTTACTAAATATGCACACTTCTGTGCACTCTCTTGCCCCTCCAGAGAAAGCACGGTCGACAATTCTTTTATGGAGACAGTCCAAAAACTACATGGTACTACAAATATTATAGTAAGTGGCAGGGATCCCATTTTCACTGGAAATTTTTGGACCGAATTATTTTCTTGTTTGGGTACTCAACTGGCCATAGCTCATCTTATCATCCTCAATCTAATGGACAAATAGAGATCATAAACAAATGTTTGGAAGGGTATCTTTGATGTTTTGCAGTTGATAAATAGACACAATGGGTCAAGTGGTTACCCTTGGCAGAATGGTGGTATAACACTTCCTTCCACACATCAACAAAAATGAACCTGTTTATGGCACTTTATGGCTATCATCCACCATCCATAACATATTCACTAAGAGACTCCTTTAAGGTTCAAGTAGTGGAAGACAACATGAAGCATCAACAACAAGTTCTTAAACTCTTAAAGGATACTCTAAATCGGCAACAAAATCAAATGAAACAACAAACAGATCAACACAACAGTGAATGAAGCTTTAATGTGGGGCATTGTGTCTTTTTAACACTACAATGATACAAACAGATGTACCTGAAGAAAACCAACACCGATAATAATTATCACCTAAATACTATGATCCCTACAAGGTGTTACAAAATATTGGAAGTATGGCATACAAATTGGAACTACCTACATCTTCACAAGTCCATCCATTTTTCCATGTTTCTTGTTTAAACAAGGTAATTGGTGACAAGATACCAATTCAAATGACATTACCAGAACTTGATGGGAAAGGAAAAATCATCTTGGAGCCTCAAGAAATCACTGAAATAAGAACTAGCCGATAGCTTCGAAATCGATCAACTTTAGAGTATCTCATTAAATGGAAGAACTTACCCGTAGAATATTCAACATGGGAAGATTTGTCCTTTATACAATAATATCCAGGACTACTTCAACATTAATGACAACACTTTAAGGGGAGGGGAATGTTAAGCCCTTAATGATGGCACATTACCCGATATAGTGTGGTGCATTACCCCCTATATTGTGGTACATTACATATTATTTATGTCATCTTGGGTCTATTAGTGGTTCTATTAGTTGTTATTGTACACCTTTGTCTTCTATGTATAGGAATGAGATATTCTCATTTTAGTCATCACTGTATCCTATCTTGTCTTGTATACTCGATACATTTTGTTAGGATGTTCCTCCCTCGAAGAGGATTGCTATTTATCTTTGTTATTCATTATTAAGGCGTGGATTACTCTCTTTTGGTCTATTTTTGCTATTTTTATGTTAATTATGGGACTTAGTGTTGAAATACTAAGAGGGGGGTGAATCAGTGTTTGTACAATCTAAAATTTTAATCAAAATCAGGTTGTTGATCACCAATCACACCACATCATCAATATGTATAAAAATAACAAGCTGCACAGTACACAATGATTTTTTATGTGGAAACCCAAGTTCTGGGGGTAAAACCAGGAAAGCCTTTTAAAAATAGTTTTCCAGAAATAACTAGAAGGAGGCAACAATCACTTTATTATAAAGACTTCAATTTTCTAGCTGCAGCTGGAAGGAAGCTTCAACCCCTTGATTTACAAGCTCCAACCAGAAGAAAGATACAACTCCCTAGTTCTCCGGCTTCAACCGGAAGGGGGCTACGACCTCCTTTCCTTTCCCCGTCCTACCACCCAGATGAAAAAGAGATTTTCGAACCTGTGGACCTATCACATACCAAAATCTGCTGCTGATAACCTCTGTACTCTAGTCACTATCAAATCATCCCTATAGATATCAATGCCACATCATTTGTCTACCCATGTCATCACCGTCATATTAAACATCAATACTGTTGGTCAAGCTGCTCATCAACATTGCTGGTTACTGTCAAGTCATCAAACATCAAGGTCTAAACATGTCATCATCAAGGTCTATAACATAGGGTGTACATCATCATCAAGATTAACTCATCGCATCATCATCATATAGTTCCTCATTAGGGAGATTGCTTTATCAACAAGGTCTGTGAAATATCAGTCTCTTGAACATGCCATCATAGGATATGCATCATCATGGAGTTTGCATCAATGTCATCAAGTATGAACCATCATCAACCAGTAAGTGTTATCGTCATCAAGTATGTGCAATCATCATCAACATGTAATGTGTATGTAACAAGTACACATCAGAGTGCATAGAAGTATTTCATCACACCATAGCATGCATTATGTCATCAATATTATCAAAGCATGTATCATCAAATCAGAGTCTATAGCAGGCTATGCATCATAGAGAGTTCATCATAGTATGGGAGAGTATCCAAAAAATAAATCATTGTATGTATTATACATGTTGTTCACATACCATAGTTAACACATCTACGCATCACGGTTTATGCATGCTCTTGTACACATTACTGTTTATATACTTGTCCACATACTATGCACACATATCAATGTTTACACATACATACCTTATCATTGGACTGTGTATATCTTTTGCAAAAGACTTGAGTTTTCAAGACTGTGTATAAGTTTCAAACCACCCAAGAAACCCACTGTAATAAGCCTGACTTTATTGGCAACGAGGGCAATAATAAAAGCATTCAAACCACTGTCAAATTTTGACTATTCAGACTCTTTTGTATGCCTCAGAAATGCGGACTGTAGGTGATGGTCATTCCAAAGACTTGCAACAGACTTAAAAAAACCTCTGCTATAACCACCTTAGTTGCTTCCTCAGTCACACAGGAAAAGGTCAAAGTTCAGGCCTGGTGCCTTTTTTCTGCTACCCAAGAAAAGACCTCGGACAGTTTCTGTAGAACTCGGCCAAAAGAAAATAAAAGAGAGGAGATATGCTACTGTAAACTCCCTACGAAAATACCTCATAAGGACGCTCAAAAAAAACCCACGACAAAAAACCCATTCTTATGCTAACGAGATTCCTTAGTCAAATCGTGAGAAAATCATGATAGGAAAGTGACAAAGGTTAATGTTTTTCATAGTGTTTTAGGACTTCAAACTAGGACCGACTAGTTGAGGTAAAGTTTTTATTTTTTTAAAAAGGTTTAAAATTTTAAATCTTGTTGGAACCGACTTCATGGTGGAGAGTATTTTAAATTGCTTATATTTAATTTTTGTTTGACTTTTATTAATATTTATTTATTTAAAAAGCCAACGTTGGAGGAGTGACTAACTTGGTGGAGGGTTAATTAATTATTTAAACTTTAAATGTTTTATTTGAGTCGATTTTTAGGAGGGGTTTTCACAATGTTTTGATTATTAAAAAAATGTTTTAATATCTTTTTAAAAGCATACAACCATATTCAATGTTGGATAATGACTTGCATTAATTTATTAATTTCTTGTTTAAAAAAAAATTGTTTTAACTTGTTTTAATAGTTGATATTTAAAAAGGGTTTGATTTAAGATGTTTTTAAATATTACAACTAAATTAATATTTTAATTATGTTTTGCTTTTTTTAATGATTATTAATGTGTGTTCGTAAAAAATGATTATTCTCTAATACTTTATCACTTATTAAAATTTTATTAGGTTTTTATATGATAGGGAAATATTACTGTTTTTAAGGAAAAGGGTTTAGAGTTACCACAAGTGAAGACACATAACAACCAAGGTGTGGGGGTGACAAGGCTTTTCTTAGGGTATTGTGACCTCTATCAAACACAAATGACCACTGAAAGGGTCATTTGGACTCTTGCAACTTCTTCAACCCACCAAGGATACATTCTAGGGTAATAGGGCACGGTTGTGGTATTGGAAACCCTTGAAGAAACAACCGGGTAACCAAAAGACAACTTATGGGTACTTGAACAATCTACAGGGTGTACATGGATTTTGGCAATGTCCCAAGGGATCCAAGGGCTTCGGACTTGGTCTTGGACAAGGTCAAAATGTCTCCTTAGACACTGAAACATTCTTAACCCTTAGGGGCTCCTCAAGGGGAACCAAGACACACCGACACACATTTGTTGTCATAAATGACAATTTAGTCAACAATATCCCCCTTTGTCATTGATGACAAATCCAAAGCTCCCGCTTCGAATGATCTTCCTTTGTCCACAAAACAACCCCTTAGATCATGCTTCCTTTACCTTCCTTGTTCAACTTTTTCTGCCCCTTTGGCATCAATGGAAAATGGTACTTCTATCATGTTCCCCCTATTATACTGTAGTATTATTGAAGATAGATGAATTCAATTAGGAGATAGAATGACTCCCAATTTTTCTCTGAGGTACTCTTTTGGGAGAGGCTTAGTAAAAATGTCTGCAACCTGTTCTTTTGTCCCGATATATTCCAACTTGATATTCTTTTCTGTGACCTATTCCCGAAGAAAGTGAAACTTGATTGGAATGTGCTTGGTCTTGGAATGAATAACTAGATTCTTGCATATATTGATGGCACTCGTATTGTCACATAGAATAGGAATCGACTCATTACATGTCATGTGTATGTCTTGTAGGGTTTGCTTCATCTAAAGAATTTTAGTACAACAAGTTTTTGTTGTTATATACTCTGATTATGCAGTTGATAAGGACACTGAAGACTGTTTTTTGCTTGACCAAGATACCAGACAACCGTCTAGATAAAAATTTGTTCCACTAGTTCTTCTTCTATCGTCAACACATCCTACCCAATCTGTGTCTGAATAAGCTATCAATATCAGCTCATTCCCTTTTGGATACCAAAGTCCAAAATCCATGGTTCCTTTGAGATACCTGAAGATCCTTTTAACTGCTACAAAGTGAGTTTCCTTTGGGGTATCTTGAATCTTGCAACTTGTCCAACGGCCCGCATCACATATGGTATGGAGGGTGTTACATATAACAGACTACCAATCATTGATCTATAAATCCTTTGATCAACTTCCTTAGATTCATTGTATTTGCTCAGTTTACAACCGATGATCGTGGGAGTACTCAGGTTTACAATCTTCCATTTGGAATTTCTTTAACATATCCTTGATGTATTTTGTCTGAGCAATAAAAATGCCTTCAGTTCTTAGAGATACATAGAGTCCTAAGATGAAATTTAATTCACCGAGTAATGAAATTTCAAACTCTTTCTGCATGTCCTTAGCAAATTGTTGACTCAGTGAATCATTATCACTTCCAAATATGATATCATCAACGTAAAATTAAACGATAAGTATGATGTGATTATCCTTCTTTATGTACAAGTTGTTATCTGCAATTCCCCTTTTAAAGTTTTATTGCAATAAATACATGCCCAATATGGAGTACCAAGCCCTAGGAACTTGCTTTAGCCCATATAAGGCCCTTTTGGGTCTGCATACATAGTCCTTGTTTTCTGAAAGTTGAAATCCCTCTGGTTGTTCGATGTAGACTTCTTCTTCTAATTCCCCATTCATAAAAGATCATTTTATGTCCATTTGATACACTTTGATTTCTTTGGAGCAAGCGTAAGCTAATATCATTTTGATAGCTTCCATTATAGCTGTTGGTGCATAGGTTTCTTCAAAGTCTATTCCTTTGATCTAAGCATAACCTTTACAAACCAATCGAGCCTTATTTTTTATCACTTGTCCATATCCATTCCTTTTGTTTCTGAAAACCAACTTTGTGCTAATTACATTCTTGTTACGTGGTCTCAAAACAAGTTCCCAAGTTTCGTTCTTCTCAATCTGATCTAGTTCCTATTCCACGGCTTTAACCCATTGTTCATTTGTATTGTCCTCTGCAAAAGTTCCAGGTTTAGTTGCAGCAAAAAGAGAGAAGTGTACCTACTCATTTCTTCCGGATTGTCTTCTTCTGGTTCCTATTTTGACATCCTTATCACCAATAATCTAATCTGATGGATGATTCTTCTGGTACCAGTTCTTAGATGTTAGTTGATCCTTCTGTTCTTCTTGTTTGATAGTTGGTTGATTCTATTCTTCATCTTCCATGAGTTGTTCTTCATCCTCATTTGGTTGTTCTTCCACTTTAATTTTCTTCACATCTTTTTTATTGGAACCTTCCTCTTCTTCATTGTATGATTATTCTGAGTCTTCTTTGGAGGATGTTAGTATTCCTTAATCTATCTTCATGTTAATGCTTTCAATCACTTTGTCTAATCTCATGTTGTAGCATTTGTAAGATTTCCTCTTGGATGAACATCCAACGAATATGCCCTCATTTACTCGAGAGTCAAATTTTCCAATCTTCTTATCTTCTCTTTTAATGTAGCACTTGCTTCCAAAGATTCTGAAGTGTCATACACTTGCTGCTCTTTCGATCCATAGCTCGTAGGGAGTTTTATCATTTTTGTTTCTGAGTAATCCTCTGTTTAATATGTGTATTGTTGTATGAACTATGTATCCCCAAAAATTTTCATTTAACTTGGATTCATTCAACATGGTTCGATCCATCTCCAATACTGATCTATTCTTTCTTTCAGCAACTCCATTTTACTGAGGTGTTCTGGCTACTGAAAATTGTCTCTTTATTCCATGCTCTTCGCATTACTTGTTGAATTCATCAGAAGTGAATTCTCCACCGTTGTCAGATCTGAGGTACTTGATTTCTGACCCTATTTCATTCTCGACCAGTTCCTTGAATGTTTTGAAACATATTTCCTATTGAGAAGACATACCCATGTCATCCTGGTATATTCGTTAATGAGTAGCATGAATTATTTTTCACCATTCAGTCCTTTGCTTTTGTTTGGTCCACATAAGTCAGTGTGAACGAGCTCCAAAGCTTTTGTAGAAGAATGATCTTTCCTCTTAAAATGCACCCTTGTTTGTTTTCCAAGTTGACACTGTTCACATAAGTTACAAGTTTTGTGACTTCCAACATATTTCGAACTTCTTGGTTTTTCTATATTTTGACCAAATTGTCAAAATGTAGATGCCCCATTCTTTTGTACCAAAGACATCTTTCACCTTATTTTCCCAAGTTACATTTCTCTGACTCAATCTCATCTAACACATATATGTTGTTTAGAGTCCTAGTGGCTGTGGCTACTAACTTCCTTGATCCTTGCTTTCTTATTTTGCATCATTTTGAGTTGAAGATAAGTTCATGTCTTTGATTACACCTTTGACTGATGCTTAGTAGAATATGTTTCATGTTATCTACAAGCAAGACATTTTCAGCCAAGGAGTTTTTAATTCCGAGCTTTATTGTGCCATTTCCCAATACTTTTGTTGAATTATTATTCTCAAACAATACAGATCATTTATCCTTTTCAATACTGACGAAAGCATCTTTGTTAGCTGTCATATGCTTGGAGCAACCGCTATCAACATACCATTTACCAGAGCTATGATTCTTAACTTGAAGAGCAATTCCACATTCGTAGTTGTTATTTTGTTTGATCCATACCTTGCTAGGCATGTATTCATTTCTTACTGCTGGTATCCTCATTCTACAATTGTTGGCTATATGTCCAAAGTTGTTACACTTGTAACATTCTATTTATGATCTCAAGGGACCAAATATGTTATTATACTGTGGTTGTATGAGGCTTGCAACGTTATTCCTTGTCTCAAATTTTATTCTTTACAAATTTGTGTCCAAATCTTCCACATGTAAAGCAATTCCCATAAAATAAGTATCCATACCTGGGAACATACAAAGGAGGTTCTTTTCTAAGATTTGGTCTTTTTGTTGGCCCTTCTTCTGAGAAGGGTTGTTCTGGCTGACATTCGATCTCTTCTTCATTTATGTAGTCCTTGACAAACTATGCATAACTTCTTAGGTTCTTTTCTCTATCTGTCAACATTGAGCTTGAGGCTTCATTGGTATTCTAATTGTATCCTATACCAGTTTTGTTGAAGAATGGATTTAGATTGTTGATGTTTTTTTCTAAAACCTTGGAGTTGTTTTCATAACCATTTGGGATATCTTTCGTTTGCAGCTTGTTCTTCAAAGATACTATCTTAGTCTCATGATTTTCCTTTTCTCTTATATTTGTCATTAGTTGTTTAGTAAGAGAGTCTTTAGCTTGTTTGGCTTCTTCTAGTTTCGTCTTCATGTCAACAATGGTTTGTTCAAATCATTGTGCCTCTTCCTTAGGCATCCTATTCTCCTTCCTAACTTTCTCCAGCTCTTTCAAGGAGCTTACATGTTCTGCCTCAACATCTACTTCTCCTTTATCTTTGAATTCTTCATTACTATTAAGATCCTTATCTTAGCTTATTTCTATTAAGAGTACTTTTTTTGGTTCACCGTCATCATCAGAATCACTGTCACTACCATTGTCAGAGTCACCAATGGATGAGCTATTGTCTCTTTCTGTGTAGAGACTTTTCTTCTTTGCAAACTTTCTTTTGTTCTTATTCTTGTAATTTTTGTACTTCTTGTAGGGTTTAAAACTGTCATCCTCTTCACCATCTGAGTTCTTTTCATATGGACATTTAGAAACAAAATGACCTATCTTCCCACATGAAAAACATTTAAGAGGTATCTTACCTTTGTATTTTTCAGTGCCTCTCTTTAATTTCTGAACAAAGTTGGCTATTTTTTCATCATTAGATTCATCACTTGTCGGCTTGTCCTTTGTTGATTTTTTCTTCCCAACTTGTTTGGAGGAGACCTTGAATGTTGCTTCCTTTCTTGACGTGTCTTTGTTTTCAATTCTCATTTCGTAAGCTACTAGAGTCCCATGTAGTTGATCCACTGTCATAGTCTTTAGATCTGTTCTTTCTTCTAGGGTAGAGATCTTGGGGTTGGACCTTTTGGGAAGGTTCTTAGAATTTTTCAAATAAGTATAGCCTCCTCAACCTCTTCATTCATCCTTAATTGTTCGAATTGTCCCCTATATGTCTGAAGTTTGGCTTCCTTGACTTTGTTGTCTCCTTCATATGTGGTTTGGATTTTGTCCCACATTTATTTTGCGGAGGGGAATTTCATCACTCTGTTAAATATAAATTCATCTATAGCACCTAGGAGATGATTTATTCCCTTCGAGTTGTTGTTGTATTGAACCAGCTCGTTTGGATTTGTTGGCACAGTCTTTGTTACTTTGTACCCATTCTTGATACTCTGCCATATTTCGATTCCTTGAGATTCTATGAAGGCCCTCATCCTTATGCTCCAGAATGCATAGTTGCTCCCATAAAACAAGGGTGTTCCAAATTTACTTTGTTTATCAAACTTCCCCATAATTACCTTCCAGCGGTTAGTCTGTTCTGAAGGAACCTGCTCTGATACCAATTGTTGAAATATTGAGAGGGGGGTGAATCGGTATTTGTACAATCTAAAATTTTAATCAAAAGTAGGTTGATGATCACCAATCACAACACATCATCAATATGTATAAAAATAACAAGTTGCACATTACAGAATTATTTTTTACGTGGAAACCCAAGTTCTGGGGGTAAAACCACAGAAGCCTTTTAAAAATAGTTTTCCAGAAATAACTGGAAGGAGGAAAAAATCCCCTTATTATAAGAATTCAATTTTCCAGCTACAACTAGAAGGAGGCTTCAACCCTCTAATTTACAAGCTCCAACCTAAAGGAAGCTACAGCTCCCTAGTTCTCCATATTGAACCGAAAGGAGACCACGACCTCCTTTTCTTTCCCCATCTTGCTACCCAGATGAGTAAGAGATTGTCGAACTTGTGGAACTGTCACATACCAAACTCTAAATCTGTTGCTGATAACATTTGCACTTTGATAACTGGCAAATCATCCCCGTATATAGATTATTGCCACACATTGCTCATGTACATCCTTTTACACACCGTCATACACAATCGCTGAACAAATCATAGGTGTGCATTATTCTGATCAAGTATAAACCATCATCATCAAGTAGGAACCATCATCAACAACATGTAATGTGTATGTAACAAGTACACATCATAGTGCATAGAAGTATGTCATCACACCATAACATGCATCATGTCATCAATATTATCAAAGCATGTATCATCAAATCAGAGTGTATAGCAGACTGTGCATCATAGAGAGTTCATCATAGTATGGGAGAGTATCAGCAAAATAAATCATTGTATGTATTATACATGTAGTTCACATACCATAGTTAACACATCCACGCATCATGGTTTATGCATGCTCTTGTACACATTGTTTATATATGTGTACACATACTAATATAAAATAATTATTTTTTAAATTTTTTACTTTAATTTAATAAACAATTTGTTTACAAAGTGTTAAAAAGTAGAATATTATGGTCACTCTATCAAGATATGTTAAAATGTTTGAACTAGAGGACCACAAATACGGTATATATCAAAAAACAAAATGTTAAAATGTTTGAACTAGAACTTGAAGTTGAGATGGAGGGGATCTACCAGCATAGATCCATCTTAAAAGGTATCTAGCAAGAGTAGATAGGGATCAAATACCTTGAGATGAAAACCTGTTTTTAAAGTGTAAATGTGGATGAAGCTTTTTAATTTATCTAATGTAAATATTTTAACTCTAATTTGAGCCAACATTGTGTTATTTTATAATATTTTATTATTTAAAAAAAACACATGTAGGATGAGCACCAAAAAAGTTACACATCTTATCTAATTTGTGTTTTTTAAATATATGTAGTTGTAAATGTTTTAACTCTAATTTGAGTAGACATGTTATTATTTTATAATATTTTGATGAGCACGGAAAAAGTTACACATCTCCTCCCTACTGGACTGTAAAATGCATCTTCCGTGCAACCATTTGTATAGTTTAATATATATGTAGTTGTAAATGTTTTAAATTTAATTTTAGAAAACATGTTATTTTTTATAATATTTTATTAATTTTTAAAAAGTACATATGTGAGCTTTAGGATGAGCATAGAAAGTGTTACACATCTTCCCTGCTATGCTATAGAAAAGGTCTATTCTACACAATAAAAAAACATCAATTCATCCTTCCAACCAATTGATTTACACAAATCCTCTCTAACTTTGTTTTATAAAGCTAATAAAACAATGAAAACAAAATAACAAATATAAAAAGCAATAGCGTTTAGCGTTTTTTTTTCCTTTTTGAAATTTATCCCATGAACGTTACCCAGTACTTTGATTCAATAGTTAAGTAAACTGAATCGTTCATGTGATAGGAAACATTAAATAATATGAAGATACAACTTACATAGAGTGTTGTGATAAATATTTTTTTGGTTATATAACCTTCATACATCTGATATTTTTTTAGTGTGATTTCTTAAAAATGTTTTTATGGTAAAATTTAGATAAACAAATATACAGAAAATATAAATTTATACAACCTTAAATCTAATTGTTTCATAATTATAAAGTAAATAATTAAGTTTAAGTTTTAGATCAATGTTTTTTTAGAAGTTGGAGGTCATAAGACCAAAGGAGATTGGAGCTCTGCAAGTGTTCGGTGGATGGCAGAAGGTTTTTCAGAGCCTTTATAGGTTGGTGGAGTCCCATCAGCAAGATTCGAGATGGTTCCTGCTCCTCCTCGGGAGGAGAGGGACCGCAGGAGCCTGGATTATGTGGAGGTAAATACCTCCACAATGGGATCAGATAAGGACAAAGGAAAAATAGTTTTCAATGCCCAGACAAATGCCAAAGCCGGGGAAGGATGCAGTGGAACTAGAAAAGAGGAAAACCTTAATTAGGGTACTAGAAGGATAGGACAGTGTGTCCCAAAGTCCAATACGGTCCCTTGACTACAGATCAAGTCAGACAGAGTCAGGGAGGAGATTCAATATATGAAGGAAAGGGCCCTCATAGGAAAATTCGTGGGGATCTGGCCCACAGAAAATATGTTGGTGGGCTGGATAAACTCTACATGGAAACCCCAAGGCCACTATGATCTCCAGTTGGGAGCTAAAGGCTTCTTTACCATCATATTTTTCAACGAAGAAGACAGAACTAAGATCTTTGAGAATGGCCCATACATTTTCAGCTCGGCAGGTCTGTTCCTGAGACCCTGGAAAGAACGTTTCTACCCAAATAAAGAAAACCTCCATCGCTCCGGTTTGGATAAGAATGTACTCTCTACCTTCGGAATATTGAAAGGAAGAAATTCTTATAGACATAGGGAACGCCCTGGGGACCTTCATCAAAGTCTTTGACCAAACGAGACAGAGAAAATACATCTCGTATGCCAGGATATGCATCTACTTGGACATCTCAAGAGATCTTTCGGATGGAATAGAGCTAACATGGGAAGACGAGGAATGGTTTCAAGCCATAGACTATGAGTAGATCCCATTTAGATGCAGGCGTTGCCATGAACATGGACATTTGTTCAGAGACTGTCCCCAAGTCAAGAAATCATACCTGGGAAGCAAGAGCTAGACCAGTTGGACGTGGAAGGTTTTTCCAAAATCCAAAACAAAAAGAGGCAAGCCAGAAAGACTTCGGGTCCTGATATCCACAAAAGGGTGAAAACCCAGAACCGGTTCGCAACTCTTCAAGAAGATCAGTCTTTAAAAAACCAGGCCAAAGCTCAGACAACAGATCCGCAGGAAAAAAACCCAAGTAATCAACAAGGGAAGGAGGATAATGAAATATCAGGAGAGGCCAAGAATCAAGACCATTTGGTTTCCCCTTGTATTATTTCTGCTCCCCGAGTCGGCCTGAGGAACCCCAAGCAGATCCCGATTCAGGGGATGGTACCTCAGAGGACATGGAGGTAGGAGATCTGGATCTTGACAGAATGGAGGTAGCTTGCTCTAATCAAGAACCAGCAAAACCCCCCCGCAACAAGTTTCTCTTCTAGAGAAAGCAATCATTCAAGCCAAGAATGCAAATACCCTAGGAGTAGTGACTGAATCCCTTAAGTCACAGATGGTAAAGGGAAACACTCAAAAAAAGACAAATGAGGAAGACCAAGTAATATCCAGAGAATCAAAGATATAGGAGAACAACTGGTGGCTTTAGGGCAGTATCCAACCATAGATGCAGCCCTACCCCCCCTAATTAAAATCCTTATTAACGTAGATTACATCCTGGAACATCAGAGGCTATAATAGTGCACTAAAGAAGCATATTCTAAAAAGAAGAATAGATAAGGATAACTCAGGGATCATTTTCCTTCAGGAAACCAAATTCTCGGGAGAAGAGTTAGCAAAGATAACAAAAAAAATATGGAGGGGATGTGAATCCACCACCATTGATGCTAGAGGAGTGGCTTGGGGGATGGGCATCCTCTGGAATCCTAGCATTGTGACTTTATTATGATTTCTTACTACCACCTTCTCCATTTCTGCTAAGTTCCACATACTTGGTACCAATATTCGTGGCTTCATATCCAATGTCTATGGCCCTTCGAAGGTGGATCATAAACAGGCTTTCATCGAGTGTGTCATAGACCTTAAAACCCTCACTCAGAATAGAGCACGGATTATTGGTGTTGACTTTAACTTGATAAGGAACCTCGATGAATAAAAAGGTGGCATCTGCAGCCTTAACTTGGTCAGCACTATTTTTAATAACACCATTTCTGACCTAGATCTGATTGATGTTAGAATGACCAATGGTATTTTCACTTGGAACAATAAACAATCTAGAGACAGAGGCATTGCTTGCAGACTCAACAGATTTCTGCTGTCTGAACCAGTCATGATGGAAGGAGGAAATATCCGAGCGGTTGTCCTCCCAGTGGCAGGCTCAAATCACTAGCCAATAACTCTGGAATGGGAAAATGCGGGAGTCAACCACCAAAAACCTTTTTGTTTTGAAAAATTATGGCTCCTTCACCTAGAATTTCAAGAGAAACTGAAAGATTGGTAGGCTAACTCACCCCCTATTAGAGGTACCTGCATGTATCAATTCCAGCAAAAGTTGAAACACCTCAAAAACTGCATCAAAAAATGGAACAAGGAATCCTTCGATAATATTTTTCAAGAAAATCAGGTTCTAGAGACCAAGATCCAACATCTCCAGTCCCAGGTTATTCTTAATGGTTATTCCAAGGCTCTTCGGCTTCAGGAAAAGACACTATTGAAAGAATTCAATCAAAGAGAGAGACAAGAGGAAGTATATTGGAGCCAAAAATCCTGCATCAAGTGGCTCCAAGAAGGGGAACGCAACACCAGGTTTTTCCACAAAGCGACCATTCAACACAGGCAGGGAAATAGACTGGACATTCTAAAGAAGGAGGATGGAAGCATTGCTGAAACCCAAGAGGATCTAGAGAACACTCTTCACCATTACTTTGCTAACCTCCTGCAAGAACCAGACAGAGACAGGGAGGAAGCGCAAAGAGAGGCTCTCAGACACATCCCCAAATCAATCTCGGAAGACCACAACAAAGTGCTCGGCAAAGCCATCAAGATGTCAAAATTTGAAATGGCAGTATCCTAATTGGCTAAAGATAAAGCGTTGGGACCCGATGGCTTCACTTATAATTTCTTCCACGCTGGATGGGAATGGTTGAAAGAAGAAATTGTAGCCCTGGTGGAGGACTCTCGGATATCAAAGAATATCCTCAAAGCTCTCAACTCAACTTTTCTGGCCCTCATCCTGAAAGAAAGTGGTACAGAAGACCCTATCAAACTCAGACCAATCACTCTTTGTAATGTCATCTACAAAATCATCTCAAAGGTAATAGCTAACCAGTTGAAGCCAATCCTTCCTCTTATCATCTCCCCGGAGCAGGATGGCTTTGTGGAAGGAAGACAAATCTTGGATGGCATCATCTTAGTCCACGAGACCATCCACTCTCTCAAAGCAACCAAGTCCCCAGGTATGTTGCTTAAACTTAATCTTTCAAAATCCTACGATAAATTAAATTGGCAATTTTTGGAAGGCATTTTAAAAGCGTTTGGCTTTGCGAATGAATGGATTAACTGGATCATGAACCTGGTTTCCTCTGCTTTCCTCTCCATTCTGGTTAATCATTCTCCCTCGTGCCCTTTCAATTCTTCTAGAGGAATAAGATAGGGGGATCCTCTATCCCCATTCCTCTTCATATTAGCAACTGAAGGACTTGGAAGACTGATCAAGAGCAGGCGAGTAGAGAATAAAATCTGAGGCTTATCCTTAACGAAAGGAATGGACCCACAAACCCATCAACAGTTTGTGGATGATAATATGTTGATGGGCCTGTCCTCGGTACATGAAGCCTGGGGAATCAAATATTGTTTGAATACATTCCTTGAAGCTAGTGGTCTTGAAATCAATAAGGAGAAATTTCAGACCTACTTTTTCAACACTCCCAGGATTACCAAACGAAACATCCTTAGAATTCTGGAGTTTCAGGAAGGAACCCTCCCTTCTAAGTGTCTAGGTGCCCTGATGGCAGAATCTACTATCAGATAGGTCTCCTGGAAAGAGTTGCTAGACAAGATCAACAAAAATCTCAGCCTATGGATCTATAGAACCCTTAATTTCCCAAGTAGACTGATCCCGGTGAAGTCGGTCCTGCAGGTAATGGCAATGTATCTCTTTTTAGTCTTGGCAGCCCCAAAAGCCATCTTAAAACAGATCGAAAATCTACAGAGACAATTTCTTTGGGGGGGCACCAAAGATAATAGAAAATGGCCTTTGGTGGACTGGCAAACCATCTGTACCCCGAAGAGGTTAGGAGGCCTAGGTCTAAGAGATCCCATGGATAATAACAAAATAATGAGTGCTAAGATCTAGTGGAGATGGGTGAATTACCACGAAGAACCATGGGCCAAATTGTGGCATTTGAAATATGCACCCCAATGGCCATACCAAACCTTGGTCAGGTTTGGGGAAGACCCACCCAGATCCAGCATATGGAAAACTGCTCAGGAAAATCAGGGGTTGGTGCAAAAACACAGTTTCTAGGAAGTCAGGAATGGTCAAAATGCAAGATTCTCGAGTGAAGCATTGAACCAAGAACCAGCTATCTCGTGTGGGGATGATACACCCATTTTATGCTCTTTCCTTCAAAACAATGCTATGACAAATGTGGCAAAATTCTGGGATCATAACATGGATGATCAAAGGTTCAAAAGATGGAAGGACAAGACATGGTGGCAAGATAAGGCACCGGGGGAAGACTTAGATAAATTCCTAGCAGAACTCTCAACAAAAATATTCCCCTTAAGTTCCGAACCAGATAAGCTAAGGTGGGGGTATTCTACCTCTGGAAATTACAATCCAAAAGAAGCCATAGGCTGACTAACGAAAACCCTCAATGTAATCCCAGAAGCTAAGTGGAATAAAATTTGGAAGGGCGGTTGGTGGCCCAAAGTTTCTGTCTTTTGCTGGTTGGTTATTAAATGATGCATCCTAATCTGGGACAACCTTCAGGCCAGAGGTTTTATTGGGCCATCCCGATGCTGCCTATGCGAGGAGAAGGGAGAGACTATTAACCATTTGCTAGACGAATGCAGGGTGGCCACGACCTTATGGGAGAGGGGGTGACCATATTCAGAAGAGACAACATACACAGGGGAAGACCAAACCTAACCATTGCAGAATGGCCTACTAATAGCTTCAAAAACAAAATTGTGAACCGTTTATGGGAACTTCTCCCTGGCTTCACAATTTGGGAAATATGGAAGACAAGAAACAAAAAAAAATTTGAGAACAAAGCAAGAAAACCAGAGGAGATGTGGGATTCCATTACAAGACATATTAAAGAAACTATAACCCTGCAGTCTTGGCCGCAGGAAGAACTCAGTGCGGAAAATAATGAACGAAGTAGTATGCAGGATTTCGGGGTTGATGAATTACCTCCAGACAATTCAATTGTTCACTCGAGGCCGGTGCAAGTCTCCAGCCCGCTGTTTTGGACCCCTCCTCCCTTTGGAACCTTCAAACTCAATTTCGATGGCGCAGCTAAAGGTAATCTAGGACCAGCTAGATATGGGGGTGTAATTCAGAATTCGAGGGGTTGCATTATTAGCCTGTTCTGGGGCTCAATAGGGACAAACACGAATAACATGGCCGAGCTAGAAGGGATAATCAATGGCCTAATCTGAGATAAGAAAACTGATAAACTCCCACTGGTGGTGGAAGGGGACTCTCAAATCATCATCAACATGGCTCGCAAGCTCCAAGCAGGATCCCTCACGACTCAAGTTTCCAAAAATTGGAGATGGGAGAGTAGATTATCAACCCTCCGGCAGATCTTAGTAGGAGAGGAAGCCCTTCTGTTAACTCATGTCAAGAGGGAAGGGAACAGGGCAGCAGATGCCATGGCCAACTCAGGTGTGGAGAGTAAATTTTCTTTTCATGCTGAGAGTAAGGAGGACGAAGGCAAGTCTCAGCAAGTTTGGAATGGGTGCTCCAAGGTGGCGGAGGAAGACATGAGGCAAAACGAATCATGCTATGCATGTGAAGGACAGATGGCCTAGATCTAGGGCATGATCTGATGTTGGCGTGTCGTCAACCAAGCTGGGCCCACCATTGTTGGATAGACATTTGTGGCCAGAAATGGAAGCTGTCATATGCTAGCTAGGGCACGAGATGGTTCGTCTTAGCATACAGCCTTTTAGCCCAAACACGCGGATACCTCCCGTCTTCCGATGCTCAATATACGGCCATTGTACGAGGCATGTGGTTTAAGCACATGCCAACCTCCATGATGGACGGGACGATCGACTTCTCCTTCTCTACGAAGACGGCCATAAAGCCGGACTCGTGGGAAGGAAAGAAGTTAGAGGCATGAGTATTGATCTTGACAGGAAGCTTTACGGTCTGGAAGCTATGAAGGCAGACCGTATCCATTGGCATGCCGCAAATATTGAAGTGGTGAATCGCTCGCAGTGGATGCAAGATCGTCCTACCTATGGCGCGTTGCAGAGAATAATGATAGGCTCAAGGATAGTTAAGGTAGGTGATAACAGGGACAGAACCTTGGCAGAGGAATTTCCTATTTATACCCATTCGCCGGAGGCTCTATTCATTTCCATTTATCTTCTCCCCCTCCTGTTTCTGTCTTTCGATCCTTGGAAAGACGGAGCCATGCCCAAACTATGGAGGGTTAGATCTAGAGCTAGAGGTCACAGCCGAGGAAGTAATCTCAGTGAGGCCTCAGCTGATGCTGAGGCTAAGCCTACGCCCCAGGTGGTCGCTCCTTTCAATTGGGGTGACCAATATCTATCTGAAACTCCACCAGTGGTTGACTCCTACATTGCTATCATGGAAATCGATCTCCTCAGGGAGTTCGAATCGATCATGGGATGCTCCATGATTCCCAGCCTATTTTGGTCTGCACACATTTTGCTTACTCATGACATTCAAGCCAAAATTCAAACTGCTCAAGGAATCCGAGAGGCTATGGAGACTATCCATCGTGGTCAGCAGGAGAGCGTGGCTGGTTTTTGACTGTTGGATCAAGTAGCACAGAATATGCTGGCAAATCCGAAAGCTGCACTCGAGAATCTGAGGGTCACACCTGTTAACTCTCTAGCTATGTAGCCTCTCAGAGAGGAATTCCCAGGCTCTATCCCCAGTGATATCGACCGTTAGCTGGTTATGCGGACTGAAGGTCATTGGTCTTCTTGGTAGCGCTCAGTGGGTTCCTATGTCAATTGATTGATCTCATTTTCTTCTTCTGTTAATGGCCTCTAAGCCCCTTAGGTTCCTGTTTGCCGATGATATAGAATTTTTTGTAATCAGTGGTCTCTGTTAGGAAGGCTATTCGGGGCCTTGCCAGGATATAGTATTTTTTGTAATCAGTGGTTTGAGAACCAGGCATAGTTAAGCCTACTTTTCCTTTGTGTCTTTACAAGCTATTCCCATGTTTTTGGGCTGAAGGTCTTGTTTTGTTGACCAGAGGACAAGCCTCTCTTTGTAACATTTTTGTATCATAATAGAATCTCTTACTTACAAAAAAAAATGTTTTTTTAGAAGTTAAAAAATTAGTATTATATTTTCTTAAAATTTATTTATACATAAATTAATAAAAAATTTAACACAATTATTTATTTATTTATGATTTTATTTGTTTTTTATTTTAAATTTTTAATAACTATTAAAGAAACAATTTCATATCCCTTATATATTAAAAACAATGTTAGGAACTCTCTTAACTATTTATAATTCAAATTTACTTGTAAGGACAAACCATCTTCAAATACAATTCAAATTTACTTGTAAGGACAAACCATCTTCAAATAAGTATGTAATTTTTGTTTATTAAAAACAAAACTTTATTATTTTCTAAATTATCAATTCAATTTTAAAAGTTTATATCTCAAGTGGTAATAGTGGATATGAAAATATTTCTTCCATGTTTGATTTTACAAAAATATATATCTTACGAGACACAAATTAGAATAATAATATTGGTGAAATGGAGAAAGAAGAATTCCTGATTGTTGATGGTTTGACTACCATGTTCAATAATTATTTGGGCATGGTTGTTAAACATATATCATTTCTAACTCCACCTTCCAACCAAATATGGGGATTTGGTTCTTGCTTTTGGAGTAATTTGTGTGGTGTTTGTTTCTAACTCCACCTTCCAGCCAAATATTTATTGATTGTTTTGATTGTTTAGAAGTACCTCGGTAGTAAAATGACATTTTAATAAACACTTAATTTTTAAAGCAGTGTGCAAATATAGGTTAATGTTTTCTGATTTTGGACAAGTTTTTGATGGACATTTACTAAGAGCTCTTTGGAGGAGGGGAAACATCCAATTATGCTTAGATGAGCATAGGGTATCAAGGATAGATGTTAAATACCATGCTTATTTATGGTTTTTAACATCAAGGCTTATGTTGCATACTATGTTTATTTGTGGTGTTTAGAATTACCCTTGTCTCAAAATAATTTTTTTCTAAAAACTTAAATTTAAAGCAATGTGCAAACATGGGTTAGCATTTTGTGATTTTGGATGAATGGTATAAACCTTGATGGACATTTCCTAAGAGCTCTTTAGAGGAGGGGAATTTTCCAATTATTCTTTGAGAAGCGTAGGGTATCAAGGATAGATGCTGAATACTATGCCAATTTGTGGTGTTCAAGCTTGAAACGATATAAATATCTTAACATCCATGCTTTAAGGAATTTGTTTGGTTGTGCTTTTTAGTGGTTATTTTGCTATTTTTTTTTATCTCTTATGCATAATTTTTTGGTTGCTTTCGTGTAACTTCATTTTTCCTATTTTTTGTTTTTGTTTGAGATGCTTTTGAATCCAATGGGGCTTTAGATTTGAGACAAATTGCATATGATATATACTATGAAATTTTATGTCTTAGTTTGCAACAATGTTCTAAAATATATGATTTGCAAGTTATGTGTAATGTTTTATTGCTAGTAAAATTTTAAATGGCATGCATATTGATTTTTCAAATAGATGCATTTGACTTCTTTAGTTTTTTCATTGCCTATGCAGTTTTTTGTCAAATTCATTTTGTAGTTTTCATGGATATATTAGAAGAATTTGCATCCTTACATATTATGCTGTGTAAGATTACCTTAAGCTTTTGTTTCTTTATTTATTGTATTGTGCTTAAAAGTATCAATCAGAGTTCTTAAAATACTTGCTTTTTTTCACTTTGAATCAAATCTACTTTACTTTAATAATTTTTCCTTCGGCTTTTTGTTGCACCTTTTGGGTCAATTTCTAGTTATTTATTTAACAAGCCAACGTTGGAGGACTCTCGGACTTGGTGGAGGATTAATTAATTATTTAAACTTTAAATGCTTTATCATGTTGGAGCCGATTTTTAGGAGGGGTTTTCACAATGTTTAGATTATTAAAAAAATGTTTAAATATCTTTTTAAAAGCATACAACCTTATTCAATGTTGGATAATGACTTGCATTAATTTATTAATTTCCCTCCTTTAAAAAAAATGTTTTAACTTGTTTTAATATTAAAAAAAAATGTTTTAATAGTTGATATTTAGAAAGGGTTTGATTTAACATGTTTTTAAGTATTACAACTAAATTAACATTTTAATTATATTTTGGTTATTTTAATGATTATCAATGTGTGTGCTCATAAAAAAATATTATTCTTTAATACTTTATCATTTATTAAAATTTTATTAGGGTTTTATATATTAAGGAAATATTAGTGTTTTTAAGAAAAAGGGTTAGATTTACCACAAGAGAAGACACATAACCAACAAGGTGTGGGGTGCCAAGGATTTTCTTAGGGTATCATGACCTCTATCAAACGCAAATGACCACTGAAAGGGTCATTTGGACTCTTGCAACTTCTTCACCCACCAAGGACACATTCTAACGCAATAGAACATTTGTGGTACTGGGAAACCCTGAAGAAATAGCTGGGGAACCAAAAGACAACTTAGGGGTACTTGAACACTCTACAAGGTGTACAAGGCTTTTGGAAATGTCCCAAGGGATCCAAGGGCTTCATACTTGGGCTGGGACAAGGTCAAAAGGTATTCTTAGATACTGACACATTTTTAAGCCTCAAGGGCTTGTCAAGGGGCACCAAGAGACACTGACACACACTTGTTGTCATCAATGACAATTTAGTCAACACTTAGTTGCATAATCAACACTGAGGAGAGTCCATTTAACCCAATAGAAAGATTATATAGAAATAGAAAGAGGAAGGGAATGACAGGTGATACTCTTTCCATAACAGAAGAGAAGGTGACTCGAGCTACTAAAGGCTCGAAGACTCAAGAAATGAAGAAAAAGATTAAAATAAAACAAATAGAAAAATTAACCCCAATCAAGATAGAAAAAGGATCAGCAAGGACTACTAGGAGTTCATAGGATAAGGGAAAATAAAGGAAGCCATAGGTGAAACCCTTCCCGGGAAAAAAGAAAAGACAACTAAGCATATTGAAGACACAATTATCCAGAAAACAAAGGACAAGAAAAAAATCAAGGGAAAAATGGAAGGAAAAACAGTTAAAATTGAGGAAAAACTTGTAATAATTGGAAAGGAACGAGATACATAGGTAAAGAAGAAAGAGTTTAAAGGGACGAAACTAGAATTCATGCCAGAGATAGTTGAAAAAATAGTGGTTAGAAATCCTTCGACTAGATCTACTGCTAAAGGTATGATTTCCCTAAACAAACATGCTCCTTCAGCTCCATCTGGAAACTTAACTAAAACTTCACAATCTACCATTCAATTGGATGAAGAAGAAAAACTTTAGGACATACCTACTTCTCCCATGCCTACAAAATACGAGAAACTATCCAAAGAAGATTATAATTTAGATTTACAGTCACCTCTTGAGCCTTATAATGAAGAAGAAGACAAGCCTACACCACTTGGGAGTGAACCAAAGAATTTAGTGGAAGAGCATGCCACAATATTGTCCTTACATGAAGAGGATAATATCAAGCAAATGTATGATAAAAGTTTTTATTTTTGCAGCAGCTATGTTTACTTACAACCACATGATCCATTGGAGGATGAAAAGACTTCACTTGCATATGAGGGATGCAAAATCAAGGACAATTGTTAGGGAGATGAATTTAATTTTAATTTATTTGTTGGTAATCGCAAAATCATTGCAGAGGAGGATGTTGTTAATGGTGATAAAGCGTCTTTTGGATCATATCCAAAATAAGAACATAGATTAGATCTGGAATCATCATTTGAACTTCCTAATGAAGTCGAAGACAAGCCCCCACTAGTTGCGTGTGAACTAGAGAATTTGAAGTAAGAAATCATGCAAAGGGATGTACACAATTCAAATCTTTGTATTTCTATATGTCACAATGAGGAGATATTTGACATGAGTGAGAATCCAAATCCCACTATCACCATTGTGGAGATCTACGAACCATCTAGTCTTGCAGATGGGAAATCAGAAACAAAGATTCATGAAGAGAAATGCAAGTCACTACAAGATAATTGCACTAAAGAAGAAGGGGATGCTTTTCCTCAAGAAATCCACTCATTTTCCTAGCCTTTGAAGATGGATGAAAAGAATATTAAAGATTACTTACACCTTCACCATGACATGCATGCTTTAGTGTCACACCAGTGTTGGATAATTACTTCATTGGAAGATCAATATTCTCTTGAAGCCAAGGAGAAGATTCAAAATACATTGCCTACAATGCAAGGGGACTTCTTACAATTTCTTTCTGATATAGATGATTTGTTTGATCTTGTTGAGGTGTTGCATGAAGGATGAAAAGGAGATTTACAACCTCAATGATGTTTTGATGACTAACCAATATTTCTTGAAGAGCACTCAACATGCACTCCAAGAGTCCAAGATGGAGATAGAGCAACTTCATGAAAAGTTGCAAAGATCACACATTCCCTCCTACATACCATTCAGCCATCCTCACAAGGATGATTGTCATATTTATCATATGGACGAACCTCATGAGATGGTGGATCATGAGATGCATTCAATTTTGCATGTGCTTGAGGACAATGCAAATAAGATTGATGAGAACCAAGCACTTGATCTTTCCCACATAAAACTTGAGATGTTTCTAGAGAGAGTCTCTTCTCCATGGAAGATTCAGGTGATCTCTCCTTAGTTGTATCAGCTAGTGATGAAGAAGATGCAACCATAATATTGGTGGATGATTATTGCAAAGATCTGATTCATAGTTCTTCACCCCACACTTCTATTTCACCTACATTAGGTGGAGATGAAAATTAGGAGAAGGGATTTTCCTTGTTGGTGCCACATGAGGAGAAGGAGGCTCCCGTAGGTGTTCATGATGACTTGATGAATGTGTCATTCCCTTCCCAACATCAACATAGACATCCACTTTCATTCTTTGATGTCTCTTTCATTCACTTGCACCCTTTGAGCAGACCCAGTGGCAGATAGTTGAGCCATTAGAGTTGTGCACTAGTTCCATGTTTGGGATATCATAAGATTTATGTAGGTGAGAAAGACTCATGGATAGAGAAGTATAGGCACATATTTCTTTCGCTTGATTCCATTCATACACGTATGGATTGGGTAGAATATTACATGTCACACATGGACTCTTCTTTCAAAACAATTATGCTCATGATCAATGGAAGGAAGTTAAGCAAGCAAAATGCAAAGATAAGTTGTTGAGAAATATATCTTGCATAAGGTGGCCTCTGTGGATTAAATCCAAACATTTGGATGGATGCTTGCACCCTTTAACCAGTATCAAAGAGTCGATCCATTGCATGTGTTCACATGGACCTTTTGGTTGGAGTGTCATTACACTCCCTTGTTAGATGAGGAGACACATATTTGTATTTCTCACTTACATTCTCAGAGATAATTTTGATGCATCATTTTATTGTGAGCAGCTTGGGCATCCTTGTTGGTTGGATGATGCCTACCCTTCTTGTGGTTGGACATGGGATTTTTACCCTTGTCACTTGAACCTCATGGATCTCATACTTGATTCTTATGTGCATTGGGCCCATAAGAACCTTCATAGGAGATTGAAGAAACTATTTTGGATTCAGTGTCAATTTGGGGACACAATTTATGATGGATAATCTCTTTATGTTTTGGCCTAGCTTAGAGAGTGACATACTTCTATGTCTTTTGCATGATTCATTGATTCTTCATGGTGTTATTTCTATCCTTCATAGTACCTTTCATGATGGTGGTTTATGTATGATGTTGATGATGCTTACGAGGATGCACACTAGATAGTGGGATCATGGCATTCCTTGGTGTGTCAATTTTCTACCCTTGACACTACTACATGGATACTTGTAGTTGAGGAAATGGGATCTAGGAATACTTTTGTCTGAGGAGTTTTGTTGGAAGGAATTCTCACTAATGGGGATGCAATTAAAGCAATGGGGCCCTAGATTTGCTTGTCTTTGGAGAAGATATTTACATGTTGGATTGATAGAGCAAGTAAACCTTTCTTCACATGAGTTCATCTATGTGATATCATTTACCATTTCTCCTACATGGGGGATGACTTCTTTGGGTGAACAAATTTTGTAGCACCCTGCATTGCTTCTGCTCAAGGACAAGAAGACTTGGGAGGGGTGGACTGTAATGTCCCTTCTTGGAAGGACATTGAAAGTGTTGACCTTTCCAAGCACCTAGGGGTTCAAAAGTTGAATTAATTAATTTACCTAGGGAATTTTGTTTATTTCATACTTAGGATGAATGTACTAAGTTTGTTATCAATTATGGATTATTTATATGTCATTATTTAATTAATACACAAATAATACATGTCGGAATGAGTTGTCATGTCAGGAATGCACATTAGGCAAGTCAACTTTCCTTGGATGACAAATAGAAACTGCCAAGAAAACTAGAAAAAGCAAACAATCATAAAAAGATAGAAATTGACAAAAGCAAGGAAAAGCCATCAGTTTCAAAAGCAGAAAGTGCAATAAAAGAAATCAGTACAAAAGCAGGCAACTTTGGCCATGGGAGGGTGCAGTTTCTATTTTGATGAGAGGATAATTGCAAGGAAACATATTCAATCCTAATAAGGAAAATTTCACTCAAAGGGGGCGTAGTTTCCACTTTGGACAGAAGGGAACAAACAAGGAAACATTACCTAAGCCTCTTACTTTTTATTTTACTCAAGGAGGGTGCATCAATGGATTAGGTTTAGGGTTTGAAAGTGGAAACTTGCTCAACATGTGAAGGACTTGCTCAACAAGTCATTCAAGGTTTATTTAAGGGTGCTTCCAAATCCATTTCTCAGTTTGGATTGTTAATGTGTTGATTTATTATGTATATAAGTTTTGAAACTGAGTGATGAGACTTAGCTCCCTTGGGTGATGCACCCCAATTCCCCATTCCCTACTATTCTCTCTATCCCATTCTTCATTATAGATAACAGAGGACCAAGGAGAAACCATCTATGATTTAGATTGAGATATGATATAATAATTTAGAAATTAATGAAATTATTTCAGGTGTATATATCATATCCTTAATTTTCCATTACTTGCATACATCTGAGGGTTCGAATCTCCAAGTCTCTCATTGATTATAGCTACTAAAATGCCTTGTATTGTTGCATCTTGTTGAAGAATTGTATATAGAGTATTTATGAGAGATATTTCGACATCCATGGCTGTTATTTGATGTTATAAACATTCTTTGTAATTTTTATATCAATCTGAATCTGTATGACTGAGTTATACGTGATTTTACCCAACCTAGTCTAGATTTGCACCTAGAATTGACTAGTTTTACCATAATATACATAATTCAACCTCTGAGTATCAAAATCCAATAATTATTGATATTATGTGTCCTTGAAATTTTTATATAAGTCTCAAATGTATAAATAGATCATTCATATCCTCCTTCACCTATTTGGGAAAGCACGAAGATGAAGCTAGTGAGTTGTCTTAAGAGCTATTTTTACCACTGCGACCTTTAGAATCACTTTTAGTTGTTTCTAATATCTATAAACCTGAAAATAATTATATATACCTTCATTATAGAGTTCTAAAATCATACTAATACTCTATTAGCCACTGGTTTCTTGAAAATTGCTAGTAAGGGTTTTAGTTTGCATCAGTTGGGACTCCCAGAATCTTGGAAGTAGAATTTAACGGAGATGATGTTTGACACCTAAATGGGACCAAAATATAGGTTCTTAGTAACCTAAACAAAAATTATACTTCCCTTCCTTATTTATCCCACCTTTAAATCCCAGTGACTCTCTCCTTAGCTTGCTAAGTTTCCCATCTATCAGCTAGTTATCTTAAAGTTTGTTTTAAAATTTATCGCACTAGAGTTAGTGAGCCTGAATTCTGATTCAGGAAAATTAAATTCTCAACCTTTTTAGAAGGATCCTGAGACTTTGTCTTCCACGCATATGAATGAGGATACAATTGAAATTGATCAACTAAAGGAAGAGCTCCAAAAGGAAAAAGAAGAAAATCAATAGATTAAATAAGAAAGTAGAACATATAGAGGGATGTTGACCAAAGAATTACATGTGATATAGGGTATATTATACGCTACTAGAATAAGATTGGTAGGAGGAATTCCCCTCATACAATAGGTGCATAATATGTACAGAAGAAATACTACATTATAGGCTGAAAATATAGCACTCAAAGAAGAGTTAAAGATGATTAAAGGAAAAGAAGCATCAGGGAGCAGCCTCAAGATTCTAGCTAAAGTAGCTTTCCAAAAGAGATTAATTAAAAGTTTGCATTGCAGCCATAGTTTTGATTTCTATTCAAATAAGAAGGAATAACATGCACAAGTTGATTTATGGTTTTACATACTAAAACAGTGTCTCTTCACAAAACCTAATTTTGTATATGACTAGGATTTAATATAACTTGATTTTGGTTATAAGTATGAAATATTAACTAGTGGATTGAGTTGTTATATACAAGAAGGAACCTCAGTGAACCTTCAACAAGCATAAATTCTGGTAAAATTGTGAAGTTGAAGTATTATTCAAAATTCCACACAGTTTTAATAACTTTCCTAGCACTAGTTATCAAAGATAGAGAAGCAGCGCTATGAAAGTTATGGAAAGTTCAATTTTACAATGCCAAGGATGGAATGGACAAAGGATTCCGTGAAAGTTTTGATGCAGCTCCTTCACAGCTTATAAATCAATTTTTTTGTCTTTGTATGAATATATAGACACCGAAGTAATACAAAAAGCTTGTTTGTAAATATTTTTCATTCAATGTAATTAAGGAGTCTTAGTTAAGGTTATGTATCAAAAGTAGGAAAACAGTTAAAAATAATAATTTGTAACTATTCCTAAAAATTAAAATTAGTTTTCTTTTGTGTCATCAGTTATATAACTGTTTTCTATTTTGGGAAGTGTCCAGAGAGCTAGAGTCTTGAGCTTAGGAGGTATGGTCTATATATGAAAAAAAAAAGACTTATTGGGGGTTGAGACCCAAAGAAGAGAGACTGTGGTAATGTAAATCCCTTTCTACAGAGACTAATAAAATATTGGAGCCTCATGGTGTTGAAAAGTTGTAGAGATTCTTGAGTTATTGTTTTGCAAATTGTGACAAATCTCTTGTGTATGTCCCTTTTTCTTTTTCTTTTTCCATATTGTTTATCTTCCAAGCATTCAAGTGAGAATATGTGAGTTGGTATTCATTTTTATGTTCTGATTCATCAAACAAGAATGATTTCATTTATTTATTCTGAATCTAACATTTAATTCACCATGCTAGATGCTCAATGTTAACGGATTACCTTCCTTTATTTTACTTCCACCATTAAAAACCTTTAAAGATGTCTACAAAAATGATGCCTATCATGCCTCTATGATAAAATGAATTGTGTGTTGGTTCCAAGTTATTTGAAAAATATATACCCTTATGACTCCATGCCCAATGGTCCTCTTTGAAACCTATCAGCCACAAAAATATTAAAACCCTACCACACTTACAAAATTTGGCCTCTGTGTTTTCATTGCAAATCTTGAATTTTTTATCAGCCCTTTAGTACTTGAGAGAGCCCTCTCAGGTTGTATAGGTCAGAATACAACCTAAATATTGGTCTGAAATGGTTATCTTGAAACTTTCCTTCCACATCCAAAGGAAACTCTGAGTGATAACACATGCAACACATTTTTCTACGACCACAATGACTGTGGCTAATAATTGGTCTGGGTGGCTCTTTCGAAAAAATTTGTAGGACAACAATTGGACCGCAAATATAAAAATATCATATTTGATTTATGTGATTAAGAACCCTCTGCTCACTCATTTGGTTCCATACTTCTCAACCATCCTTTTTACCAAAACCTTTTCTTGACTTCTATCTGTGAGAGCGATTATATCTTCCCCAATGGATGGAAGTCTAGTGATTGACTCTAGTAACTTGGCATCAATGGGAATTTGCTTGTCCATACACAAAAATCCATCATGCACCTATGATAGTAATATTCTTGCACATACCTTTACTGATGGGATTTTTTGAAACAACAGAATCTCCAACCGATTTAGTATTCATGTCTTCGCAAATCCTTCGACCCAAGTTTATACTTCCATAACAATCGACACTTTTGGGTCTAGTCCAGTTATTTTATTCAGATACTTATCTTGAGTTAAACCATGAAATATTTCTTTTCCAATCACATCATAGTCTGCACATGAAAATATGTGTAGTTGTCCATATAGTCCTTATTCAATTATCACCCTTTTGGTACCTTTCCTTGCCGTAACCTGTTGATCTTCAAATTTTGGGAGTTTCACATATGGATTATCCACCTTTCTAGAGGGTATGTGATCACCAAGCTCTTCAACAAACTTTGAGGAAGATCCACCAGAATTCTGAAAAGATTCATCCATCATATCTTCGAATGATTTCTGTGATCTGTATTGTCTTTAGGGAACCAGAGCTCCAGACTTCATTCTACCCCCCCCTATTTGTATCATGGCTATCGCAAGTGGGTTTTTTGCTAGATATTACTACTCATTATAATAATCTATTTCCCCCTTTTTTATTGTTTAAGTAATGCACACTTTGTGGACTTACCTAGATTTGGTCCATCTTGGAGAAAGGAAATTCCTTGAATGTCTCAAGAATTTGATTGAACTGGTCCATATTGGTTAACTGCTTGCCTTCAGTTAAGTTTATTTTCATTCATTATTTATTGCCACTAACTTATGCTAGATGTGTGCTCCACTTCATTTTGTCGTAGTAACCTTGAGCGCATGTGTCTTACTATGACTGATTTGCTCATTTGTGGGTTAGTCAGGGGATGAAGTACAGATTGATTTATTATCCAAACTTCCTATTGTTGAGAAAGAATCAAGATGAACAATTTTATTTTTCTAGACCATAATATTTTCCCCATCTGAGATGTTTCTAGGAGGAGTTAGCGGATTTCCCTTACTTGTCTTCCTTCTCCAAACTTTCAACATCTTGTAGTTATCAGTTTCATGACCTTATTTGTTGCATCTATAATTAGTAAGGATTTTGTAGTCTTTAGCTTTATGTCCAATTTTTGCACACTTCCAGCACACAATATTGCATCTATAACAAGTAAATATTTTGCAATTCTTATATTTATGTCCATTTTTTTCACACTTCCATCACACAAAATCCTTAGTTTTTCTTGTTTATTGGTGTCTTCTACTTTGTATCATGTACCGAATATACTTGGAGACGAGCGCAACTTGATTATTATTTGACTTACCCCTTATATGTTTTTGGCAGACCCATTATTTGTTTCAAGTGGAGTTTGTAGTTTTTCAATTTCTTGTTCTTTCTCTTTCAGATGCCCATCCTTTTTATCAAGTAATCTTATGTGCTCGCGATTTTTTTCTTTGAGTATCATCATCTCATGTTGTTTGGCTTGGATCTTGCTCCATTGTTGGCAGACCCATTATTTGTCTCAAGTAGAGTTTGTAGTTTTTCAATTTCTTGTTCTTTCCCTTTCAGATGCTCATCCTTTTTATCAAGTAATCTTATGTGCTCATGATTTTTTTCTTTGAGTATGATCATCTCATGTTGTTTAGCTTGGATCTTGCTCTGATGTTCAGTAATCCTTGTGTAGGTTTCATCACTTTGTTGTTGAAATTTTTGATGTTGGTGTTTTAGTGACATAATCACCTTAGTTGACTTTGCAACATTCTTCTTTTTTCTTCCTCTGTAACTTCCAATTTATTTCGTAAAAGAGAGATTTCTTTGGATAGTTTCTCGTTTTCTGAAGAAGCTTACTTCAATTTACCTTCCAGAGTTTCAATATTGAGTTTCTAATATTTTCATTGTTCATCCATCTCCTGCAATTGATTGGAAACATATATTGTTCGTGTTTGTGATTCTTCTTCTATCCTTTTTAGTGTATGCATGACATTCGTCGCCACTCGTTTTACATCCTCTATAGTCTTTCTTTCTGTTCGAATGATGTCTATTTCTTGCATGATTGAAGGATTTTTTTATTGTCATTTTCTCACACCCATGGTGCTTCATCCATATTTGCGTTGGATCAGCCTTCCAGATGTTAATATGTTTACTAAAGACACCCTCTCTCATACCAATAATTGGTATTAAGCTGTTACTGATGGGGGGGTGGGTGAATCAGTAGTAGTCTAGATATATCAAAATATACAAATTTTCATATTTAAAATAATCACATCAATAAATAGAACAACACACAAATATATGAGAAAAAATGTATATCTATATGTATATGAAAAGTTACATCAATGGGAGATTACAATCTTTGATCATTAGCACCCACTTATTCAGATGTTCTCTTGATCTCAAGTACAACTTGTGGTTTGCTGGAACCAACCTGCAACAACTTCTATCTGCGTAAGCTCTAACTTACGACCTCCAAGCACCAACCTAAATAGATATGTGGAAGAACTATGTCATTTAGGTGTGGAAGTGACAACTTCCTTTTGTTCTCCAGCACCCATTGGAAGAAGATCACGATCCCCTAAATTTATCTGCACCCATAGAAAGGATTTTGTTACACCTTGATAGTTATCCAACACCCACTGGAAGGAGGTTTCAGCCCCTTAATTCTTGCCCCTCCTACCTCCGTGATATGAAATGTGAGTGTAGAGCAATTAGTGAAATGTTCGTCCTTCAAAAACCGCAACTGTTGAATTCTTCGTATCTGCATCTTCCTATATGTGTCAGGCAGTTTCCCGAAACGATTCTTATCTATGTCTTCTTCTTCAAGTTACACAATTTTCATAATCATCGACATGTGCCTTTGTATTTACATCAAACAGTTCCTCAAAAACAATTCAAATCTGTGTTTGTGATTCTGCGCTTAAATATTTGCATCAGAACTTCATTCCAAATATGTTTTCATCTTATGTCAAACCTTTCCTTCAAAATACATCTGCATCTTTCATCTACGTTAGACCTTCCTTCAAAATACGTCTGCATCTTTCACGTCATACCTTTCTTCAAAATATGTCTGCGTCTTTCAGCATCATACCTTTCTGCAAAATACGATGTGTGAAGATAACAGTGATCTGCACAATTATACTTACTATTCGCACATCCAAGCTTCAGGTATCCTATCAACTAGAGCTCCTCATCTTGCACTGCAGCTCTACTCCAAAAGAATATTCATCTAAGATCAACGAGCCATTGATACCCCGAAAAAATAGAGTCTTGAAGCTTTCCAAATAGTTAGATCTTCATATTCCACAAGCTTACTTCACAACAATCATCTCTTGCCTATTTATAACCTTCTTGACTCAAGAGATGTGTCCACTTATGAATTTTGTTTACTTTTCCAAAAATACATGACAGAAGAAGTTGCAGCAGAAGAAGCCACAGCGGAAGGAGTCATGACAATAAAGGAATAAAGCAAGTCAAAAAGCAGAGTTCGACTAATTTTTGGGAAATAATTAATTAGACTAAAATCTTGCTTTTAGTAATAAAGCATGATTGTATTTTGGGATGATAGTGTCTATTTTTAGATGTTTTTCAATGTATTAAAATAGAAAGACAACCTATCGACTGACGGTTGAGAGTCAGTCGACAATTGAATCAAGAATTGTAAAAAAATAAAAGATTATAAAGCATGAACCCAAGCTGTGTGTGGGGGGCATTGGGATCAATGACAAAGGATAGAGAGATTTGTTTGGTCAAGAAATTGATCCAAGCCGTGTGCGGATCGGCCATTTAGAGAGGAGGAGATGAAAGATGTATGAATTGTAAAGAATATATGAAAAAGAGTATGCAAGATAAATGTGCAAACCAAAGGTGGCAACTATTTATCATCCCAGATGAAGAGCATGACCTTTGTGGTTTTTTCCCGGATGGGTTTCCACATGATATATTGTCTCTATGTACCTTTGATGTGTATGGCTATGTCGAATGCATGTTTTTCATGAATAAATAAAATTGATTTTGTTGCATAGTCTCTGTTATGACTAAAACTTATATATATATGTTAATGCTTATGTTAATTATTATGATATGTGTCGACAGAACAACAAATAGTTATATTGAATGAATGAATGGAAACAAAAGTATAATTCCTGGTTTCAGTCGACTGATTTAATAGTACTGCAAGAGTAAAATCCCTGACATAACTGCAAAAACCTGGTTATGGCAATCCCTAATAAGGTATCTCGGGTGAGACCTCATCTACGTTGTAGGTGTTTCTGATGAAGTCCTGCTCTGTCGGGTTGATATCTTAGGTTTTGTTGACGAGCAAGGAATCTAAACCTAGTTCGACCAAAAGTACACCAACAAATGGTTTCGTTGTTGGGACATGAATCATTCTAGTGGGGATATGTTTTGGCACTCGACAAATCCAAAAATTCAAGACTGGGTGGATTATAATGCCCTAGAGTTTGCATAAGAAGAAAGTGAAGGGTCGTAGCTGAACCCAATGAAATGGTTGGAGCGATACCTTTACACAGATATTCATGAAATTTTCTTTAGCGAATTTCCTATTGTCTTGCATGAGTGGTTGTTGAAGCTAGAAACATAGAATAAAAACTTTCAGGGTGGAGAACCTATAGAGTGGATTCCTCATCTAATCCAACGATTGAAAAGTGTTAGCAATCCTATATATAGGGTTGTTGACTTCTTGGTTGATAGTATTTTGGAAGGATATAACACCGAAATTGTTGTTGACACTATAAGGTCATATAGTGAAACAAAAAGAGAATTTTTCCAAGGATCTTGAGGACGGTACCTGACATCACTAAAATTTTGGATAAAGATGTTGGTATGTGAAAAAGAGATTATGAGGATGGAATCCGACAACTAAATTATTGTGCGTGTAGGTTCTGGGTAATGTTGCAAGAGAATATCTTAATAAAATGGAATGGAATAATTTGAGATGTTTCCTAACAATGGTGAGACTAATCTAGAACGAGGACGCCTAAGAAGTGGAAGAATATTTCAGTCGGGAAAGAGAAAAGGGCTGCGGCTAGAAGAGGAAGTTGAAGTACGATGGGAAGAAGGGACTACGAATTGGCATCATGCCTTGATGAAGGATCTTGCGACGAGGAAGAGGAATACCATCTTATGTATTAAGAATAAGAAGCATCATATCCATATCAGGACTATGGCATACCCAAAAATCCGTGTGCATCCCAGAACTTGAGGTAATCTCTAAGGACCCATCACCCAGCAGTTTTGTTGGTAATAGTAGCAGTGGAAGTGGAAATACTAGTCAAGGAAACCCGACTAGTGGAATTGTTAATCTGCCAGTACCAAGAGTAAATAGAATAATAGGGAACAATATAATTTTTTCGATCTTTAATGGAAATGGGTTGGAATACCTTGAGCAACATTGGTTTCTATGTGAAGCTGGATGGACTGTGTGACAGGTCCAATATGAGGGCATAAAGAAAGCTCAAATGACCATGACCTTTATAGGTAGAACATTGGATTGGTAGATGAAATTCTCTTTGGGCTTGATAGGAATCCCACAAAATAAATTAGATCAAATCCAGACAGGATTGATAGAGGAATTTAAAAATCCTAAATCTGAGTCACAGTGCATCACAGAGATCAAAGAAATTAAGTAGTCACATACAGATTCTGTTTGGGACTTTGACCATAGATTCAAGATGTTGATGGCCAAAGTAAGTTTTCAGATGTCGGATGTTCAACACAAATAATGGTTCATTGCAATGATGCTACTGCATGCCTATGTTCCTCTAACGAAATAAAAGATTGTATCCCAAAGTGAGGATCTTGAACTCACCATGAAGTTGGAAGCATCATTGGTCATAGAAACTGGTGCAGGAATGATTCAATTACAGTTGCAACTTTCCAACCTTACGTTACAACTGCAAGATATCAAGAAAGAGAAATACGTATAAGAATAAATATGGTGTACATGATGCAGGAAGGAAGGACACCATAAAGATTATTTCCCAAAATATATGAACTATGTCACATCAAGAGCACCGAATCCGATAAATACATAGCGAATTCCCTGGTTTAGAATTTGTCAAACTAGAGAACATCGGTCGGAAGAATTCTTATACTTACATAAAATAGTAAGCACACCGGCAAGTCTATATTGTAAATTATGTCGATCTATGGGAAACAATGAGAAGGATTCCAGACCATATCAGTTGTTGCAGGAAAAAGCAGTCGACACATACCTGATCAAGAACAATGAACAAATGCAAGTTGAGTGCACTCAGGAAAAAATTCCTTAGAACCAGTACCCTTAGGCCCAATACCTGCAAGCACAATACCCTCAAATTAGGAGGGGTGGTATATTTAGAGGCTAAGGACGACGAGGACAATTTGTTCATGGAAGAGGCCAAGTTATATGTTATAATTGTGGACATCCTGGACACTTTTCCAAATATTGTACTAATCCTACCACAACATGTTTGAAGTGTAAAGTGTTCGACCATATTGTTGAAGAATTCCCTCAATTGATTGTGAAATGGTAGGCTAGGACTGTGGGAAATCAGAACCCACCTCACAATCCCAATCTGAACATCCAAAATATGGCTGAACCAAGGGAGAAAAATATTGTTGTTGTGACAAGAGGAGGTGTTGCGATAGGAGAAAATAAGGAAGAACCATATAGACAACTGAGAGTGTGACCAACAAAACAAAAGAAAACATCGTTTGATCTAAAAAAAGAGAAGAAAGTATTCTTGGACACACGACATGAGTTTGTCAACAGAAACAAAGCGTCGACATTCATTGTTGTTCCAATGTCAAATGAAAGACAGGTTTTAGAGAAGCCTAAAAGGTTTGAACAATTATTCCACAAGAAACCAACAGAAAAAGTTAGTACACTAAAAGAATTATTTAAAATTTGCTTAGCATTAATACATGATAAAGATGGTGTAGCTGAATTGTCATCCTTAGTCGAAGAACATTAGTGAGAGGTGCGGCCAAAAAGAAGAGTTAACCACATTGGGAAGAGACTAAAAATTGGTTGCGAGCTAAGAATGAATGCCTAGATCTGTGATTATGACCTGGATTACATCATCCTAGATTTGGGGTCATATGTTAACATTCTCACCAGACAGGCGTGGGAGAGTATGGGAAAGTTGAGACTATTATGGTCTATTGTTCAACTCATATTAACAAATCAGTCGAAGGTGACACCTATTGGTCAACTGACTCAAGTCCTCATCAAGATCGATGGACTCATGACATATTTGGACTTTTATGTGATATATATTGTTGATGATACAAACCCATAGCCCACACTTCTGGGGATCGAATAGGCCATTGATAATCATACTATTATCAACTTCAAGAAAAATATATTGACGTTTGAGGACTTAGAGCTAAGGGTGGTCTCACCAAATGATCCTCTATGTTATAGCTGATTTTACCACACCAGGTAGATCACACATTTATGGCCTTCCATGTCCCTCTACAGACTCCTTGGACCCCATGGACTTACATTATACTTTGATGTCCCAATATCATCCCCAAAAATTGCTTGTTTATGCATATACATGACTTTTAAAGCAATACCCGCATGCATACACAGATTTTGACATCATACCCACGTGTATACACATATTTCGACCTTAAACCCATGTACATCGAGATGTGTGCAAAATGACAAATAATTTTGGATTTTTCCTCATATGAGTCTGAATAACTTGACTCTTGGCCTTCCAAATTCCTTGAGAACCCTCCATTACCTCTTTGGAGTGTTATATAAGGAACCCCTTGGATACATTGAAGGAGGAGAAATTAAGAGCAAGGAAACTATAGTCCATTGTTGCCTCAGTTTTTCTTATACTTGAGTTTGCATCCCTTTGTCCCTTTGGAGAACTTTGTGTTCTTCCCAAGCTTTCCTTTGCTTTGTGAGCTTGTTATCGAAAGATTTTGGATTGAGTTTGTTGGCATTTGACTCCCAACCTTCTACCTATATATCTAGGACACTGCACACAACAATATACTCATCTACAGTGAGCCTGCCTCCTGGCCCACAAGACCATAGGTTTACCACCTCCCCTCTGCGGGACAATCCTGTGATAAAATTCTGCCAAAATTCTGCCAAAATTCTGCTTGGGAATTGAGGGGCATGCCATCTAACTGAAAGGTCTCTGAGTCAGGATCCTAGTAATCCACTAGCAGCTTGAGTAGCCTTGGTTTAGCACTCAAGCTTCCAAGGCACCAAAACTTGTATAGTCCACATTCATGTAACATTTGTTGAGCCATGAGATCATCTTGCATAGCCTCTTCAACATCACCATGTTCACTCTCTCTCCACTCTAGCACCATCCTGCACAAAGATTGCCAAGTTTCATGAGTTTTGACCTTGCATTTACCATTTACAGCCCTATACGCAACTGTTTTTGAAACAGTTGTGTATGTATGCGGGTATCGTGGTCTTTTCTGTGTATACCCATCCCTATACGCAGAAAAATACCTTATTTTTGCATGGGACAAAAGGCACTATTTGGGATGGCCCAAATTTAAAAATTGACCACCAAATTTTAAAATAAATGCATGGAAATGGAAGAGTAGAGCATGAGGAGTTACCTAGACCAAACGGGAAGTGGTTTCGTTGGAGGATGCTCCCGAAATCAACTTCTGAAGTTCTGAGCACAAAAGAACTATGGTGGGTAAAAAATTCAAATGGTATGAAATTTTTTATTTTTTCACTATTTTATAGAAAAAAGTTTGAAATTTTTACCCACTTTCTCTAGTTTTGACCTTTTTTTACCGTTTTTTAGACCGTTTGGACTAATATGATGTTGTAGGAGCCCGTTTTGAGCGTGGTTTGACCGATAATTTGATCTTTTCGATCCTATTACAGGTATAACATCTGAAATGGCATATAGGTTAGGATGTCACATTCGCCTGCATTTTGCATGACCTTATGACTATTTTACTTTAAGCTTAGGTTCGAACCCATTCTGCGATATCAGGGAACCTTCATGCCGTTGTTAGAAGTGGTATTGTATGGATGATAGAGCCTTCCTGTACATGGGTGCCCTAGTTAGATCCTATTTTTCGTTTGGTACCCATGTTGAGAGGCCTCCTTTAGGTTGTGGGAGTCCCTTTTCAATCCCACCATGTCCTTGAGCAAGAACTTCATACTCCTCTTGAACTTTATGTTGAATTTTCCCCATAGGGAATCCCTTGTATATGTCAAGTTGTAATTGCATTTTCATGAGTTTTTATTTCCTTATTGAGACTGAAGCCGACTCCCTGACTTCGAGTTATCAGCTATATAGCCTGAGATCGTCTCATGTCTAGCCAAGTAGAGCCTTTTTATGTATCCTTTACAACTTGATCACCCCTTTACCAAGAGGAGACCTTCCCCTGAGTGTCGTTATCCTGCACATTTTTCCTTGCATTGAGCATACATATGTTCCATTGCTTGGAACTGGCTTGCGTGTTCCTGACACTCGTCTCTTCCTAGATTTGTACTATAAATTCCAAAAGCTTTATTCTTTTCCAAGCTTTTCAAAATATCTGAAAAAGTCCAAAAAAAAATTTTAAAAAATAAAAATTAAAACAAGAAAATATGTTATCTTTGGCAGCACTTGAGTCATGTTGCCTTCTAATAGAGCACTGTATATCACATCTGTTGGTTAGGTTACTAGTTTGACTTTAGGAGTTGTACTCGTTACTTTGAGTTTATATCCACCGATTGGTTATGCTTCCATTCCCCTTGGAGCCTCTGTTGATTCCTCATGTGTCACGGGGATGTCCCAGTTTTCATATTGAGTCTGTGCTGCCTACCTTTCAGTCACCACTTGCCTTATTCTCTTGTTTGAAAGAAGTTGAAGCCTAAGTCAGCCATTCCTCAGTTATCTTGACTTTGCATGTCGGCCATTCCCGGTACTGTTACTGGTTTGTGCACATCTTGTTCGTTGATTTCTTCCACATTTTACAGCATTGCTGAGTACCTCATGTTGGTTGATGGGGGATTCCTTAATGCCCTCCTTCCAACAGATTCCATTCCATCGACATCACATCATTTATTCTGGAATAGGAGTCTAAAGTCATTTGAGTTCCTTGAAACTTACAGTCAACAATGGTAGGTTCTCTTGCCATCGCCAATTTTGGGAATACATCAATTTCCCCTGATCGATGGATTCTTCCAAGTGTTCAACCTCAACACATCTATTCGCACTTGTTAGATTGCACTCTGTACCTTGATTCCCATTTTCATTATCGGTGGGTTATCTCGCGTCTATTAAGGGTATACATCAATGACTGATAATCAGATGATGGACTACTATGTTTGACCTCGACACATCTATTCACATAGTAGGACATGTACTCATAGTGGTTCATGCAGAAGACCTTCCAGCTTGGTGGCATTCCATATATGCTACCTCCTTGATCGTGCCAATATCCATAAGATTTCAACTCTCGTGATCATGATTCTAGTATTTCCAGTTTATATCAGACATCTTCATCTACTATGGAGATATTGATCCATTGTATATTGTACATGGTGATGACCACACATGACACTTTGTATATCATGCCTATTCATGGCCATTGTACTCTTATGTATCCGAGACTGCTACATGTATTTGCAGTCACATGTAGAGATTTATCATTGTATTATACTAATGAGTGGCTGGTTCTTCCACCTGGGTCTTCATTACTCCACTTCTGGGATGGATTTTATAATGTATTTTTACCATCATGTTACCCCTTTGACCTCACACATTAGGGGGCATCTTTTATAGTTGATTTTACCATGCCAGGTAGATCACAAATTTATGGCCTTCCCTGTCCCTTTGTAGACTCCTTGGACCCCATAGACTTATATTATACTTTGATGTCCCAAGATCATCCCCAAAAATTTCTTGAATAAATTGACTCTTGGCCTTCCAAATTCCTTGAGAACACTCAGATTCGACCCTCCATTACCTCTTTGGATTTCTATATAAGGAAACCCTTGGATACATTGAAGGAGGAGAAATTAAGAGCAAGGAAACTATAATCCATTGTTGCCTCAGTTTTGTTTATACTTGAGTCTGCATCCCTTTGTCCCTTTGGAGGACTTTGTGTTCTTCCCAAGCTTGTCTTTTCTTTGTGAGGTTGTTATCGAGAGATGGAGGATTGAGGTGGTGGAGGCCCAGGTGGAGGAATCGGTTTCTCCAGTTCGCAGAAGTGTCGACATAGGTTGTCACTATTGTATCTCTAATTTTATTAATAGAAATATCTTTTCTTCTCTAATTAATGTGCATTTGAATATGAATATTGAATCCATGGATGTATTTAATTGCTTATACATTATTTAATATATATGCTATAGTAAGTCTAACACATTATTATATAGTATGCTTTTCTTGTTTGTTGTTGTTGAGAACAAATTTGGAATGCAAGTGTGATTGGAAAAGCTCAACAGGGATCTACTTCAACCTTCTAAAACAAGGTACGATTCAGTATCCCTTAGTGTTAGATGTTTGGTTGCTTTTTCATATTAAGAAATATTGATTTCTAGTGTCAAGCTATCTGTTGTGGTAACCCCAAGCCATAGGAATTTTCTCTCTGTAACACTCTTGGAGGGCAAGAGATATATCAAGCAGGAGAATAATGAAAGGTAAGGTGGATATCTGGATCATATCTATAATATTACTACCGCAAGTCAACCCGACTACTGATGGAAAGATTAGTTGGTGAAATGTTAGTTCTTGCACATCGGATTCAAGATAATCCCTGGAAAACTCACAAAACCGATTGCACGAAGTATCAATGAGAAAATGCACAAGAATCACAAAATATCCGTGACGGGTAGGTATCGAGGTATGTGATCTACCTACTTGTGAGGGTTTTCCTAACTTAGAATATTTTCTTATAGAGTTTTAAGAGAGATTCAATGAGTCACAACACTTGTCAGCTCTATTTTTCGCATTGAAGGCTACACCTGCCAGTTGGTGGATTGTGCATAAATAGACAATTTCAGAATGGCCTCAATGTCGAAGACTGATGGAATTCCGATTTGGAGAAAAAGTGATCTACATTGGTCAAAAGTACACATGATTGACTAATCCTCTTGAGCACAACGATATTGTCATACGATATGGGAGACATGTCCGCGATAGGAATGGGTCCATCAGTTTATACACACATTAGACATGATATCGAGAAATTGGTATACGTCGCTTGAGATGTGACGAAGAACCATGGGAAGAACCAGATGCTAGATTCACACACACCTTTGAATTTATCGATGATAATATCTCCATTGATGTTTCCTTGCAAGTAGTCAAGACATATCTTCGAAGTTATTCATGTGTCAATGACAATTTTTCAACAAAGCAGTGCAACATTCCATCATTGGATGGAGTGCTATAATTTAATAGGAGAGCCTGATGATGATGACCTGGGTTGGCCTACTTTTCCCCACTTGTGTGACCCAGGTTCAACAACAACACAAAACCAACAAAATACCCAAAGACATCATCCCAACAGAGCAAGCTCAACCAGAAACATCTGCGAGGAAGGCACCGTCTCACTCGAGATATCTTAAGGTGTAACTGACATAACCATGTTTCTACATTTGGCAAGGGATTATAGTCCCTTGGCACACGGACAAGGCACTCGACAGAGATGGAGGGTTGGAGTATTTTACTACTTGACGGTGGTGCAACAATGCAACACATCCCACGTGCGACACAACCTTGTCCTTAACCACTCAACATCTAGTGCAATAGTGAGCTGCAGCTAATTCCTTAATAGTGAATGATCGTTATGTGACTTATATTATAAATTAATAGTGTTTAAACATGAACTATTACACAATGATTCGTCGATGCTTAGTTATCCATTCGTTCACTGCTTATCAATATTGCAAAATTCATTCAAGCAATAATCATAAATAATGCAAGCTAATCAAACATTCAACATTAATAGTTAAACATTCCACACAAAATTCAATCAATTCACTAACTCAGGAAATAACGTGGAAACCCATTTGGGAAAAACCACCAAGGTGCTCTTCATCTGGCATGAGAAATATAGGTAGCACCTTGCAATCTATGACTTATAGATTGTTTTAAGATATGTCTTTTGGCTCAGACTCTTCTTTCTCTCATGCTCTCTGTTTTATTCTTCTATATACTCCTACTGACCACACACAACCTGGATTGACTCTTCTACTCTATTATCTATGCACTCAGCTACAAAATGACTCTACAGTACAGTCTACACACTTAGCTGCAGATCCGCGGCTAAACAGCCATCCTCTATCACACTCCTCTCTAATTCCTCCTTACTACTCTTCTAACAGACAAACTAACAAGCTATGAAGCTATTAAACTATTCAACTCATAGTGAAGCTAACCCTTATATAGAGTGGGTTCCTCTTATTTATAGAAATTACAAGACCACGTAGGGTCAACTGAGTATGGCTCAATTATTACATACAGAAGTAGCTACAAAATATATTCTACTATATTGATGACAGGCCATACTGGCTTCAAAATTCCTGCCGGAAACGTCTTTCAGTCGGTGTGTACAGGCCATAACTAGCCGCAAAAACCCGTCCTTTGGTCCTCCACTGACTCTGACTCCTGTAGTCTTCTGACCTGTTGCTTCTCTTCCTTAACTCTTCTACTTGCCAACCTTCCACTGACTCTGGGTTCATTTTTCCTCATCGCACCATTCCTCGTCGCAAATTCCTCTGCTCTGTGTTTCCTTTTCATCCTTTTCCTGCCTTTATCCCGTCGTGCACCCGCTTTTCCTCTTGCGCTTGTGCTTCGGGTTCTTCCTTGTGCACTTTTCCTGTCCCAACAACCCGTGCAACATAAAAAATCCTAAATCATAAGGTGCTCGAGAAGTAGAAGAGTTAAGTATATCAAGTAACCAATTTCTGAATCTAGTCAAAATAAAGAACGTGAATATTTGGTCGCCTAAGAATCTGAAGTTTGCCAATATCGGGGATTATTAGGATAATGAGATTCTTGGGAAGATTACAGACCTACTACATGAATTCCAGGACCTATTCTTGACCAAGTTTTCATAAATGAAGGAGATTGTTAGATATCTATGCGAAATGAGTATTCCCTTGAAGCTCGTCGTGAAGCTTGTTAAGCATCGCCCATATAGACTCAATCCAAGATATAAAGAAAAGGGCAAGATCAAGTTGGACAAAATACTCGATGCAGGAATTATATAACATGTTGAAGAGTCAGAATGGATTAGTCCTATGGTAGTACAAGATAAGAAAATTGTTGGTGAAGTGTGCATCTTTGTCGACCTAAGGAAGATGAATGATTCTTGTCTGGACGATCCATTTCCAACTCCATTTACAGCGAAGTGTTAGAAAGTGTTGGATGACAAGAATTTTAATCATTCACTTATGGATTCTCTAGCTACCATCATATCAGGCTTGCAAAGGAGGATCGACATAAGACGACCTTTGTGACAAAGTGAGGGTGTTTCTAGTATATGTTAATGTCTTTTGGTCTCAAGAATGCTCTCAACTTAAAGAAATGAATCTTTTGTGCCCTTTTGGAATTTTTCTAGGTCATGTGGTATGTCGAGATGGTATATTGATGGATCATACTAAAATTGCGATCATTGTCGACCTACCACCACCTTCGATAGTGAAACAATTAAGAATTACTCTAGGACATACGTAATACTATAATAAGTTTATCAGAGGATACGCAGAGGTGACTTCCCCTATGGAAAAATTACTAAAGAAAGACATCAAGTTTTAGTGGAGTGAACAATGTCATGAGAGTTTGGATGTTCTGAAAAGCAATATGGTTACAACACCCATATTGGTCTTTCCAGACTGGAAGAAAGAACCTCATGTACATGTTGATGTGTTATATGTCGCAATCAGAGTTGTACTTGCACAACCAGGCAAATGTGCTATTGATCATCCCATTTCTTTTTCCAACAGGAAATTGTCGACGATGGAGAATAATTATACCCCGATAGAAAGAGAAGGGATCGCTATGGTATATGCCCTTCAGAATTTTTGACACTATTTGTTGGGAGGACACTTAAAAATGTTTATAGACCATTATGCATTGAAATATTTGGTCAAAAGACCAATGTTTAGGGGGGGGAATATCTATTGATGGATTCTCTTTTTTCAAGAATTTGACTTCGAGATTATTGTTAAATCGAGTCAACTGAATTACGGACCGAACCATATGTCGTGACTAAAAAGTGGAGAAGAACCAGTTAGTCTTGATGACAGTCTTCCAGATGCCCATTTATTTGCAGTCAAAATGTTTGACAATTATTTTAGAGATATTATACATTTCTTAACGACCGGATATGCACCAAAACGCTTCAGTATGGTACAAAAGAAACAATTTTTTCTCAAGGATGTTGATTTCCAGGTGATTGTTGGACAGTTATACAAGATGGAACTTGATGAAATTCTTCGTCGCTATGTTTTGGAACATGAGGGACTGATGGTATTGAATGAAGCACATGTTGGTGTCATGGGAGGTCACTATGCTGGAAAATCAATAGTGCAAAAGATATTACAAGAAGGATTTTGGTGGCCTACCATGCATGCCGATGCAAGAGATTATTGTCGCAGTTGTGATATCTGCCAAAGAACTAGAAAACCATCGCGGTGAGATGAGATGCCACTGGTTCCACAAGTGACTTTGAAAACCTTTGACAAATTGGTAGTCGATTTTGTGGGTCCTATACATCCAGTAGGTAAGAGAATAGGTGCATGTTACATTATCACTGCGACAGACTATTTGACTAGATGGGATGAAGTGGTGCTAGTAAAGGATTTTACTGCTACGACTGCTACAAGGTTGATGTTTGACAATGTGGTGACCCGATTTGGATGCCCAAAAGTACTAATAAGTGATCAGGGCACACACTTTTTCAATCAATTGATCGACAAACTAACTAATTAATTCCAGGTCCAAAATCGAAAAACAACACCATATCATCCACAGGTGAATGGAGTCGTCGAAGCATTTAATAAAATCCTAGAGAATGTCTTGACCAAAATATTCAATGTTGAAAGGGATGACTGGGATAAAAATATATACGTGGCACTACGGGCTTATCGTATATCTAAAAAGTTGACAAGCCAAACACCATTCAGATTGGATTATGGAAAGGAGGTTTTCATTCCTATGGAATATATTGTACCCAGTCTTAGGATTGATGCAATAACCGAGATGAAATATATTGGTGCTATAGAAGACCGATTGTCGTAGCTGGTGCAGTTTGAAGAGTATTTTTTCATCGCAATTTAGCATCAAATGTTGAGAAGGAGAGACTGAAAGTGTGGCACGACCATCATATGAAGAATAAGCAATTTCAAATCAGAGGTCTTGTCCTCCTGTATGAAAGTAATTTTTTAAAGAATCCTAGCAAGCTAAGAACACACTAGATGGGACCTGTTATCACTCCAGGAAACTCCTCTAGGTTGTAGCTCAAGGATGCCTGGTAACTTACATTTTTTTTAGGGTTTTCTGATATGGATAAAGTCAGGTGACCTATATAACCTTCCACTCTCAAGACATGCATGAAACTCACTCAATTACAAGGATTTTAGTTACTACGTATTCAGTAGTTTAACAATAAGGTGTAGGGATGGAGAACTCATCAAGCTGGCAGACTTACATACAAAACAGATGCATATAAATGGCTAGATCCTTATAAGAATGGTACTTATAAATCAAATCACATTAACACACCAATAGGATGACAGCTATTAGTTGTTAATCAACTTGAAAATAACCTAAATACACATTCAGGCATAAGTACAGTAAAGACAGAGATAATGGCTGAACAAATCATAACAAAAGAGCTTATATTCTAGAATGAACAAGATGAGAAGCTGATAGTAATATAGGCTTATAAATCCCTGAATTCGAACCCTTTTTTATAAAAATAGCCTTAGGCTTTATAACCTTTTACAAAATATACAGATCCTAAAAATTTGGATCTGTTTTTTACAAAATTAAACAAAGTAACAATTTTTTGCAAATTAGGGTTTGAAACCCTACCTAACTAGTCTAACTACAATGAAGATTTAGTTCACTGAATGAATATTAAATAACTGAAGCAATGCTAGTGATCACCATTGCTGGTCCTCTGCATGGTTATGTCATAATGGATCTCACACAGAACTTTTTTTATGCATCCCTCAGTGCCCTTTGTCTTCAGATCATGTCCATGAACCATCTACAGTCGCCCAAAACCAGTTTTATCTGCCAAAAACTTGCTTTTAAGCCTCTGTCCGCTTTTGGTGGTTAAGCAGCAAGTCTATCAGACTCGTTAGCTGCCTAAAGTGGCGTTTTCGGTGGCTAATGGACTGTTGCATCGTCCGTCTAAGCCACCAAAAGCCCTGTTTTACCAAAATTATTATGTTTTCATCAAAAATGTCTTTTCAAACCTGCTGGCTCAACTTTCCTCTTTTGCAGGCTTCATGCTAGGGGTGTTAACGATGCCTTGGCTAGTTTCAGGAGGCTAGAGACTGATGGTTGCTTCAGCTAGGGTTGATAAGGCAAGGTGGTTGCTAGGGTTTGCTTTGACTTCCTTCAGCTATAGCCTTTGGAGCCTCACCATCCTATATAACCTGGTATTGTCCCTTAGGTATCTTTTGTTCAGTTTTTTCAAGAAGATGTATCTTTCCCTCTGCTCCAGGTAGGACTTCTGCAATAACTTGTTTCTCTTAGTCAATGTCTCATTATTTCTCTTTAGTTCTCTTTCCAAGACCTCCATTTCATAAACCTGCCTCAGTAGCAGATCGATCTTTTGACTTCTAGGCCTACTGGAGGAAGCCCTTTCAGCTGGTTCCTCCTGCTCCTGTGGTGTGGGGGATGGAAATGCTTTAGAGACTGGTACAATTTGCAAAGTTAGGGCTGCATCCTTTTCTTGTTCTTCCTAAGAATCTGAATAGGGTAGATTTAAGACATTTTCCTGGTGTGCTTCTGCCTCCTGACCTTTCTCACTGAAGTCCGAATTCCTTCTTTCCTTCTTGGTCTTGGAAGAAGAGGGAGGTTGTTCTATTGTTGTAGCTGGGGAAATGGCCCTCCTCCTTCTTCTCCCACTCCTTGGTGTGCTGGATTTCTTTACAGGAGACTTCCCTTTCTCCTCTGGCTGAAGGCCTGTCTCAAAGCCATTCCAAAACAGAAAATAAGGCCAAGCCATATTTCTTCTCTTCAATAGCTCCTGAACCAATAGTTGGATAAGACCATGGTGGGACAACCTACCAGCAATATTGGATGGCTGGGATTTCACTTGATGTGCCATCTTCCCTAGACTCCTGTATAAATAGAAGGGAAAATTGAGAGGGTTTTTACCTGTGAAGTGGTTCATGAGCTTGAAATGGTAGATCATTGCTCTATTATATCTCCCTTAACAGGTTAAATAGACCACAATGGCCTTCAGCAGCTGTTGCCAGTTCTTTTTCAGCCATGATGATGACACACTCTTCTTCCATATTATTCCTCTATGCTCATGTTTAAGGTATGACCTGAATTCCACCTCTTTTGGTATGGTTGTCTTAAACCATTTCTCTCCTATGGAAGGGAGTTCTATCACCTCAGCTATTAGTGCTTCATCTATGAGAAACTCCTCTTTTCCTATGATTTCCTTTGAACCATCGAATGACAGGGCAAAAGCTTCAGCCACCTGCTGATGGAAGCCTTGTATTTTTTCACAAAACTTGTAGTAGCCCACCTCCTAGAATAGTCTGCAGACCTCTAGATGGGCCTCTAAATATATGATATCACCTAGCTCCTGCCTGAGAGCTAGTCCACTCTTCTTCATCCTGATGGGTGTATCTCCTGGGTACCTGCAAAACAATTTTTAGACTTTGTATACAGTGTGCTTTAGCAGGCTGCTCTTTCAGAGCTAGTTTTTCTAATGGAAAAATGCTAATTTTGACAATGAAATACGATGGAGTCCCATGGCATAGATTATGAGGGTTTTCTGTCATTTATGGAGGCTGAGGTCACAAAAATGATGACAGCATCTCGACCCTCGAGATCTCTTTTTCCACATAATCGTAACCTACTTCAGCTAGAGAATTCAGTGGCTATTTGATGATCCTTTCGACAGGTGGAGGAAAACTGAACGTTTGTAGTCAGATCGGTCTTTTGCCATTTACATAATCAACCCTTTTCTCTCATTTCCCATGCAGTCATACGGCTCCAGATCTTTTCGGTGGGTAATCATGCTTTCAAATGCTCTTTTATCTTGCTAACGGGGTCAAATGTGACAGTTCCTAACCGTTTCCTAATTTTTCCCTTTCGGTGGTTAAGATCCTCCGTGATTTTCTCAGCTAGCCACTGAAAAGATGGCTTTTGGCGGCTAATGAAACGTTTTATTTCTTGCTTAAGCCATCGGAACCTTTACCCTGTCGCTGTGGTGAATTTCTGCTTTCAGTAGATAATGACCCCATCAGAAAACCTTTCGGCTGAGGAAGTGACTCCCTCAGCCTTGGCCATCTTGATACTCTTCAATTTCTCTCTCAACCCCATTTTCCTATTCTCATTTGAGCTTTGAAACAAGTTGGTCAAATAATTCCACATATGATATGCATGGGTTTTACTAGAAATGTGAGGGATAACACGATCTTTAATTGCATCTAGAATAATCCTTCTGGATTTTATGTCCTTCTTGTTGAAGGAAGAAAGTGATTATGCATAGTTGGAAGCGGGAATTACAATATGATTCGTTCTAGTATTGTGAACCACTTCATCCCATAATTTGGTTTCCTCCAATATAAGCACCAAACTAGCTTTCCATGGGACAAAATTTTCATCCCCATATATCCTATCCTCTAACCTAAGTCATGTTTTCATTTCACTGCAAAATTCAAGTCTCAACAAGGTACTTCCCAATGACAAAAGAATTCACTGAGAGTCTGAAGTTTTTCACTGTATAAAATTATGCTCTTTCTCTAACCAAGCTCTAATACCATGTAAATTTTTTATCTCATTCCCCAACCCGGTTTTCAGCCACCATCTTAAACATTGTTTAATGCCCAACCAAACTTACATTCAGCTACAAATTAGTCATTTTTCATAAACAAATATGGCTGAAACACATGAAGAACTTTTACAACTTTTAATGAGCAGTAATAAAAACACAATCACACATAAAAAATTCAAAATCATAAATTTTTGTTCAAATGACCTAGGCACAACCCCAACCTTTGGGCAAAACTTGTGAGGGAGAAATTCTTTATTTATTTAGTCAACAGTACAACAGAAAATAAAATTTTCTGTCACAACTTTCGTAAGCTACTAGAGTTTCATGTAGCTGATCTACTCTCATAGTCTTCAAATCTGTTCTTTTTTCTAGGAAAGAGATCTTGGGGTTGAACCTTTTTGGAAGGGTTCTTAGAACTTTTCGAACAACTATAGCCTCCTCAACCTCTTCTCCCAAACCTTTGATGGTATTCACAAGTTGATCAACCCGAAGAATAAAGGATGTTATGTCTTCATCTTTATTCATTCTTAGTTGTTCAAATTGTCCTTTGTATGTTTGAAGTTTGGATTCCTTGACTTTTCTATCTCCTTCATATGTGGTTTGGAGTTTGTCCCACATTTCCTTTGTAGAGGGGTAGTACATCACTATACTGAACATATATATCATCTATACACTACTGTTTATACTTTACTTCATACTACATACTACTCTACACTGTACAAGCTAACTATAGTATATCCTTCACTTACACATACTCTTACAACAATATATACAATCTTCCATTTATATATCTCTGTACATACATAATTCATTCACTTCATATATACTTCAAGTTGTACATATACTACACATGTGTACACTCATCACTATACGTATACATACACTTAGTAAGTTGTATTCAATCACGTGCATATATTACATACCTTGTTGATGGACTATGCAGATATAAGACAACTCAGATGTACTGTAATGATTCACATGCCTTATACAAATGACTACATACCTCTGAACTTTAGCATGACTACCACAAGCAAATCAGCAAAGACACACCAAAAAGATACTCAAATTATAACCCCAATAAAATATCTTTTATGTCTGGGAAGGAAAACTGGATCTGCTGCCCTTTTTTTATGCTGCCAAAAACTCACATTGAGACCTATGTTCCACTGCTCCTTAAACACCTGAGAGACTCAATTAAATTTACTGCTGCTCATAAAAAAGGAGTGTCCTTCCTCTGCTGATAATTCGGATTTGTCATACCACTTCTTCTTCAGTCCATGAAAATTTCAGTGAAATTCCTCAGTCCCGAAAGCCACGCTTTTGTTATATATTAAATGATTGTAGGTGATGTGTATAAATACACGTTGAGGCGAGGTATTTTTAGAGCCGACCTAATGAGGGTTTAAAATAAATCATTATTTTGAAACAATTGTTACCTTGGGCCGACTTAGTTAAGAGTTGAGTTTTTATTCAAAGTAATTTTAATAGTTGAGATTTTAATGGGGCTGACTTGTAGGTGTAGGATAGAGGGGTTAGGGTTTAATTTAACAAGTTTTAAATTTTACAATTCGATTAATATTTTAATTATATTTTAGTTTTTTTATTAATTAAAAATATTTTATTTATTTAAATGTCATGTTGTAAGGGCTGACTTTTATGAGGATTGGATGTATTTCTTTTGATAAAAATAAAAGGGCAAACGTTGGAGGAATTTAATTAGGTTTAATAAATTAAAATTTTTATTAGGTTTGATAAATTAAATTTTTTATTAATTAAGTATTTAATCCAGGTAATAACATTTTTATTAATTTAAAACTTGTTTTATTAATTTTTAAGTATGTTTACTTGTTTTTATTTAATTATTAAAGGAGTTTTAAATAAAATTAACATTTTATTTATTTCTAGTAATTTATTAAATTTGAATTGTTTTAAACACTTAGAGGAGTAGATGGTTAAGGTTTTATTAATTATAAAACATGTTTTAATTTTTCAAATATTAGGTTTAATATTTTATTTAGTTAATGGCCTTATTATTTTTAGGGTTAAGGGTTTAATGGTCCTTAGTTAGGTCAACTAAGTTACCACATGCTTCATAAACATAACCATCAAGGTGTTGAGGTGCCTAAGCTTCTCCTAGGATACCATGACCTCTATAACACACAAATGATCATTGAAAGGTTCATTTGGACTCTTGCAACTTTTTCAACCCACCAAGGACACATTCTAGGGTAATAGGGCAAGGTTGTGGTACCGGGGAACCCTAAAGAAACAACTGGGGAATCATAAAACAACTTAGGGTTACTCAAATGTTCTACAAGGTATTCAAGGATTTTTCCATTGTCCAAAGCGCTCCAAAGGCTTCAAACTTGGGCTTGGACAAGGTCAAAAAGGTCTCCTTTGACATTGATTGACTTCTAACACTTAGGGGCTCCTCAAGGGGCACCAAGACACACCGATACATACTTGTTAGCATCAATGACAATATGCCTAGAAATGTGTGCCATATACTCATAGGGAGGCCATGGAAATATGGCATAAAAGTTGTTCATAATGGAAGGAAAAACACTTATTCTCTGGAAAATGATGAAAAGAAACATGTACTTTTACCTTTGGAAGATGAAGTAGCACAAGAAGATTCAGGACCCAATATTTTGCTGATGACTGGAAAAAAACTGTTACAAGAAGTAAAAAGAGAGAGGGAATTACATTTTGCCCTTGTTGGCAAACCAAAGGTAATTTTGACTTCCACAAATTTAGATGATTTACCTACTGAAGTTAGAATCTTGCTTGATGAATATGTTGATATTATTGTGGATGAGTTACTAAATGCATTACCTCATGTCAAAAGTATTAGTCATCATATTGACTTAATACCTGATGCAAGTTTACATAATAAGGAAGGTTACAGACTGACACCTTAAGATAATGAAGAGATCAAACAACATATACAGGAGCTATTAGACAAAGGGTTGGTGAAAGAAAGTTTGAGTCCTTGTGAAATACCCACTGTGCTTAGCCCAAAGAAGGATGGTGGATGGCATATGTGCACTGACTACTGGGAAATCAATAAGATCACTATAAGGTACATATTTCCCTTACCCCACATTGATGATTTGATGGATTGTCTAAGTGGGTCCAAATATTTTTCAAAGATAGAATTGAAAAGTGGTTATCATCAAATAAGGATCGGAGAAGGGGATGAATGGAAGACTGCATTCAAGACTAACAATGGGCTGTGTGAATGGTTAGTAATGCCATTTGGGATTACCAGTTCACCTAGTACTTTTATGAGATTGATGAATGAGGTATTGAAGGAATACACTGGAAAGTTTGTGATAGTGTACCTGGATGATATTCTGATTTTTAGTCAGAACAAAGAAGAACACCTTAGAGATCTTAAATTGGTATTGGAAACCATGCACAAAGAGAAACTGCTGATAAATTTGAAACAGTGTGGTTTCATGAAGAAAGAATTGATTTATTTGGGGTTCATAGTTTCAGAAGAAGGGTTAAAAATGGATTAGGATAAGGTACAAGTGATTATAAATTGGCCAACTCCGAAGAGTGCTTATGAGATAAGAATTTTTCATGGTATTGCAAGATTTTATAGAAAATTCATCAAGAATTTTAGTCAAATTTGTGCACCCTTAATAGACACCTTTAGGGGAAGTAGACAACCTTTCAAGTGGACAAAAGAAGCTGGTAGAAACTTCAAATTGTTGAAGAAGAAGATCATTGAGAAGCCCATTCTGGCTTTACCAAGTTTTGACAAGGTTTTTCAAGTAGAGATAGCGCCTAGTGGAACAACAATAGGAGCTGTTGTGATTCAAGAACAGAGACCAGTAGCATACTTTTGTGGGAAGTTAAATGAGGAAAAACAAAATTATTCCTCATATGATAAATAATTGTATGTTGTTATGCAAGCTCTCAAGAAGTGGATGCATTACTTGATTCCCAAAGAGTTTTTGTTATATTTAGATAATCATGCTTTGCAGTTTATAAATAGTCAACCTAAAGTGAATCAGAAACATGCTAAGTGGGTGGAATTTTTGCAGAACTTTACCTTTGTGATCAGCATACAAGTGGAAAATCTAATAAAGTAGTTGACTTAAGCAGAGTAAATTTGATCGTGCAGGAAATTAGGACCAGTACTTTGGGATATGAAAAATTGGTTAATATGTATAAGGAAGATGTGAATTTTAAGGATATACATGCATCCTGTGAGAATCTAGTTGCCCACAATAAAATTCAATGGTTGGACTACATGCTACAAGAAGGTTTGTTGTTCAGAAATAGTAAATTGTGCATTCCTAAATGTTCTATGAAAGAAAATCAGATCCAGGAGAAACATAGTGGAGGTTTGTCAGGTCATTTTGGACAGGACAAAATATTTTCTCATGTGAGTACTTTTTATTTTTGGCTAGGAATGTAGCAGGATGTAAAGAAGTTTGTTGAAAAATGCAAGATATGTCAACATGCCAAAGGAAGGAGATAAAAAATTGGACTGTATCAACCCCTACCTATTCCAACTAGGCCTTGGGATTCCATTAGTATGGATTTTGTTTTGGGATTGCCTAGAACTCAGAGAGGAAATGATTCTATTTATGTAGTAGTAGATAGGTTTTCAAAAATGGCTCATTTTATTCCTTGTAAGAAGACCAATGATGCAACAAATACTGCTAATTTGTTCTTTTCAGAAATTGTAAAATTACATGGTCTGTCTTTGAGTATTGTATCAGATAGAGATACTAAATTTGTTGGTCATTTTCGGAGAAATTTATGGAAGAAATTGGGTACCAATATCAGTTTTATCTCTGCTTATCATCCTCAGACGGATGGTTAGACTGAAGTGGTAAATAGGTGCTTGGGAAATATATTGAGAAGTCTTGTTTATGAGAATCCAAAACAATGGGATTTAGCTCTCGCTCAAGCTGAGTTTACTTATAATGATTCACCTAACATGAGTGCATGTATGAGTCCTTTTCAGATTGTGTATGGGATGCATCTAAGAGGATTGTATGAACTCAGGACTTTGGGAGGATAAGAAATGAGGAGTCCAGATGGTGAATTATTTTCATCTAGTATGCATGAGCTACAGGAAAATGTTAAAAGGAAATTACAGGAAGTACTAGAAAATACAAATAGAGAGCATATTTGAAGAGAAGGGAAGTGTTGAGGCCCGGGAAATCGTAGGCAGCAACAGTAAGGTATTCTCCCCAATCAACGTTCCCAACTAGCCCGTTGACTGTTTGGTATAGGGAATCCAGTTTGGGGTCCGGCTACCATAGGTCAAGTACAAAACAAAGGCTTTACCGGTTACGGCCCGGTCCACCGAGTTTTTGTATTTTTGACTTAAATTATGAAATGCAAGTGCCTAATTAACAATGCAGGGTGATAAAGATGCAAGGAGCAGTCATAATGTGAAGCGCAGGTTCTTACCTCTCATCTTAAGGCTCACAGGCATCCAAATCACATACAACAAGAAAATAAACTAACTACCTAAACTATCCCTAGGGAGTAGAATTATCATTTATGGTGAGTAATACATTTTGTACATGCATTATGAAGAGTTATAGATAGCTGATACTTCTTTCAAAACACATGAACAATTACAGATATTTAAACAACCAGATAGCCAAACATTTTATGAACAACACTTATTACTCACAGTGGAAAACATCACAAAATATACTGAAGAACATTCAACAAGAACATAGGTTCAGGAAGTCAAACACTCTCACAGTTAATGAAACACAGCTAAAAATGAAATAGTTCCCCTTCAACATTGTTCATTTGATCACATTGATACATTCCACATTTTTCTTTCTCCAGCAGGCAAAAGTTGCAGTTTTTTATTGTAAAACGAAATAGTTCCTCTTACAAGCAAAATGGTTTACAAATTTTTCGAGGGAAAAAGTCCCGTCTAAGTTCTACTTTCAGATATTTAAGCTACAACCGCAGACCGCTTAGGCTGCCCCCCAAATTTTTGACCTTCCAGTTCATCGACGCTTCATATTCTTCTATGTGTTCTGCACATGCTCGTGATTGGCTGAGTAACTGTCGGATCTTTCAGAGTTGTTCCTCTATCACCATTCAGTTTGTCTTTTTCCTGCGATCCTGCTAGTTTTGGCCCTGCTTGTACCAAACGGTCCGTCTTCCTCCATGCCAGGGTAGTTTGACCAATCTCCTAATCCCACTTGCAATCAACCGACAAGCATCATTCATTGGAATGGCATTTTAAACATTACAATTAACCACCTGAACAGCTAATCCACAAGAAAATGGCCAGGTGAATCTCCCATTACTAGAATTTTATCAAATGCCGACGCCACTACCTTGACCACCTCCAGGCTTGACAACATTACCATTGGAGGCAAATGGGAAACTCATCGGTGGCTCAAAATACTGACATCAGGGGGGGAGACCAATCTACAGGCGGAAAAAATTGGCAATCGGGGGAATATTCACATCGGAGGCTAAACGGCTTTACCATCCGCAATGGTGGAAGAGACCTAAGATGCGGATAAGCGAAATGCAGGCGGGAAAAGGCTTTAGTTGGAAGTCGGATGACTTTTAAAATTCGGAAGCTGAAGGACTTTGAGAGCCGCAACGGCGGAAGGGACAAGAGATAGAGTCATCCGAGAAGTGGGCAGAAAAAAGGCTTCAGTCGAAAATCGGAAGACTTTTAAATCAGATGATGAATCACTTTCCCAGCTGCAATGGCAGAAGAGAAAAACCACGGGTCTGTGACGAAAAAGGTGGACACGCATCGGCAGTTGGAGCTTTTCACACTTCGGATGGCAAATCGGATTGGGAGCCGCAACGGTGGACGGGAAAAGGCTATCAGCCGCCGATTTAACATAGTAAGACGCCTGATCAATAAAATGACTTAAGTGTTTCAGACAGCTTCTCAAACTCAACAATGGACAGAAACCTATTATACCTCCGCAACGGTGACCCACAGTAAAGAACAATTGGTCCAATCAATAGGCAAAAACAAAATCAGACTTTGTAATTCACCAACGCAATCAAAATTTGGACCTTGGGCAAAAGTTAGGCTTTTGTCATCAATTAAAATAAAAACATGACCCAAAAACTCAAAGGACCCCACGATTAAAACAATGCAAGAATCATGAGGAGGGGCCCAAAATTTAAGAAATTTGGGGAGAACGGTTGCAGCTGCAACAATTGGCGATTACTTGGTGAACCTAGATCTCTGGGCGATTATACTTTGAGTGACAGACTGTTTAACAATACATGCATCTATTGAATTCTTCCAGCTATCTGGATTTCTCAAATGACAGAAGTGTGTACCTTTAATCATTGATGATAGTCCAATTCGGGGAGAGTGGAAACCAAAATTTTCAAGTCCAGATAATTCTGTTGCGGCCAGAAGATGAGTTTCATTATTACCTTTGTCTTCAGGTGGCTGATAGCTTTGGACACCACAGGATTGTAGCACACGGTAAACAGAAATATTCGTTTGTTCCTCATTCCCATGCCATTTTAGCACTTTTTGTGCTCTTGGACTTTTGTCCTTTTCGGATGAGTCCTCCTGCATGCCTTTCTTACTGAATTTTAATTCAGGATCCTCTATCCCATAGTGTCCTTTTGTGTGAGTGGTGTACTTCAATTTTCAGCTCACGGATGGAGAGGATGCTTCAGCCATTTAGTACTTATGATTCAGCACCTGCTTTGATTTGTGATGCTTTCATAGGAGTTTTTTGACTCTTTATTTTCCTTTTGGCATTCATTTCTTGGCATGGGATCATTTATATTTAATATATTGTTCACCTTGCTCCTTTCCATGGGTCCTCTGCTGTCGCTCCTTAGAACATTTTAATTGTGACGTGGATGGAGCCTTAACATAGTATTCCAGACTCTTCAAATCTGGTTTATTTCACAGGGGTTAAGCAGGACTTCAATGCACACATAGTTTATTCGAGAAAACTGCTAAACTGGAAGAAGTTCTTTTAGCAACACACAATCTGAGACTCAAAGATGTCTATCATTCCCAAACATTTTGATGTTCCCCATGCAACTGTGGGTTTGTTCCCTTTATTGAAATCAAGAAAAATAGACTAAAGCAAACTGAGAAAAAAACATGACTCAAAAGACAGCCAAACCACTTATTTATATACAAAACAGAAGAACTCAAAGAAACTCAAGAAAAATAAGGCTTGAGAACCAAACCATTCACTGGTAAGTTCTCTTCCCACCCTTGTAGATCTTGCAACTTGTAAGTAGAAGGGCCAAGCTTTGGTGCAATCTGAAAAGGGCCTACCCATAACTGCTGAAATTTAGTGTGCTTTCCTCTCTCATCATGGGGGTGATCCCATTTGAGGACTAGGTCTCCTACTTCAAAGTCTTGTGTTCCAGCTTTGTGTTTGTCGAACCATCTTTTTACTACCCCCTGCTATTGCTGAAAACATTCTCTAGCTGTGGACCTAGCCTCTTCTGCTTTCAGTAGATTGCATATCCTCATCTGTAAAATTTCATTCTCCGACCCACTAGACTCTTGGGCTAAAATAGAAGACGACAGCATGATGTTGGGTGGAAGAATGGCTTCTTTACCATACACAAGGGGATAAGGTGACACTCCTATCGCAGACTTGGGGGTGAATCTATCAGCCCAAAGGGCGTTTGGGAGTGCTGAGTGCCAACTCCTATCGTTTTCGATTACAGCTTTCTTTAGGATTCTAATCAGGTTTTTATTAGAGGATTCAGCCAGGCCATTTCCCTGTGGATAGTAGTTAGCATAATAATGCAATTTTATCCCTTTATTGTGAGAAAAAGCAGTTAATTTAATTGATGAAAAGTACTTAGCATTATCAAAAACTAACGAAACTGGAACTCCAAACCTGGTCATGATGTGATCTTGCAGGAAGTTGATGACCTCGTCTTCATTTATCTTGCACAGCGGGATAGCTTCGACCCAGCGAGTGAAATAATCAGTTGCGGTGAGAATGTATTTGTGTTGGAGGGAAGAATTTGGTTTTATTTCTCCAATAATATCCAGTCCCCATTGCTCGAATGGCTCCATGATCATCACAGGCTTTAGGGGTGCTGGTGCTTTAGGTTGTCTCCCACCACACCTTTGGCAAATATCACATCTCCTGACATGTGCGTGTGCATCTTTGAAGAGTGTAGGCCAATAGTAACCTGCCCTGAGGATCTTGTGGGCTGTAGTGTCTCCTGAATAATGTCCCCCAGCAGGACCATCATGCAATTCTGACATTACTTTCTTCGCATCTTCCTTTTCTAGGCATCTGAGAAGAACCCCGTCATAATTTTTTCTAAATAATATTCCTTCCACAATTTGATAAGATGCTGATTTAAGACGCAACGCTCTTCTTTGTTTGGAATTCCAATGTTCTGGAAACAACCCTGCCTCTAGGTAATGCACAAGGTCTCTGTACCAAGACTCGGGAGCTGTGAACAAAGGACATACATCCATTACATGTAATTTGGCTTCATCCTCCCAGGCTTGTTCTTCATTGTTCCCACTTTTAGTCATCAATTTGCACAACCCCTGAACTTTAACTGTAGAGGCTGGCTTGAATTCAAGGTCGTACTCTTGAAGGGCTGTTACCCAGTTGCCCCTTCTTTCTCCTAACTCTTTCTGTATGAGAAGGGATCTTACAGCTGGGTAGGGGACTATTACCTTGGTTCGATTCTTTAATATATAAGGCCTGAATTGCTTCACTGCCTTAAACACTGCGTAAGCTTGCTTATCAATGGCTGGGTAGTTTAATTCAGCCCCTTATAGACCAGTACTCATGAAAGATATTGGGAATTCATCCCCCCATCTTCCTTTTGCGTAAGCACAGCTGCCATTGAATCATCGGATGCAAACGTATACAGAATAAAGTCTTTATCAAAGTCTGGGCTTTTCAAGGAGGGTGTGTGTGCAACAACAGTTTTAATTTTGCTGAAAGCGTTCTTCTTAATTTCAGTCCGCTTGAATTGTGCATTCTACTTGACCATTTGCTGCAATAGCTTAACAGTCTGAGAGAAATCAGGCACAAACCTTCGTACGAAATTTATGGTTCCCATGAATGATTGCATTCCATTTTTATTATGGGGCAAGGGGATTTGTTCAATAGCCTTAATTCTTTCTGGATCAATGGATATCCCTTGCTTTGACACTATGTGACCCAACAACTTGCCTTCTGTGCTAGCGAACACACACTTCTTAGGATTGAGGGAGATGCCATATTTCCGGCAGCGTTTGAAAATTTGCTTTAAGTTAAACACGTGCTCTTCTCTTTTATTCGAGAATATTGTAATGTCATCAAGGTACACTACAGCACTTCGGCCAATCAATCCGCGAAAAGCTATGTCCATAGCCCTCTGAAACATCGCTCCAACATTTATAAGCCCAAAAGGCATCCTTCTGTAGGCAAAGGTTCCCCATTTGGTCCTGAATGTTGTCTTTAGTTTGTCTTCCTCAGCTACTAGTACTTGATTGTAGCCAGAGAAACCGTCTAATAACGAAAACAATTCAGAACCAGAGACGATTTGCAGCAATCTCTCCATGGGCGGAACAGGATAGTTATCTTTGTCTGATGCACGGTTGAGGTTCCTGAAATCCACGCAGAGTCTAATTTCTCTAGAATTTTTCCTTACTGGTACCAGATTTGATACCCACTCAGAGTGTCTGACTTTGAAAATGATTCTAGCATCCAATAATTTCTTCACTTCACTCTGAATCAGTGGTTCCAGCTTTGGATGCATTTTTCTCAAAGGTTGTTGATACGGCTTGACTCCGGCTTTGATGGGAACAATGTGCTTGATGATGCTGGTATCGTATGTTTTTAAATCTTCGTACGTCTAGGCAAAGACATCTTTATATTGCTTAAACAGACTGACGAATTTATCCCTTTCTGCCGGTGAACAACATTTGCCAAGACTTACAAATTTGGGATTCATCTCAGTCCCTAGATTTATCAGCTCTAACTGTAGAGATGAGATGTGGGTCTTCATGTTGGCTGGTCTTCTGAAATTTTCATTTAAATCAAACATTTTTTCTAATGTTCTGACACCTCTAGGAATGAAATTGTCATATTTCATCTCGGCCTGATGTTCCTCATCATCTATAATGGCTCCTTTAAAGACCTTGTCATTTGTCAAGCATTCTATTATTTGATGATCATCGTCAAACACTCACAAGTTGGTGATCATATCCGGTACTGAGGGCCTAAAAAGAAATTCAACAGAACATCGATTATTAGTGGGTACGAGCCTAGCGGCTAATGTGGCCAATAGGTCAGCTGCTGCGTTTTTAATCCTGGGAATTGAAATGATGTTGAATGCATTAAAACATTTAAGCAGGTCCCATACCTCATTTTGGTAAGCTTTCAAGTGAGGGGAAACACAATGGATTTGATTTCTGATTTTCTTTACAATTATTTATGAATCTCCAAAAACTTTTAAATTACTTACCTTTAATTCAATTGCTTTCTTTAAGCCCTGCACCAATGCTTCGTACTCAACTGTATTATTAGTACACTCAAACTCTAATCTACATGAAAGGAAATGTTTACTCTTTTGTGGCTCGATCAGGACACAACCAGCCCCTGACCCTTCTAATGTCTTAGAGCCATCAAAAAACAAAGTCCAAAAATCATTAACTACTGAATGTAAATCTACTCCTACTGCTAAATTTACTATGTTACAGTCAATCTCATCATCCTGCGAGAAACGAAGGAGATCAGGCTGAGTGTCAGATGTGTTGCTGGCTTCTTCTGCTTGGTAATTCCCTGGTTCCAACTCAAGAAAATAGTTTCCCAATACAGAATCCACTGGTACATTCTTCTCATCCACTTGAGTAACATTGTACTTCATGTGAGGTTCTCTTAAAATCTTAACTGGTTTGGACTCCCTTTGTATGGCAACCACATATGCGACCAATCTGAGGCGAAATATCCATTTAGTTTGGCCGACCAATCTCTGCTCAAGACAAGACTGTAAGAATTTGGTATATCAGCCACCACGATGTTAATAACGTGGCATACTTTGTCGTTGGATGCCAGACGGACTAGGACATATTCCATCTCACCAATTACCTTTACATTTGTCCTATCCAACTGAACAACCTTCCATGTAGATGGCTTAGGCTGCCCATTTATCTTCTTACAGACTGATATTGACATGACATTAACTGATGCCCCTGAGTCTACCAGACAATTGTGCACGTTATGATTAAAAATTTCAAACGTTAGGAGGAAAGGTGGATGTTTAGCTTTAGACTTACCTCCAACGCTGGTTTTTCCAATTTCTTCTTCGTCTTGAGGTTGATTGTCGGTGGGCAGCTTCTCATCCGATGCTTCAAGTGCTTTCAACAGTTTTTCTTTTTGCTGCGGCACTTTACACATTTCAAATAGTGGAACATTCGCTTTTACCTTTTTTAAATCCTCCACAATGTCATAATCCATCGGCTGCTCAATGGGATGGGGTTTATCAACATTTTCCTTATCTTCATTTAGCTTGGCCGTTGCATCATTCTGTCTAGGATTTTGGCTGGTAATAGTGAATTCTGGAATTTTATCAGCCAAGGATTTATTTTGAAATTTCTTCTTAACATTTCTCTGCAGCCTTCTGATCTTTGGAAGGATAAGACTATCTTCCTTAACTGTCCCTTGGCTCCTTGTTGTTACATTGGCCTCCATGACGTCCTTGTACTTCTGAGTCTTTTCCTCTTCAGCATCAAATAACGAGACAGAATTCCATAAAGCCATGGTTTCCTCTTCCTGTTCTTTAGTAGTCGTAGAAGCAGAATTCTCTTTTCTTTCTTCATCTCCCTCTTCTGTTAATCTGGAATCCAACAGCTGATTCATGACCAATGTCATCGAATTTATCCATTGAGGACAATTTTTTTTCAGAATGTGGTTGTTGGTGGAAAGTGCAGAAATTGTCCATTCCTACCTCTATCGGATTCATAGCTGCTGCATTGTGCGAAGGAGGTTGAGAATGATCCTTATCCTCTCTTTTCTTATAATATGGCCTATAAAACTTTTGCGCCTCCTTTTCTTTCTCCATGTCTATGATTTTGTTGGAAAGCTTCTGCATCATTTTGGCCATATTTTCCAGATCTAGCGACTTTTCTTCCTTAGGCTTAGTGAACAATAAGGCTTTTCTTCCCGCACCTTTTTCTCCTGATTGTTCTGGGTAATATTCAATACTTTCTCTTTCCGCTTCCACTACTTCTGCCTCTTCATAGGTCTCCATCAAAGTAGGCTTGGCCCTACCTTTTGCAAACATGTCCAATTCAGCTCCTAAAGCTGAAGTATAGTACTCGATCAGTACCTTGTCTGAAGGATTATCTGTTTCAGAGAAATTCTTGAGATATGCTGCAAACCTTTGTGTGAAACTGTGCACTTTTTCTTTTCTTTCTTTCTTCAACATGCACAGTCCTTTCATGAGGGAAGCATGAGTCTTTTGAGTCGCATACTTACTTCTAAAAATCCTCTTGAAGGTATTCCAATCAGGGATAGAGTTAGCAGGCAACCCAAAATACCATGAAGCTTCAGCTCCTTTAAGGGTATGCGGGAATAGTCGGCACACTACATCCTCATGCTACCTAGCCCTCAATCATTCTATCTAAAATATGCAAATGATCATCTACTAGTATCTTCTCATTGGGGTCGAATTTAGGTAGCAATTTTTCAAAGGATTGAGGTAAATCATGTAATGGAGGTGTTAGATTTAGAGGTGATCTGGCTCTCCATGCAGGTGGTGGATTTGGTGGGTTGGGTGGCTGGTTTGCATTTACGCCGGCCATGAGTTGGGGTGGAGAGTGAGGGGGTGAACCAATAGGAGTGTGAGAAGGAGAACTATAAGGGGTATCTGGGCCTTCTTGGTTCAAAGGTAATACAACCTCCTGTAAAGTTGTCTCTACAAGTTCTTCCCAGTCTCCAACCAACACTGAATCTTCTGCTATGGGACGATCTTTCTTTTTGTATTCTCTTCTAGGAAATTCAAGGATAATTGGCAATCCTACAATCTTCTTTACATATGCCCTGGTATGTCTTCTTAGGTCATTAACCACTTCGTTGCCAACAGAATATAAATGTTCTCTTTCTTCCGGAATTGGATTATGAAACCTACTGCTTTCAGAATTGTTACCGGTGGAATAATCTCGGGAAAACAGGTTTCCTCGGCCAGCCATGCACTGGCGGCCCTCCGTCTAGCGCCAAAACTGTTGAGGCCCAGGAAATCGCAGGCAGCAACAATAAGGGATTCTCCCCAATCAACGTTCCCAACTAGCCCGTTGACTGTTTGGTATAGGGAATCCGTCCGATTTGCGGTCCGGCTACCATAGGTCAAGTACAAAACAAAGGCTTTACCGGTTACAGCCTGGTCCACCGAGTTTTTGTATTTTTTACTTAAATTATGAAATGCAAGTGCCTAATTAACAATGCAGGGTGATAAAGATGCAAGGAGCAGTCACAATGTGAAGCGCAGGTTTTTACCTCTCGTCTTAAGGCTCACAAGCATCCAAATCACATACAACAAGAAAATAAACTAACTACCTAAACTATCCCTAGGGAGCAGAATTATCATTTATGGTGAGTAATACATTTTGTACATGCATTATGAAGAGTTACAGATAGCTGATACTTCTTTCAAAACACATGAACAATTACAGATATTTAAACAACCAGATAGCCAATCGTTTTATGAACAACACTTATTACTCACAGAGGAAAACATCACAAAATATACTGAAGAACATTCAGCAAGAACATAGGTTCAGGAAGTCAAACACTCTCATAGTTAATGAAACATAGCTGAAAACGAAATAGTTCCCCTTCAACATTGTTCATTTGATCACATTGATACATTCCACATTTCGCTTTCTCCAGCAGGCAAAAGTTGCAGTTTCTGATTGTAAAACGAAATAGTTCCTCTTACAAGCAAAATGGTTACAAATTTTTTGAGGAAAAAAGTCCCGTCTAAGTTCTACTTTCAGATATTTAAGCTACAACCGCAGACCGCTTGGGCTGCCCCCCAAACGTTTGACCTTTCAGTTCCTCGACGCTTCATATTCTTCTATGTCTTCTGTGCATGCTCGTGATTGGCTGAGTAACTGCCGGATCTTTCAGAGCTGTTCCTCTATCACCATTCAGTTTGTCTTTTTCCTGCAATCCTGTTAGTTTCGGCCCTGCTTGTACCAAACGGTCCGTCTTCCTCCATGCCATGGTAGTTTGACCGATCTCCTGATCCCACCTGCAATCAATCGACAAGCATCATTCATTGGAATGGTGTTTTAAACATTACAATTAACCACCTGAACAGCTAATCCACAAGAAAACGGCCAGGTGAATCTCCCATTACTAGAATTTTATCAAACGTCGACACCACTACCTTGACCACCTCCAGGCTTGACAACATTACCACTGGTGGCAAATGGGAAACTCATCGGCGGCTCAAAATACCAACATCATGGGGGGAGACCAATCCGCAGGCGGAAAAAATCGGCAATTGGGGGGATATTCACATCGGAGGCTAAACGGATTTACCATCCGCAATGGCGGAAGAGACCTAAGATGCGGATAAGCGAAATGCAGGTGTCAAAAAGGCTTTAGTCGAAATTCGGATGACTTTTAAACTTCGGAAGCTGAAGGACTTTGAGAGCCACAACGGCGGAAGGGACAAGAGCTAGTGTCATCCGAGAAGCGGGCAGAAAAAGGCTTCAGTCGAAATTCGGAAGACTTTTAAATCGGACGATGAATCACTTTCCCAGCCGCAACGACGTAAGAGAAAAACCACAGGTCTACGACGAAAAAGGTCGACACGCATAGGTAGTCGTAGCTTTTCACACTTCGGATGGAAAATCGGATTGGGAGCCGCAACGGCGGACGGGAAAAGGCTATCAGCTGCCGATTTAACATAGTAAGACGCCTGATCAATAAAATCACTTAAGTGTTTCGGACAGCTTCTCAAACTCAACAACGGACAGAAACCTGTTATACCTCCGCAACGGCGACCCACAGCAAAGAACAATTGGTCCGATCAACAGGAGAAAACAAAATCAGACTCTGCGATTCACCAACGCAATCAAAATTTGGACCTTGGGCAAAAGTTAGGCTTTTTTCATCAATTAAAATCAAAACACGACCCAAAAATTGAAAGGACCCAACGATTAAAACAATGTAAGAATCGTGAGGAGGGGCCCAAAATTTAAGAAATTTGGGGAGAATGGTTGCAGCTGCAATAGGAAGTTAATCTTCAGGTTGGAGATTTAGTAATGACATATCTTAGGAAAGACATGTTTCCTAAGGGAAACTACAATAAATTGAATCTTAAGAAAATTAGACCTTGTAAAATTTTGAGGAAGTTTTCTACAAATGTATATGAAATAGAACTTCCTTTTGACCTTGGAATTTCTCCAATTTTTATTGTTTCATATCTATATCCTTTTAAAGATTCAAGTGTTCAGATAGAAGAAATAATCTCAGGTAAAGATGGTCAACTAATAGATTGGCAAGGAAAATTAGCTCAAAGAGAACAACCACAAATTGAGGCTATCCTTGAAAAAAAAGTTTCAAAGAAAACCAAGAACATAGATTATTTCTAGTATTTGTCAAGTGGAAAGATCATTCATCTGAAGATGCAGTGTGGATGACCGGGGTGGAGATTTCCAAGTATAATGTAAAACCTAAAAACTTATTAAAGAATTAATTTCTTCCCTCGGAGTATGATGTTGGAGCATCGAGTCAAAGTCCTATGTTTTCTGAATAAGCAGTCAAACGGTTATTTTTTTGCTTCCATGTAATCATTTCTAGAAGGATAGGGTTAGTTGTTGATTACTTGAAATTGGTTTTATAGATAGGATTAGTTTGATTCTAATAATGAAAAATTTCCATTGTTATCCTCGAATCTTGCGAGGGGTTGCTTGAGGGTAGGTTTGTTGTAGATTTTCTTTCTTAGAGTCTCAGATCCTGGTTAATTGAATCTTAGAGGTTTGAAGAATTCTATTTAAGTATTGAATGTAATTGATCTAAGGGTTGTTGATGGAATGAAGAATATATTTTTCAATCCTTTGTATGTATTCGAATATCTGATGTCTTATTTTCAATAACCAAAAGTATGTTTAATTCTATGTGTGTATGAATCTATAATCTTGATACAAATACCCAAAATCCATGAAGATGAAGACATGGTCAGTTGAATGCAACATGAATGAAATTGATCATTTCACTGATCAATTCGATTATAATAGTCTGAATTAGAAACCTACAACTTAGAAAGATCTACGCTTGTGGATGAATTCCAGAGGCTAGAGTTACGTGTTATTTAAAGTCAACACTCCAAAACAAATCATCCATACAAATAAAGATCGTACAATGGAGATTGTAGGTTGATGAGAATCGATGATGGGGAAAGAATTCACGAAGTGAACCTGCATAGGAGATAAGAGATCCACAAAGTTAAAGTGAAATTCTGCACTTGATCATAGATAGACGAACATGGAATAAGTTGCAAGAGATCAATGGCTGAGAATGGTTTCCGCAATGACAAGGTGCAAGCTTCTTAAAGTTGTAGAAAGATAAATGCAGAAGAAAAGTTGTCGTAGACGAACTGCTTGCAGAAGCAGTTCGAGAAGAGTTGAAAAGAGGGACCCACAATCCGCAATCCGCAATTGCTGAAAGACAGTTTGCAAAATTGAGTTTGCAAATAGAGTTGTGGAATTAGGCTTGCGGAAACAGAGTTGTGGAATTGAGTTTGCGGATGCAGAATTCCTATCAAGAAAGAGTAAATTTCTTGTTGAAGCTCATATGGCTCAATTCAAAGGATAGATCAACAACCAATATAGAGGATTTTAATTAGGAATTTAGGCTGATTAGGATCAACAAGGTCAACTAGCTCTTACTTGGCATCGGATGGCTTGGATGGTAAACTTGGAAGATACATTAGAAAGCAAGATCAGAAATTTTAGACTTGGTCTGCTATGGGATATCTCATAGCTAAGATGATGTCTAAATATCCATCTCACTTAGGTATGGTATTGCTTGAGGAAGACAAGAAAACAAAGTTTCCCCTCACCTGATCACATTCCTAGACATGCTGAAGTCCATTGTTAGATGGATTATTTATTTTCTTTGTATGATGGATAGGTCCATCCCTATTCACAATCTTGTATAACTTTTGTGGCATTTTAATTTTGATTGTTGTTCACTCTAAGACCGAATAAGAAGCTAACTTTTATTTATTATTTGATGTACTGGAGTTTGTATTATAATTATTCTATGGAAAGACAAGAAGCTGACGCACTTGGAAGTTTACCTTACATATTAAAAGTCCCAAATGGAATGAGACATCAGAAGTCTCAAATGAAACGAACCATTTACTGCATTGTGTAGCACAATTCTCTACAAGAATCTATATTTCCATGGGAACCTAGGCTATAGTATCTTGGTGAGTTCAAACATTACAATAGGATTTCATTAAATTTTGTCCTGACACATGCACAAATGGTCAGGAAAATTAACATCAACATTGATTTACCCTGAAGCACTAATAACATGCAAATTAATGCTTGATAACAAGTTTGAAACGTTTTCTAACATTTACCAGAAATTAGAGACTCTTTAGTTTTGTGTTATAGTAAAACAACATCACAAAACAAAAAAGGATTTAGATGTTAGAAAAACAAGATCACAAAGAAATATCAATTAAACAATTAAACAATATGCAAACACATTACAAGAGAGACACATATATAATGTGATTCATCCAAGATGGGATACGTCCTTTATTATTATTTCGTCCAACAAAATGAAGGGATACAACATGTAGCAACCCTGTTGCACTTCCTCTTCACTCTCTCATAGTCTCTCTCACACAATCACAGAAATTGCTTTTGCAATACTACAATACAATACACACCCATTTTGCAATTCTTTCTTTTTATAGGGGTATTACCATGGGAAAATACTATGGGTCGCCCAATACCATGGGTATGCAAACTGTTGGCCAACAAACATCCAAAAAAAATCGTTTGGGGTTTCGCCCTCGCACCCTTAAGCTAGGAAGAGTGTACAGTAAAACTAGGGTACAAACACGACTGAACAATAACATCTTTGAATCCAGAAAATAAGGCTCCATAATTAACATTAGACTGTTAAAAAGGAAATTCGATGTCTATTGATAACAGATAAAACAAATAGTAATATAAGCATAGAGTAAAGATAAGTTGTGTCACGTATTTAACCCCAAAAGTTATGACCATTCATTCAATCCAAAAATTTAACCACTGAAACGGATTTTGACACAATAGGATCTGGGAAAATATTTTTTATAGAAAAATAAATAAAGTTCAGATAATATGGTTCTCTCTGTCGATGTTCCTAAAAATGTCAAATTTTTGTGCTTTGGTTTCGCTATTGAAAAATAAATACATTCATTTTCCCACACCTTTTATATTTGGGTTTAAAGGGAATTTCCCATTACCCATATTTTTTAATTTGTTGATTCAAATAGCGAGGACTAAGCTCAGCGGCTCTCATTCTATCATTTTATTTTTATTATTCATTTCATTATAATCTTCGTTATTAAAATATAAGAATGTCACGTGCTTATTATTTATTTCATTATAATTATTCTGTATTAATATGGAAAATTGTCATATTTGAAAATGTAAAAACTATGTTGTTACAAAGGGAATAAGTCTAGCTCAATTGGTTTGTGTGGGATTTATTCTCTAGCATGTCTTGGGTTCGAATCTCATGGGGAGGAGTTGAGGGTGGGAACCACTTGTGGGGGATAATTTCACTTCCCGAAGGAGTGTTTGAGATCAATTGATTCTTGTAAAAATATGGTGGAAGCATCCTACTTGTGGGAAGATCATTCTTCCATTCAACACTGGGGTTGGCCCCAACCTAGGCTCAACCTAGCTTGGAAAAAAAGTGAAGAACAATGAAATGTTCTACTTTAATATTCCGCCAGGAATTGGAATGGTGTGAAAATGCAACTTCATGACATTTTTGAAGTATTTGTTGATTGTAATCAAAGATAATTTGCATGGAAGTAAACATGCATGAACTAAATATGCAATCCAATCGAACTTTCTATGAATGACATTCAAATTAAATGAAATTCCTTTGACAACATTCATGACTTTTCCTTTGTAGGATTGACCTCCACTAGTGTCATAGATGCCTTCACATAGATCTCCAATATTGGTCGAAGAGGTGAGGTCATTACCCATGTATGTTTCATTCACAAGAGGATTTGAATCAAGTTTTTCTAATGCATACCCAATCACACTAATCATTCCATTGATTCACTTGATGTCTTAATTTCCATTAGGTGATTTGAAACCTTAGATTGCAGTGATGTAAAAAGGAACCACACAGGAATAGCATTAGTATTTAGGCATTGTTGAGTATAATTCCCAATCCAGGAATAGGGCAATGTATGTCCCACAATAAAAGGGAATGTGAAGTAACGAAAGCCATAGATGGCTTTGAAAAAATAATGGAATATGACATCCTTTGAAGTGAGGAGAAGATAGATATCATATTTTGGCATTTAAGGAAAGCGGATGTTGGTGGGATGTTGTAGGGTGTGACAACAGTTTTAATCATCTTGTGTACTATGAGTTCTTGGAGGGGTAAATTTCCATGGGAATAAAAATGATTTCACTCCAAGCTCAAAGTAACATTTATGTTCACATTAGCCCAAGTTTGGTATGTGTAGAACTAAAACATTTTCGCCCAATTGCTCAAAGATGGTCTTTGGATATGGGAATTAGAAATGTCTGAGTAGTCCTTAATAATTCTCTTTCCTTTCAAGTCCCATTTTCCATATTAGGTTGTGTGCATAGTGATTTTACTCATTAGCATCGAACCAAACAAATGGGCATCTCTCAACATAGTGAGTAAAGGTGTGCTTGTCGTGGTTGTAGATGTATCTACAATGATCACAACGTACACAAAATTTAACCACTAAGTGCCTCATCAACATATCAAAATGATCTTATCATTCTTCAATTTTCTTTATAATGATTTGAATTCACAATCTCCTGAAGTAATAGAAAATTATAAGTCAATTTGCTTAGCAATTTGTTGATACAATCCACCATCTCCTTCGAGATATCTCATTAATTTTTTATATCATCTCCAACATGCTAACCACTACCTAGATCCACCTTCAATCTATAAACAACTCAATATTCTTATCAATTGGTCTTTAATTAACATATCCCATACTCATTCACCTCACATTCTTTTAAAACCAAATTTCAAACCTTCACCTTACCATTTATTCAGTGCAATGTTGACACAACCAAATCCAAACCAAGAAAGATCACCACAACACACACACACACACACACACACACACATATGACCACCTTTTATCTCCCCATCAAAGGGATATATATAACTCACCAAGGTGTATTAATCATGTCCATACAGTGTAATATTTGAATTTTTTCCATAGTTGCTAATATCTATATTTTTAAAATTTGAATTTTCTATTTTTTGATTGGGAAAAATTAGCCGACTTCCTCCTCGGCTTTCCCTTCCCAAGACCCAGTGGCGAGGTGATCTCAGCACTGGGTGTGGTGGTAAGGTTTTCCATCACTTTATCTACCATTGTATTAAATTTTATGTACTACTGCATTAAAGGAAAGAGAGATAAGGCTTCCTCATCAATGATATTTAATTTTTTGTAGTTTTGCTATTTTGTACACTCCTTATTGGATGGGAGGAACTGAACTCACACCTCTGGAGTCCCCTCCCAAGCGGCAAGATAACATAAGCATAATGTTTGTTCCTTTCATTCCTCGCATAGGTAGTTGTCATGTTGATTTGCATTGAAATTTAAAAAATTAATATGAGGCTCATCCCATATCTGTACTCTGTATGATTTAGGTTGACATGAATCACATTTAATGTTCCTTATTTTCAAGCACTTGAGACGTATATTCAAACTTGTAATTACTCTTATGCCTTTGCTTACTCAAATACAATGTCCACAAAACAATGTGCTCATTATACTGGCCCAGATTTCCATGTTCAGTGGTTGAACATGCATTCAATTGGTGTTTGTAATTGAGATTTGTAAATCAAAGCAGAAGATATAGGGGATTAATTTCAAAGCAGAGGCTGTGAAGTGGCAGTGGTGAAGGATTTAATGGAAGAGCATGAATTCCCATAAGCTTTCAAGGTTGTTGATTGATTTATTCCCTTCACATTAATGACATTCATAAGCTTCACGTACTTTACCTATGCAATAAAGTTTTGTTTTTGGGTTCCTTCCTTATCTTAAAGATCAGCTGCAATCTATCCTTTCTTTGCTTCATCTCGCCACCGTCCATCTCTCTCTGATCTCGTGAAACTGTTTAATTTATGGGTCATTCAAGTTTGTCAAATTTTCTATATAATTTATTGCACTCGCCTCTAAGATTTTGGCTATCAAGGACTTATGTGCTGGAATTCGTTTCATATTCAGATCAATTCCTTGTTTTGTTTGGTTTCCTGATACAAGCACAATATTGTATATGATATATTTTATAGACATGTTATCGGTTAAATTGTTGGGATGATGAGTGAGAGGGGAAGGCCTAAGAAATTGTATAAGATGATGAATCTTACTACGGTTGTTAGCATATTAGTGGCGATGATTATGATTATACTTTTGCATCCACAGCAAGGTAGCCCGTGTTTTTCCATGCAAAGATGAAGGGTAAATATCATAAAGATATCGTTGGTTTGGTTAAACCCTCTGGTAAGGATTGTCATTTAGGGAAATATCTCAACCACTGGAGCCCTCTTCCTAGGCATATGGGCAATAGAAACATAACTAGAGCAGATAAACGTGTAGTTCCTACTAGTCCAAATCCTTTGCACAATAGGTGAACCAAATCAATCCAAGGATTGTATGATACTATTCATCATGGAGGCTAATCAAACTAGGGTTGATATTTCATTGCAGGAATATCTATATAGCTATATGTATATAAATATTACTATATCTATATCTATATCTATATCTATGCAAAATATGAGTTGTATTAGAGTTTTAGGTAGCCTAAGAAATGCTATTGAAGAAGTTCATGAGAGGCATTAACATGAGAAGAAAAAGGAGTATTGCAACATAGAGATATGATGTTATTTGAGCATAGCTACAATCTTCTAGTGTATTAAGTTAAATTTTGGTGGGGAGAGTATTGGCTCAAGGGTTTTTCAGGTTGGACCGAATTTTGTCTCAGTATATATTATTTTATACATATGTTGATATATACCACTTTTAGCTTCTAAATCATTGGTTCGATGTCCTAGAAGCTAAAAATGGGGTGAAATCATTATATGTTTGCAGCGAACAGCACCAAACTTTGTTCTTTGTCCAATCACTAATTGGAATCTATTTTATACATTTGGTATCTATGTACTAGATCACGAGTCTAGGTATCATGATTTGCAACTGTTTCAAATGTATTGATGATTATACCTATTGTCATTTTTTTGCAACTACTTGTATCTTTCATCTTTTATAACACAAAAATGATTAAAAATCATGTAGATAACTTGCGAAAGTCTGAATCAAGCTACTATAAGCTGTACACCGAGGATTTGGTAGTTTCCTATATGTTTTTATGATTTGCATCTGAATGTCCTTGGTATAACATAAGCATAATGTTTGTTCCTTTCGTCCATCACATAGGTAGTTGTCATGTTGATTTGCATTGAAATTTTAAAAAATGATACGAGGCTGATCCCAGATATGTACTTTGTATGATTTAGGTTGACATGAATCATGAACACATTTAATGTTCCTTGAACACATTTAATGTTCCTTATTCTCAAGCATTAGAGAGTAGATTAAAACTTGTAATTACTCTTAGGCCTTTCCTTCCTCAAATACACGTCAAAAAAATAATGTGCTCATTATACTGGCCCGGATTTCCATGTTCAGTGGTTGAACATTCATTCAATTGGTAGTTGTAGGTGAGATTTGTAAATCAAATCACATAGTCATCGACTTTAATTCTTCCTTTGCTCAATTGTTTAACCAATGATTTTTTAATTGATGAACCACATTGTTGAATTGCTTAACCATTGATTTTTACTTCCATATTCGACTACTAGATCATACAAAACACATGATAAGTATGTATCATGACGGGGGAGTAGGTTATTCTTGTATTGATCCATACTCTGCATGGGAAATAATGAAATATCTTTGCAATTAATAACTATATTTAGGATCCTTGTAAACGGTTGGAAAATTAGGATCTTGTTAACACGTGGCTAGATGTAGCCAACTGGTGGTTTCAGTACCATTATTTTAATGTGCCTTGGTTTAATTACCATGATTTTAATGTGCCTCGGCCATTAGGATGATTTACAATGTACAATATTTTTTTGAACATTCTAGCATTTCAATTGTGAATTGGTAGTCTCTCCTCTGCATGTCACATTGTTGCAACTCTGTCTAATACAAATTGTGGATAGTCAGTGCATTGGGTCTACGTGGAGCGTGCATACCATAACTATTCATTGGCCAACTTTTACATGAAAATATAGAAGCAATAATCCAATTTAAGCCTTGGCCTGAATGTATGGTTTCCTGCAATTAGCAGCCTGAAATGAACACGGTTAGCCTCCTTGGGATTGAAAGCATGATGTTGGATGGGTAAAGATCATACCTGAGTGGCCTCTGTCCAAATGATAAAATAAGTGAATATAATGAACAAACACCCATCGAAATTGTCGAGCTTGGCCTCTTCTCCGAAGTAGCCTTCATATACGATTCATGTATTACTTGGTTAAAAATTCCAAGGGCTCTCAACATTGTCATCGTAAATTCATGGACTTTGTTAGTGCACGCGTTCTCTTATTCACGATGAGCGTTTTTGCTTCTTGTGCTTCCTGACAACATATTGGAAACCCTTCACCAATTGCAAGGTTTCTCAAGTTGTTTGAGAGGTTAATCCTGTGGGAATATACTTTCCTCACATTCACATCTAGGGGTTTTAATGATTTCATAGGCAATAGATTTTTACTTCACCCATTCACATGGATTAAACTGGGTACACACTAACCTCAATTAACCCTTCTTTTTATGGTTTCTTCCTATTTTACTTCTACCAAAGGTGCTTGGTTTTCAATTTCCACATTGATAATACACATTATATCTATGCGCATGGTGATAAATATGACATCCATTTCAAGAAACCATTCTTGAGAACACCCTTCTTGGATTGGTTCTACAAGAAAATTGTTTTTAGTATTGGTTGGTTCCACATTTAGGTTCTGGCGGCATGGCACAGCTTGCATGGTCCTTGGATTTTTCTCGCCAAAGAATATCTTCCATGCACCTCTACCCCACAATATTTATGAAGGAGTGGATCAAATATGCTTCCACCATCAGGCTTGAGAAGATATTTTCTGGCCAAACTATGAGTCTCAAGCAAGTAACTCATCCCCAGCTCCTATCAAAACTCTATGGAATTATTTGTCCAAAGTTGTTTGCTAAATTTGGTGGATTTATTGTGGCAAGTGAGTTTTGTCTTTTGAGGTGGCAGATTAGATACGAAATTTTAGAGAAGGTGACATCACTATTGCCATGCCTTTAGACTATCGTGGAAGGAAGATGATATATCAATAGCAAGCCTTACTCACTAGCCATACTCTTCCCTTGAGCCATTGAGTCATGTTGAGGAAAATTATCTAATTTCAGTGGAGCAAAGGTTGTTTAATCTTTGGTGACCCCACGAAACCTTTTCACTTCCTTTCTTGGTAGACATAGAATATAATCTTAATAGGGTAAGCATTCCAACTTTTACTGTAAGTATTCAATCTTAATATGGAATAGATATGTGGTTTTTAGATGTTTTTCAACTTTCATGGATATTTTGTTAACAGTTATTTATATGGAATGCAAATAACACAACTTTCTTGTGTTGTATCGACGCTCGATGGCCATGGGATCTATGTGATGATTAGGTATGTAACATTTCATCAGGTTCTCATGTGGTCCTTCCCCATTTCTATGGGGTTTATGGTTTAGGAAACGACCTTTTGATCTAATATATGTTTCTTTCTAGGTTTAATACCCATGTTGTCTCCACAACCCATATTCAAACTATGGGACACCAATCTTAAATTTGTTGTACTGTAAATTCATTAAATGATATAAAATTGTTATATTCTTGGACGTAATTAAGGTTTTCAGGATCTATGCAATATTGTTTGGACACTATAAATTTGGACTATAATATTTGACTCTTTAATTTAAGCGCTGATCTTAAAGTCATTATGTAAATTCAAAATAAAGGCATCGGGATTCCTCCCCTGCGAATCAACCAGAAGGCAGCAAAAAGCGGTATATTAGTGAAGGGTAGATCTTGTTCATTTTCTTTATGTGGAAACATTGAAAGTCTATAAAATGGGAATGATCATAGTTTAAAACGGGATAGTGTGACTTTGGGAATCAACACCAACAAAAACAGGAATGGGCGACAACTACCACTCAATAATATCGTTATATAACAAACTAATAAGAAAAAAAGTGGTGGAAATGGAGTGGATGCTCTAAGCATATTATATTATTGTTCACACGTCCTGGTGCTGCAACCATTAAGGCTTGAAGCAGAAGAGAATTCGGCTTTGGTTTTATTCTCTGGATAAAATTAGCAAAATCAATCTTTGGTTTGAGGCTTCCAAAGGAGGGATTTCAAATGTAATGTGAATGTCGTGATATAGTGTTTTTAACGATTGTTTCATTGATCGAAATTGGTTTTCGTGTTTCTTTTATGTTAATGTGATATTAAATTGCATTCTAACAGTAGTTCAAATCAATGGTATCAAAGAAAACTATATTTTATTGTTTTTTGTGCATTTTCTCCATGAGGTGAGGATTTAGAAAGTTGGGCCTTGAGCTAACAAATCCTAGTGAAGATCTTCTTCATCAGACCAAATGGTGACCTATTCAATGTTTACTAACTCGATGTATTGTTTAAAAAGTTTATTTTTTTGTCATTTTTAATAAATTAAAATTTAAGATTGTTGTATGTATAGTTCTCACCCCTCACAAAAAAAAAATCTTATTGTCACACCATCATGGAGAATATTTTGTATACAAATTAGATTCATGGTAGAAATAAACACATGCTCTCTATTTCCACTTTTACTTTGCAATGTATATCCTTATGATTTGCATGTCTCTCATGAATGAGATGAATTGCACATGAAAACCATATTCGTGCAACAAATCTAATCCTTCCTTTGTATTTGAGGTAACCTTGTAATTGTTTTAAGGAATTTCAATCTTCCTTCTTAGACAAAGAAGTGTAATTGTTTTAAGGAATTTCAATACGCCTTATCAGACAAAGAAGTGCAGTACAAAATGACCAAAATTCTTAAAACCATTTTAAAGAATGTGGTAAAATATGACGTGGCTTAAGAGCCTTCATAGTCCAAAGTGGCAACACTAACTATTGGCGCCCTCATTTGCTTCGCATTGATTTAATGGCATATGGATCTAAGTAATCAACCGTCTTGAACTCAATACCATCTTTCTTTTTTCATGGTGAGCATAAGTGCCTTCATAGCCCAATATGGCGACTCTAACTAACCATTAAGAAAAAAATCAACATTCTCAATATCTGGCATCTACTATAAAAAAAGATAGAGAAAGAGAAAGTCAAGCTTTTTATCACAAAGTGATAATAAAAAGTAAAAAAAGCATAAGACAAGCTTTACAAAACTAGATTTGACCATGAACTTTTACTTACAATATATACAAGGTAACCCATCAATGTTTGTGGTATATAAAATTATATTCAAATAGTTTGTGGTATATAATATTATATTTGTATGGAATAAAATGTTAAAAAAAATGAAATTTATTTTAATTGGTTATAAAGTATCATTGTTTTTGTTAGGTAGTTAAGTTATATATTCATTAATTTTTTGGACACTATATAAATTTGGAATATGCAATATTTGACTCTTAGATTTAAGTTATTGTATTAGAGATGCAACATGGTTTAAAAATTTGATGACCTTCATCATTTTCTTTAATATTCATTCTATAAGTTATGGTGGGAAGCCAATTTATACCAGTTAACATTATTTATTAATCTATACCATTAACAATAGACTATTGAATATCATAGTTGGTTGTGTTGTGTCACTCTTTTTGATGAGAAATGGTTATACACGTCATGATTATAGGTAGTGTGAATGCTTCCATGGGTCCTTGACCATTTTACCACATTGTCTAAGGATTAGTTGATTAACTTGAGTAATAGCCTTTTTTAACTTGGTTAATAGCCTTGATTAACTCGGTTGTTTATCCTTAATTTTAATCAATGGAGAATCCACCAAAATATTTGTAGCTCTTTATGTATTTGAAATATACATCATCCGCTTGGATAAAATGAATATTTACTTTATTTTTTATTAATATGTTTTTTAATACAAATATGTTTCATGTTCTTGATTTAATTGCCACCTTTGCAAAAAAAATTACATATTTTTCTTTTCTTTTTAATAGCCCAAAATCAAAAAATCCTACATATGAATTTATCCCATAAATATCTATTTAAATCTTCTTACTACAACAAATAACAACATAAAAAACATTACCACTCTACATAAACACAACCCTCTTTTATAAAAATAGATGCACCACCAACCTCCCAAACAAACCTTTCATACCCTTACCCTTTATATTCCAAATAATGTCTACTTAACTTAAACATTTCATAACTTAAAAAATAACCTCTTCTTTTTAAGTGACCTGAATAACATTTAAAACTTATCACTTATGATCTCTTTCTTTTTGAATGACGTGCACATAAAACTTACCCTCGATTGTGCTTGGTGTACATTTTGATCGAAATCTTTTTACAGCTGATGGCATACTTTTCAACCTCACGGCTCACCTCAGCTGGAACGCTTTCCTTCACACAGGTCACCATTTCCTGTTTCTAGCAAACAAAAAATGGTGGTCATTTAATAACTTACGCAGCTTCCAACACATCCAGGAGTCGATTTATTCCCCCCAAAAATAGACCCATTTCACCACCTTTTGCATTGAATACTTTGGTATGGAATCAAATGCACACCCCCGGGAAATGCATACTTATTTCCAAGCCTTCATTTGGATCTTGATGTCCTCTAAAATTCATGTGGTGTTTTGACTTATTCTTAGTCAAGGTTAACCTTAACATTCAAAAGATTTGTTTTCACTCCAATATCTCAAAAATGTATTATGAAAATCAGTCCATAAACCTATTAAATGATCTTCTAAATATTTAAACAACGATTTAGCTTATCCATATAAATATTTACAAAATGTTCTCATAATTACATCTTGATGAACGATTTCAAAATTATCTATGAAACTTTCAAAAGCCTCCATTTTCTTTTCAGTTGTTATATGATCCTCTCCATTGAACATGGGAAGGTACTTAAGAAACTTGGAAGGGTAATCACTTTAGAGGTCTGAAAATTTCTCTAATTTTGGATTGAACTTCAATGAGCTGAATGCAAGGTGTAGCAGTGATTGCAGGAGATTGTATATCAATTTTATAATTTGCAAGCTTACATGATTGATCATGATCTAAATAATTTGGATATGGACATCATTATTGTCATATGGTTTAGATGAGAGAAATGGATTAAGAACAACAATACAAAAATAGAGCAGATCATCTTTCCTCAATGCAGTATATACAATAGTGGATGTATGATCAACTGAATATACAAAGGAAAAGATGACTCTTGTCACATGCAATGGAAATGACAAGAAAGAGCTGATGAAAAAGGACAAAAATTCATAGAAAAATTTGATTAATCGATACCTGGTCTTTTCATTGCACCTATTCATCTTTTTGTCAGCACGATGCTTCCTCCGATGGAGTCTTATGATCATGGAGCCTCCTTGTGAATGATTTGCGCCCAATGCCTTGTGTCCATCTCTTGTTCACTGTCAAAATATAGAACTATTCAATATCATGCCCCTGAGAAAGATGACTTTGTTCCTCTTTTCCTCGCCAACGATGCCAAAAGATGTTAGCCCTAAAGTTTGCACTTGACTGCGAAAGCACAAAGTTTAGACACCTCAACAAGGATAGATTTCATTAGTTGGTAGTTTGAAGTAAAGTGGGCTTTGTTATGGGAGGATAAAGTTATTGATCATACCAAACTCTGAAGTAAGCATAAATCAAAATCCTAAAACCTGAAGGATGGATACCAAATATGCATAGACATAAGCCAAGATACCATAGAAAAAAATGAAAATATAAAGATCTCACACTGTAAATCTCATACATTCATTTGGATAATAATCTTATTTATAATGTCATTCTGGAACAAAACAATCATATCTGAATATGTTTTAAGATCATAATCCTTCGAAATAAAAACATTATTGTAAAGGATTCTATTACCAAAGAAAACAACTTATACTAAGTTGTCGTTTGTTCATATTCAAAAGTAGTAAAAACTAGCTTACAATTGATAAAATAGTCCATCTAACAAATACAAGAGTTTATGATCATATACAACAAAGTCACCGAACACCCTGTTACAAAATATAAGGTCTCCTTCTTGAACTTTAGATTCCCCTGACATTGTCCAATCATAAAATTTATAAAAATTACAAGATAAGAGTTTTTACAAGCTCTTCGGAACTAAAAATATAAAAGTAGACATAGAAATGAATGAGGTTTATGATACATCATTGAAATTCAGGAATTAATAAACTTGTTTCCTCAATTGTGGAACTGATCTTCGATTTTGTTGGCCCTAGGAAAAGTTAGCAGAATTTTGCCAAAACTCTGCTTGGGAAGATGAAGATTTTGGTCCCAAGACGTTCAAAAGTCATGACAGAAGGAGCCGCGATAGAAGAGGAATAAAGTAAGTCGAAAAGCAGAGTTCGACTGATTTTGGGAAAGAGAGAGTTAGACTAAAATCTTGCTTTTAGCAATAAAGCATGATTGTATTTTTGGTTGATAGTGCCTATTTTTAGATGTCTTTGAATGTATTAAAATAGAAAGATAGTCTGTCAACTGATAGTCGACGACTGAATCAAGAATTGTAAAAGCATAAAAGTTTATAAAGCATGAACCCAAGTTGTGCGCATGGGGATTGGGAGACCGAGGATAAAGGGAGTTGTTTGGTCAGGAAATCGATCCAGATTGTGCGCGGATCGACAATTCAGAGAGCATGAGACGAGAGATGTATGTATGAATTGTAAAAAATATCTAAAAAAGAGTTTGCAAGCTAAATGTGCATACCAAAGGTGCCATCTATTTCTCATTCCAAATGAAGAGAGCCTTTATGGTTTTTCCCTGATGAGTTTCCACGTTATATCTTATCTCTATGTATTTTTTTATGTGTATGGCTTTGTCGAAGGCATGTTTGTCATGAATAAATCAATCAGAATATGTCACATAGTATTTGTTATAACTAAAACATATATGTGTGTGTGTGTGTGTGTGTGTTAATGCTTACATTAATTGTTGTGATATGTGTCAATGAATCAACATATAGTTATCTTGAAAGAATGAATGGAAACATAAGTATAATTCTCATTTTTGGTCAAGTGATCTGATAGTACTTCAAAAGTAAAATCCTCGACATAACTATAGAAACCTGATTCTAGCAGTCCCCAATAAGATATCTCAGGTGAGACCTCATCTGTGTCGCAAGTGTTTCCAATGGATTCCTACTCTGTTAGGTCGATATCTTAGGTTTTATTGACGAGCAAAGAATCTGAACCTTGGTCGACTAAAAGTACTCCAAAAAATGGTTTTGTTATCGGGACCTGATTAGTGGTGATATGTTTTGGCAATCGATGAAGACGGAAATTCAATACCAGGTTTATTATAAGGCCCTAGATTTTGCACGAGAAAAAAGTGAAGGGTTGCGATTGAACCCAATGGAATGGTTGGAGCGATACCTTTACACAAATATTCATGAAATTTTCTTTAGCAAATTTCATATTGTCTTGCATGAGTGGTTGTTGAAGCTAGCAACGTAGAATAAAAACTTTCAAGGTGGAGGACCTATAGAGAAGATTCCTTAGCTAATCCAATGGTTGAAAAGTGTTAGCAATCCTATATCTAGGACTGTTGACTTCTGGGTTGACAATATTTTGGAAGGATATATCACTGAAATTGTTGTCAACGCTATAAGGTCATATGGTGAAACTGAAAGAGAATTTTTCTAAGGACCTCGAGTACAGTACCTAACATCATTAAAACTTTGGATAAATATGTTGGTATGTGAAAAACAGATTATGAGGATGGAATTCAACAGCTAAATTATTGTGCATGGAGGTTTCGGGTAATGTCGCAAGAAAAGATCTTAATAAAATGGAATCAAATAAGCTGAGATGTTTCCTATCAATGGTGAGACTAAGCTAGAAGGGGGATGCCTAAGGAGTGGAAGAATATTTCGACCGGGAAAGTGAAGAAGGAATGCGACCATAAGAGGAAATTACAGTACAACCAGAATAAGGGACTGCGAATTGGCGTCACACCTCGACGAAGGATCTTGCGATGAGGAAGAGGAATACCAACTTATATTTGAAGAGGAAGAAGAAGAAGCACCAGATCCATATCATGGTTGTGGCATACATGCGACTCTGCATACATCCCCAAAACTTGAGGTAAGATATAAGAACCCATCACCTAGTGGTTTTGTCAGTAATAGTAGTAGTGGAAGTGGAAATACTATTCAAGTAAACCCGAATGGTGGAATTGTTAATCCGAAAGTACCAAGAGTAAATCAAATGGAAGGGAACGATATAAAGCTACCTCTTTTTAATGGAAATGGGTTGGAAGACCCTCAACAACATTGGTTTCTATGCGAAGATGTATGGACTGTGTGACATGTCCAAGATGAGGCCATAAAGAAAGCTTAAATGATCACAACCTTTAGAGGTTGAGCATTGGATCTCTTTATGAAATTAGTCGTGGTATCGACAGGAATCCCATAGAAGACATTAGATCAAATCTATACAATATTGATAGAGGAATTTAAAAATCCTAAATATGAGTCGCAGTGCATCATAGAGATCAAAGAAATTAAGAAGTCACCTGCGGAGTCTGGTTGGGACTTCGACCAAAGATTCAAGATATTGATGGCCAAAGTAAATTTTTCAGATGTCATATGTTCAACACAAAGAATGGTTCATTGCAGCGATGTCACCACACATTTTTATTCCTCTAATGAAAAAAAAGATTGTATTGTAGAGCGAGGCTCTTGAGCTCGCCATGAAGTTGGAAGCCTCATTGGTCAAAGAAACTTGTGTAGGAATGATGCAAATACAATTGCAACTTTCGAACCTTATGTTACAACTACAAGATATCAAGAAATGGAAGGAAGTACAAGAAGATCTATGGTGTACATGATGTAGGATGAAAGGAAACCATAAAGATTCTTTCCCAGCATATATGAACTATATCGCTTCAAAAGCATCGAATCCGATAAATACACAGGGAATACCCTGGTGTAGAATTTGTCAGACTAGAGGACATCGGTCGGAAGAATGCTTATACTTACAGAAAATAGTAATCACACCAACAAGTTTATATTGTAGATTATGTCGATCGATGGACCACGACGAGAAGGATTGCAGATCATATTAGCTGTTGTAGGAGAAAAAAGTCGACACGTACATGATGAAGAACAATGATCAAATGCAGGCTGAGCACCCTCATGCACAAATTCCTCAGAACTAGTACCCTCAGGTCCAATACCTGCAAGCACAATAACTTCAACCTATGGGGGTTGGTATCTTCATAGGTTGAGGATGAGGACGAGGATTTGGTCACGAAAGAGCTTAGACACTTTTCTAGAGATTGTACTAATCCTACGCATTGTGTTCATATTGTAAAGAGTTTGACCATATTGTTGAAGAATGTCCTCAATTGATTGTGAAATGGAAGGTTAGGACCGTGGGAAATCCAAGCCCACCTCAGAATCCCAATCCAAACATCCAGAAGATTTTCGCTGAACCAAGGGAGCCAAATATTGTTGTTGTGACAAGAGGAGGTGTCGCGAGAGATGGGAGTTGGACAAGCCAATCACTCACACGAAATTAATCAATGCATCCAGAATCAGGAAAATAACATATTTATATAATAGAGTCTAATTACAACAAGGTTCAACATATTTGTGTAAGATGATGGCTAAACTCCCCTGGAGAAGATTCAGAGTTTTTATACATCAACACCCACGGGAAAATTATGAAAAGATGTACAGTTCCAACCAATTTCCAAATAGAGCTCATCCATTAATATTTCAAAATATTTCATGAGCCAATATAGGGGCTAGTACCATGAAGAGTGGAAGTGGTTGTAAAAATATTTTGGAACAAGCAAACATATCCGTTTGATGATCCAACCGATTACAAATCATTGAAGGGTTCCGCAATTGATGAGTTAGCTGCAGAATCACTAATCCCCGGATTGGTTATGGAACTATGGATGAGTTTTGTATTTTAACAAAGATTATGTATAACGACCAACATGATCACATTTAATTGCCTAGGATCCCAGATCGAACCATGCACGAGAGCTACTTGCCTCAATTTAACTTTTGCTTGCATGATGTATATAGACTTCAGACTTATCTACAAGTATTTCAACTTTCCACATCTACTCAGTTCCGCAACCTGAAACTATTACAACAATGAACCTGGAACACCACTTCTTTACTAGGAAATTACAATAGCATAACCATACCAAATCACTAGAAAACGACAAATATTCAAGGAAAACATGATCAATCCTTACCAAATCCAAACGTTGCTAAATGTGGTGAAGAGAACTAGTGATGGTATAGGAACAAATATAAAAGTACATAAACAAGGAAAAAATAAGAGAACAAAAAGTGCCATATACATAGCCCTTCAAGGAGCAGATCAGGAAGCACCATATAGACAACCAAAAGTGTGACCAACAACACAAAAGAAAACTCCATTTGATGTACACAAAGAGAAGGAAGTATTCTTGGGTGCACGACATGCATTCATCGACAGAAACAAAGCATAGACGTCCATTGTCGTTCCATTGTCGAATGAAAGACCGATTTTGGAGATACCTGAAAGGTTTGAATAGTTATTCCACAAGAAACCGACATGAAAAGCTTAGTACACTGAAGAAATATTTAAAAGTTGTTTAACATTCATACATGATTAAGATGTTGTAGCTGAATTGTCAGCCTTAGTCGAAGAACATTAGTCAGAGGTGCGACCAGAAAGAAGAGTTAACCACATTGGGAAGAGGCTAAAAAATGGTCACGAGCTAAGAATGAATGCCCAGATCAATGATTATGACCTGGGGTCAGATGATAATCCCTCCATTGATGCTTCCTTGCAAGTAATCAAGACATATATTTGAAGATATTCTTGTGTCAATGACAAATTTTCAGCAAAGTAGTGTGATAGTCCATCATTGGATGGGTTTCTATAATGTAAAAGGAGAGCCTGATGATGATGACCCACACAACATAAAAAATCCTAAATCAAAGGTGCTCAACCAGTAGAAGGCTCAGGTATATCAAGTAACCAATTTTTGAATCTAGTAAAAATAAAGAAATTGAATATTGGGTCGCCTGAGAATCCGAAGTTTGCCAATATTGGGGATTATTGGGATGATGAGATTTTCAGGAAGATTACATACCTACTACATGAATTCCATGACCTATTCCTAACCAATTTTTCAGAAATGAAGGGGATTGTTGGAGATCTGGGCGAAATGAGGATTCCCTTAAATCCCAACGCGAAGCCTGTTAAGGAGCGCCCATATCGCCTCAATCCAATATATAAAAAAAGGTCAAGATCAAGTTGGACAGAATTCTTGATGCATGAATTATAGAACATGTTGAAGAGTCGAAAAGGATTAGTCCTATGGTAGTACAAGATAAGAAAATTGTTGGTGAAGTGCGCATCTATGTTGACCTGAGGAATTTGAATGATGCATGTCTGCACGATCCATTTTGAACTCCATTTATAGATGAAGTATTAGAAAGTGTAGGAGGACAAGAATTTTACTCATTCACTAATGGATTCTCTGGCTACCATCAGATCAGGCTTGAAAAGGAGGATCAAAATAAAATGACCTTTGCAATAGACTGGGGGTGTTTATAGTATATGATAATGTATTTTGGTCCCAAGAATATTTCTGTTATCTTTTATAGGATAGTTGTGGATGCATTTAAATATTTTATTCATAAATTTCTTGAGGTCTACTTTGATGACTGGATGGTATTTGAGCTCATAAAATATCATATTGAGAGTCTTAGAATGATGTTGGAAAGATGTCGACGATACCATATTTCCCTCAACTTAAAGAAATGCATCTTATGTGCCCCTTTTGGAATTATGTTGGGTCATGTGGTATGTCGAGATTGTATATTGATGGTTCCCACTAAAATTATGATCATTATAGACCTACCACCACCTTCAACAATGAAACAGTTAAGAACTACTCTGAGATATACAGGATACTACATGAAGTTTATTAGAGGATATGCAAAGGTGACTGCCCCTATGGAGAAATTGCTAAAGAAAGACATCAAGTTTCAGTGGAGTGAACAATGTTAATAGGGTCTCGATGTTCTGAAAAAAAAGATGGTTACAACACCCACATTAGTCTTTCCATACTTGAAGAAATACTTTCATGTACATGTCGATGCATTGTTTGTTGCAGTCGGAGTTTTACTTGCACAACCGGGCAAAGGTGCTATTGATCATCCTATTGATTTTTCCAACAAGAAATTGTCGACGATAGAGAAGAATTATACCACAACAGAAAGAGAGGGGCTCGCTATGGTATATGTCTTTCAGAAGTTCCAACACTATTTGTTGGGAGGACAGTTCAAAATGTTTACATACCATTTTTCATTGAAATATTTGGTCAATAAGCCAATGTTTGGGGGGGAATATTTGTCGATGGCTTCTCTTATTCCAGGAATTTTACTTTGAGATTATTGTTAAACTAGGTCGACTAAATTCTGGACTGGACCATCTGTCGCGACTAGAAAGTGGAGAAGAACCGGTTAGTGTTGATGAAAGTCTTCCATATGTCCAATTATTTGTAGTCAAAATGTTTGATGATTATTTCAGAGATATTATACATTTCTTAATGATCGGATATGCACGAGAAGGATTTAGTATGGTACAGAAGAAACAATTGGTTGTCAAGGCTATCGATTTCCAACTGATTGTTGAACAGTTATACAAGATGGGAAATGATCAAATTCTTTGTCGCTGTGTTTTGGAACATAAGAGACTGATGGTATTGAATGAAGCACATGCTGGTGTCGTAGGAGGTCACTATTCCAAAAAATCAATAGTGCAAAAGATATTACAGGAAGGATTGTGGTGGGCTACCATGCATGCCGATGCAACAGATTATTTTTGCAGCTGTGATATCTACCAAAGAACTAGAAAACCATCGTAAGGATATTATTTTTCATTGGTTCCACAAGTGACTGTGTACGCCTTTGAAAAATGGGTAGCCTATTTTTTGGGTCCTATATGTCCACTAGGGAAGAGACCATGTGCATGTTACATTATCACTACAATAGACTATTTGACTAGATGGGCTGAAGCAGTGCTAGTAAAGGATTGTACTGCTGCAAGGCTTCAGTTTGACATTATGGTGACCCGATTTGGATGCCTAGAAATAATTATAAGTGATTAAGGCACACACTTTGTGAATCAATTTATTGATAGAGTAATTGATGAATTCCATATCCAGCATCGAAAAACAACACCATATGATCCACAAGGGAAAGGAGTTGTCAAAGCATTTAATAAAATCCTAGAGAATGCCTTTACCAAAATATGCAATGTTCAAAGGGAAAACTGGGATCAAAATATATCCACGGTAATATGGGATTATCACATGAAATATAGAATGTTGATAGACCAAACACCATTCATATTGGATTATGGACAAGAGGTTTTCATGCCTATAGAATATATTGTACCCAGTCTCACGATTGTTACGATAACTGAGATGACAGATATTGGTGCTATAGAATACCAATTGTTGCAACTTTTGTAGTTGAAAGAAGATCATTTCATTGCAAGTTATCATCATAGTGTTGAGAAGGAGCAATAGAAACATGGCATGACCATCACATAAGGAATAAGCAATTTCAAGTCGGAGGTCTTGTCCTCCTGTACGACAGTAAATTTTTAAAGAATCCTTGTAAGCTGAGAACACATTGGTTGTGACCATATGTGGTAATTCATATCACTGAGGGAGGAGCAACACAATTATAAAAGCTATATGGTAAATATTTCCAAGGATTAGTGAATGGAAGTCGGATAAAGACTTACCAGGATAGTCACACTTTGGCGATGACTGAGAGTTCAAAAAAATAATGTGAAAACAAAAAAAAAAATATTCAAAGTTTACCGTTTTGATGCAATTAGAGTACTCTATCGCAAATCGTGTACTTCATCAAAGGATTATGAGTGTTTCTTAGTAATTTTTATGAGTGTTTATTAGCAAAGATTATGAGTGTTTTTCCCCAGATTATGAGTGTTTTGTTGAAAAAAGAAAAAGTTGTGTCCTAGACTCTTTGTTTGTTGAAGAAGAAGAATTGGGTCGCAGATCCATTTTTCTGTCGAAGAAAAAGACTATTGTCGAAAAATATTTCTCTGTCACACAAGAAGAAAAGTGTCGAAGGCCACTTGTTTGTCACAAGCTCTATGCCTGTCTCAAGAAAATAAATGTTGTCACATGATGAATTTTGGTTGCAACAAACAGCTGACTTGCAGTTAATTTAAAGTTATGGAATATTTTGCCAACGTGCTTTTTGGTCACTTCCACCATTAATGCACAATAAATACTGTCGAATTGACAGGAAAAGTGATGGTTTGATTGGGGGTTTCTTTGAAATAATTAGAAAGATTGCTCAATGTGATGGAAATCGATGCCACATTTTCTATTTATTGCAAGATCATGTGAAGTGGACAACTGATTTCATGTACCCATATAATGTATTTTCACATTGAAGTGTCGTCATTTCACTACATCGAATGAACTAAGAACTGAACTCGTTGTCTGCAATTACGAGAGACGAAGCTATTGTTCATGGTGTATGGTCATTTATGTCTTCATCATGAGCACTGTCCAATAATCAGGCCTTGAGATTCTGTTACCCACGCTCATTATAGAAGATACCAAAAAGGTTGTTTCATAGTCTCCTAGGGTTACAAAAGAAGCTGCACAATCACCAATGATTTCAAAGTTGTGTTACAGATAGACCCTCCCGACCCATCAAGAAAGAAACGCTCTCACCATGGACCCAGCCGCACAAAGACAACAACACCTCCTCTATCTGATGAAGAAAAATATTCAACATCTATGCTATAGGATTATGTCCCACCAAGGTCAGTAAATGCACCCAAGGTCAGAATTGGTAAAAATGCAAATTTCCATCGGTAATTCTTTCCATACCAAAAGGAGTTCAGGTAAAGGAAAAAATTATTTTGAATCTACAGAAGATGGGATTCGTCAACCATGACCTGCACAAATTCCCAAAATTGGCGATGGATAGATACATGACTACTGTCTGGGAGACTAAGGATGGACCAATTCATGTGGTCTCTATGAAATGGAAAAGAGGATTGGATAAATCTGGATTGTTGTTGTTGATGCACATGCCACATTTTGGGCTCACAATGGAGGTAAATGCATGTGTCAACTAGTTACTAGTATGTTTTCATGGAGGATTTTTATGTCTTGATCGAAATATCAAAGAGGACATCAATCTAATAGCATCAATCATAGGGATTCCCCTTACATGCGTTGACCCAACACCATTTTTTGCTGGGAAAGATTAAATATGAAAATCAAGAGAGGCTTTGTTATCACCTCCATCAACGATATTGTTGTTTGGTTCGCAACCAAAGTCTTATCTAGAAAGCTTATGCAAAAGATGTGACTGAACCAGTGTACCACAGGGAGAATTGTTGTGGGTGAAATAATGTGCAGTGGGAGTCTAGCTCAATTGGTTGACCTATCAGCTAAATAGACAATTAGCAGATGCTGAAGAAGTATAGGAAAATAGTATCCCCTTCCACTACTCTTGGTTACTAATTTTAATTTCTTTTTTCGCATGGGTAGAACCACTGAACTACCAAGGGGTGGATGTTCCAGTCCCATGTCGAGGAGATCAATACTAGAATCTCTGGTTCGACAAAGAGAAACATGAGTGGAAGAAAGACAACAATATTGAATTAATTTTACAAGGAGAGGAACTACAACATTCTGTTAGGAAGCATCCTAGAATCACCAAGGAAGTCATCAAATTGTTTTGGAATATTATAATATTTTCAGTCGGGGCACATCACATCTTTTTGGAGCCACGACGGGACCCAAAAAACCAATGTTTGGCCACACAATTTTAGTTGTTTGCTGTTTAAATTGATACAATCATTCAAGATTGGCTCGGAAAGAGGAAAGTACATATCACAGAGGATAAAATTTATATCGAAGATGAGCCACAACAAGATGACCCGTCGACGAAAAAGAATGGATGTTAGGGAGAAGATCCACCAGCAGAAGAAAATACACAATATTCTCCCATTAACAATCAAGATGACTTCGGTACGACCCCAACAGATCCAATGTTGGGAGATAAGAGAAAACACTTAAAACAGTTTGAGAAGAGTCGAAAGAAGAGGAAATTTGACAAATCAACTAGATTTGTCGGCCTTTCCAATGATGATTATACCCTTCTGACAGATAGAATGGAAGAGGTGGCCAATGAAATCTACTGAAAAATGGATGAACGCCATACAAAATTAACAACCAACATAATTGACTTCTTGCAGACACTTTGAACTACAGTAAAGGAATTCAAAACAACGCTTGACCAAACACCATACTTGATTGTGTCATTGAACCAAGTTGGTCCATCCGAAGTGTGACCTATCGAGCCATTGTCGACGAATCCACCAATAAGGATTCTAGTCCTGGGTCAAGAAATTGACTTAGGAACTACAGAGATCAACACCATGGTAAGGGATCTTAGCCATATTACCATGGATTTTTTCGTGCTACCAATGTATGAGGTGCATGTTATTCAGTAAGATGCAGTGACAGAGATGGAGTCCACAAAAGGTGTATTACTTCATCAGGTCAAGTCATTGCACAAGACTGTCAAGAAGCTGAAGAAAATAGTGTAGGACATAGAACAACAAGTAAAAACATTGCAAGAGGACATGCCTCAATTGGATGCGGTCATTACACTTGCTTGTAGCAATTTTGCGGATGAGGGCATCACTCCAAAAATATTTTTAGAGGCCAACGTATTACTCTTAGAGGAAATTGTAGAGAAATTATGCAAGAGAGTCGTGGAGTTGGAAGAAAAATTGGTTCCCAGTACACCTCCAAAGGTACTGGAAGGAACACAGGATAGAAGAAATTGAGGCTGCAAAGAAAATCAAATAAGTAGAGGCACTTTATGCCAAGGAAATCGAGCATGTATCTCAATCCTAGGAATCCTTAATAGATTATACAAAGCTCGATCAAGTCACATAGTAGTTGTATACTGCAAAGGTAGACTTGACAAAGCTAAGGAATGATTTAAATCAAATGTCGACGATAGAAAATATGTCAAAGGTTGCTGACTTAAAGATATTGCAACAGCAGGTAGCTGAGTTACAGACACAACAATAGCAGAGAATAAACCATGTCATAGAGATGCTAGAAAAAGACAAAAATATCACATGCATTATCCAACCCGTTCATGCAATGGTCAGGAAATCATTGAGCTCGATGGGAATGACAACTTCGGAACATATCAATTACGAAATTGTGGAATACTTTAAGACAACGAAAGAAGAAGTGAGACAGGAAATAGCGTAGGTGGTTAAAATTTTCCAAGAGTTTCAGAGTCAGGTCACATTGACTAACATGGCCAACTAATGTGGCTCGGGACAAGTAATAGGTGAGTGTTGGGGGCATGTTGTCCTTACGAAACGTTAGGAAAAATAGGCTACCAGAATTTTTTTCGAAAATATGAAGATTTAGGTTGCAAGACAAGCAAAATCCATGATAGAAGAAGCTGCGATGAAAGGAGACGCGATGGAAGAAGTTGTGATGAAAGGAGCCATGACAAAAGAGGACTAGAGCAAGTTTAAAAGCATAGTTCAACTGATTTTTTGGAAAGAATTAGTTAGAATAAAATATCTCTTTTAGTAATAAAGCATGATTGTATTTTGGGCTGCTAGTGCCTATTTTTATATGTCTTTGAATGTATTAAAATAGAAAGACATCCTCTTTATTGACTATTGAGATTTAGTCAACGGTTGAATCAAGAATTGTAAAAGCATTAAATATTGTAAAATCATTAACCCAAGCTGTGTGTAGGGGTATTGGGATCAATGACCAAGGATAGAGACATTTGTTTGGTCAGGAAATCGATCTAGGGTGTGGGTAGATCGATGATTCAGAGAGCATGAGATGAGAGATGTATGTATGAATTGTAAAGAATATCTGAAGAATATTCTGCAAGTTGAGTGCATAGACTGAATTGGCTAACTATTTCTCATGCCAGATGAAGAGCGCCTTTATGGTTTTTCTCGGATGGGTTTCCACGTTATATCTTGTCTCTATGTATATTTGATGTGTATGGATATGTCGAATGCATGTCTATCGTGAATAAATCAATCTGAAGATGTCGCACAGTCTCTGTTATGACTAAAACTTATATATGTCTGTTAATGATTATGTTAATTACTATGATATGTGTCAATGAATCAACAAATATTTATCTTGAATGAATGAATGGAAACATAAGCATAATTCCTAGTTTCGGTCGACTGATCTTACAGTATTGTAAGCGTAAAATCCCTGACATAGTTGTAGAAACCTGGTTCTGGCAGTCCCCAATAAGATATATTTTTTGAGAGCTCATCAACATCATAGCTGTTGCCAATGGATTCCTACTCCGTCGGACTGATATCATGGGTTTTGTCGACAAGCAAGGAATCTGAATCTAGGTCGACCAAAAGTATGCCAACAAATTTATTGATTATATTTCTGGAAATATGGGATTTATTTTTTTCTCTTGCAGCTCATTAAATTCCTTTTCCACCTATACATGAACCCGATGCTAGCCATATAAATGCAATCCTCATAAACTAAAAATTTTCCTTGAAATATGAATCTACTTCCTTGAATTTTGTCATGTGTTTAGTGAATGCTCAAATGTTGCCTAGAAATTTGTGAAAGATGATATAAGGAATCTTAACAGGATCGACACTTCATCTTACCAGCCGAAGAGATTAGTTGGATTTCAAGAAATATAGAACTGTTACTTAATTTTCTCCTTTTAATATGCTAAAACCATGCTTGGATAAATAGATTTAAAGTAGCCAAGTTCCTTCTTGAAATTTGCCAAAGCAATTTTTCAATGCTTAATCCTCTTGCTTTCATGAGATTTTAGACGTTATATTTTTTCTCCAAACTTTGATTCTATTCTCCTTTAAAATTTTGTTTATCGCCATAAGATCGCATTTTCCATTTAATTACTCATCCCCTTCCAATTTTTGATATAATATTGACAGTAAGATAGTGTGATTATGTTGCCAAATTTGTGCCTTAAAACCTAGGGAAAAAGGCTTATCCTTAGATGGTCTAACTCGGATTCCTTCCTTTCTAGATGCACTTACAAGATACTATGCCCCTTACTCAAATTTAAAAGAGTAAAACATAGTGGCAATTGTATTATCATCATTTACTGATTTATTTCCTATGGGTATCTTTAGAGATTTTGCCATGAATGAGGGTCATTTACAAGAGAAAATAATGTGAAGGCTGAGGGTAAGGAAGTGATATTGGAGAAGGAATTGAATTGCGACCATATGTGCTAATTCTCCTTCTGTCACATGCGCCATCATTGCCATATCTATTATGTTATGAAAGACTATTCTTCCTACTCAATAGAGGACATCATATGTTATGAATCTCTTTGTGTCCTAGTAACATTATTGTAGCCAACTAATATCAAGTTTATTTCCATAGTAAGCTCCACATTCCACATATATTTCAAAATTTATTTCTACAACAAAGATTCATCGCTGCTTAGTATCATCATAATTTTGTTCGTCACCTACTACCATAGGATCTCTAGCTTATCCATAGACAAGATACGCAAGCAATGCATCATATGCATCATGTTCACCAAAGACAAGCAAGTGAACTACACAAACATATGAATATTCCTCATTTTCTTCATACTATTGTGATGCAATACCAAAAGAGGATAAACATGAATATAAACATGATCGATTTCAAGAGTAAATCTTCAATCAACATGGGGAATTTCCCTTGGCACATTTAAAATTTAACCTGACTCATGGACACATAACATTGCTTGTTGGTGCACTTGGTCTCATAGTTGATGATGTTAATGTTTTGAGCAATAATGGAGATTCTTGAACTTTAAAACTTTCATCGATGATATGCTGGGGACTTGTAACAATTAATAATTCAATCACACACAACAATTCATATACAACATAAGATGTACCCTGGGGAAAATCCTCATAACAGAGAGGATGAAAAAACCCAACAATTCTTCAAAGTATAATAGATAGATTGCAGAGAATGACTTTTAAACATAACCAAATACCCCGATAAGAGAGAATATGGAGCAATAGAGAAGAGAGATCCATTGTAACAACTGTCATGAACTTGCCATATTCCTAGCATATTAATAATAATCCATAATGACTTCCTTGCAAACCCTAGTGAATGGTTGCATGAGAATTAGCCACACATGCATTACAATTTCGAATTTCCTTTTTGGAATAATCAATCCATGCATTGAATCTTCATCATGCACAACTAATGCACTATACCTTCAATCATGGATATTAACTAATAGTTAACTGACATTCGAGTGAACTCAATCTCTAACTGAGTATTGAGAACTTAGTTAACATGCTAACATAAGTGTCATAGTGCAATAACTCAAGTGTCGCACGAAACACACTTTCTTAACTGAAGTGTCATCCTTTGATTAACTTAAGTGTCTTTTTTTAGTCTAACTAAAGTGTAAACACTTTAATTAACTATTCCATCTTTCTTTAATCAAGTAGTTAACCATTATTAACTAAATCTTACTTATTGATGAACACTGACCTCTTCCTTACATAATTGAATGTTGACCATTAATAGTTCAAATGATGCTTTAACTAAAACACTGATTGGGGCATTCATATTTAACTGAAGCTTTATAACTTGAGTTCATTTCGAATTCTCTTTCTCTCATAATCTCTTTATTGCTTATCTCTTTACCATATTGCATGGTATATGTTTAATAGTCTATCATATCATATTATACTTAGAATAATTCTCACACATACTGATGATCATATATTACCCTGGACCATATGCTCATATGCTAAAGTAATTCACTCTATAGGTGATCAGTCTCTAGAGGAGACTTAATAGCTTTATCCATCTCAAATTACCATGGTTATTAATACATAGCGTAGTATAACCACTTTACCACGTAAAGTATGCCACCTCAAAACAATGACGATATTTGTAGGACTTGATATTACTCACAAGTATTACTTGATATTACACATAATTCTATAGTCTTGATATTACTCACAAGAGTTCGGTACTATCATCCCACCTCAATACATGAGAATATAGACATAGGACTTGATATGACTCACAAGTCCAAAGAATGAATCTTGATGTTGTACATTCAACAGATGAATATTTTGTAGAACAACACAATCAAGTTTTTATTTCTCTTTGGCAAAAGAAACTTTGTCACTCCAACAGTAGCTTTGAAAACATCTCTTTATCCATGAGCAATGCTCAATCACCACCATTTTAGTCTTTACTCTAAATGATAGAATGTAATATATAATTACTTGAATCTATGAAGTACTTACCTAGTGATCCTATGGATGTATGATTTTCCATTTGAATACTATAAGCACATTGGATAATTGTTTTGTCATCTGAAAACTTGAGTGCTTGGGAATTTACTTGACACCTATTAATACTTCGTCACCAGAATTCAAGCTTGGACTCCTATGTGATGAGTCAGTGCTTGGGACTGACATGTGGGTTTACCTTTGAGATATGAATTCAAATCTAGCTTGGAATCATAATCATTGCTGGAAACATATTTTACTTTCCACTCCTATGTGTTCTAATCTTATCACACTTTAATTTTGTGCTCTATGCCCGTCTCAAGAAAATAAATGTTGTCGCATAATGAATTTCGGTTAGAACAGACAGGTGGCTTGCAATTAATTTAAAGTTATGGAACATTTTGGTGGCATGATTTTTGGTCACTTCCTCCATTAATGCACAATAACGACCGTTTAATTGACAGGAAAAGTGATGGTTAGATTATCGGTTTCTTTGAAATGATTAGAAAGATTGCTCCATGTGACGGAAATCATTGCCATCTTTTCCATTTATTGCAAGATCGTGTGAAGTGGATGACTGATTGCATGTACCCTTATAACTCATTTTCACGTCAAAGTGTTGTCATTTCACTGCATCGAATGGGCTAAAAACTGAAATATTTGTCTGCAATTGCGAGAGACGAAGCTATTGTTCATAGAGTGTGGTCATTTCGATCTCCATCATGGGCACTTTCCAAGAATCAGGCCTTGAGATTATGTCTCCTACACTAATTATGGAAGACACCACAGAGGTTGTTTCACAGTCATCTAGGGTTTCAAAAGAATCCAAATAGTCACTGGTGATTGCAGAAGTTGTGTTACAGCTAGACACACCCATCCCGTCAAGAAATAAACGATCTCACCGTGGACCAAGTCACACAAAGACAACATTGCCTCCTGCAATTGATGAAGAAATAGAGTCGCCATCTATGCTACATGATTATGTCTTGCTGAGGTCAGCAGATGCACCCAAGGTTAGAATTGAGAAATATGCAAAGAATCCATTGGTAACACCTGCCATACCAAAATTATTTCGGGTAAAGGAAAACGTTATTATGAATCTGTATAAGATGGGATTTTTCGACAATGAGCTACACAAATTCCCAAAATTGGTGATGGACAAATACATGACTATTGTTTGGGAGACTGGGTATGGACCTATTCATGTGGTATCAATGGAATGGGAAAGAGGATTGGATTGTTTTCGTTGATGCACATGTCACATTTTGGGTGCATAGTGGAGGTAAATGCATGTGTCAACTAGTTACTAGTATGTTTTCATGGAGGATTTTTATGGCTCGACCGAAATATCTCAATGGATGTTGAGCTAATAACATCGATCACTGGGATTCCCCTTGTAGGTGTCAACCCAACACCATTTTTTTGTTGGGAAATATGAAATATGAAAATCAAGAGAAGCTTTGTTATCACATCCATCAACTATATTGTTGTTCGGTTCACAGCCAAAGTATTATCTATCAAGCTGTTGCAAAAGATGTGACTGCACCAATGTACCACAGGGACAATTGCTGCGAGTTTCCAACTCAACTGGTCAACCTATCTACTAAATGAACTATTAGCATATGTTGAAGAAGTCAAGGAAAATGGTATACCCTTCCACTACTCTTGGTTACTAATTTTGATTACTTTTGTCACATGGGTAGAACCACCGAACTACCAAGGGGTGGATGTTTCGATCCCATGTTGAGGAGCTCGACACCAGAATATCTAGTTCGACAAAGAGAAATTTGAGTGATAGAAAGACACTAATATTGATTTTTTTTACAAGGAGAGGAACTACGACATTTTGTTAGGAAGAATCCCAGAATCACCAAGGAAACCGTCAAATGGTTTTGAAATATTATAATATTTTCGGTCGGTTCCCATCACATCTTTTTGGAGCCACGACAGGACCCGAAAATCAATGTTTGGCCACACAATTTCAATTGTCTTCTATTAAAATTGATGCAATCATTCAAGATTGGCCCATAAAGTGGAAAGTACCTATCGCAGAGGATCAAATCTCTATCGAAGATAAACTACGACAAGATGACCCTTCGATGAAAAAGAATGGATGTTAGGGAGAATATCCACTAGCAGAAGAAAATCCACAACATTCTCCCATTAAAAATAAAGATGACTCTAGTACAACCCCAATAGATCTAGCATTGGGATATAAGAGAAAACACTCAAAACAGTCTGAGAAGAGTTGAAAGAAGAGGAAGGCCAACAAATCAGATGGAGTTTTTGGCCTTGCCAATTATGATTATACCCTTATGAAAGAAAGAATGGAAGAGGTGGTCATTGAAATCTGCCTAAAAATGGATGAGCACCATACAAAATTGATAACCAACATAATTTACTTAATGCAGACACTTTGAACTACAGTAAATGAATTCAAAACAAAGATCGACCAAATGCCATACTCAACCATGTCGTTTAACCAAGCTGGTCCATTTGAAGTGTGACCTGTCGAGCCTTCGTCGACTACTCCACCAATAAAGACTCTAGTCCTAGGTCAAACAATTGATTTATGAATGCCAAAGCTCAACCCATGGTAAGGGATCGTGGCCATGTTACCATGGATTTTTCTGCAGTACCAATGTACAAGGCACATGTTATTTAGCAAGATGCGGTGACAGAGATGAAGTCCAGAGAAATTGTATTGCTTCATCAAGTCAAGTCATTGCACAAGGCTATCAAGAAGCTGAAGAAAATAGTGAAGGACACGGAACAACAAAAAAAACATCACAGGAGGACAAGAATGAGCTAGATGTGGTTGTTACACTTGCTTTCAACAATTTTGTGGATGAAGGCATCACTCCATAAATTTTTTCAGAGGCCAAATTATTCCTCTTAGGGGAACTTGTAGATAAATTCTGTACGAGAGTCGATGAGTTGGAAGAAAAATTGGTTCCTAGCACATCTTTGGAGGTACTGGAAGAACGCAAGACAATAAAAACTAAGGATGCAAAGAAAATTGAAGAAGTAGAGGAATTTTATGCCAAGGCATTCTAAAAGGTATCTCAATCCTAGCAATCCTTAATACATGATACACAGATCGACCAAGTCACAGAGCAGTTGCATACTGCAGAGGAAGACTTAACAAATCCAAGAAATTATTTAAAGCAATTGTCGACGATGGAAAAGATGTCAAAGGTTGTTGAATTAAAGATATTTCAACAGCAGGTATCCAAGCTGCCGATGCAACAACAACAACGAAAATACCATGTCATAGAGATGCAAGCAGAAGCCAAAAAGATCACAAGCATTATTCATCTTTTTCATGTGAAGGTTAGGAAAGCATTGAGCTCGAAAGGAATGACAACTTTGAAACATATCAGTTCCGAACGTGTGGAATACTTGAAGACGATGGAAGAAGTGTGACAAGAAATAGAGCATGTGGTGAAACGTTTCCAATAGTTTCAGATTTAGGTTGCACTAAATAACATGACTGACTACTGTGTATCGGTACAAGGCATAGGTGAGTGTTGGGGGCCTTTTGTTCCTAGGAAAAGTTAGGTAAAATTCTAGCACAAAATTCTACTCTAGAAGATGAGATCCTGGTTGCAATACAAGCAAAATCCGTGACACAAGAAGCTATGATGGAAGAAGTTGTCACGAAAGAAGTCGTGATGAAAGAAGCCACGACAAAAGAGGAATAAAGCAAGTTAAAAAGCATAGTTCGAGTGATTTTCTGGAAAGATTTAGTTAGACTAAAATATTTCTTTTAGTAATAAAGCATGATTGTATTTTGGGTTGATAGTGCCTATTTTTAGATTTCTTTGATTGATTAAAATAGAAGACAACCTATTGACTGATAGTTGAGAGTCAGTCGACGGTTGAATCAAGAATTGTAAAAGAAGAAAAGATTATAAAAGCATGAACCCAAGTTGTCAGGAAATCGATCCAGGTTGTGTGAAAATCGACGATTTAGAGAGCATGAGATGAGATATGTATGTATGAATCGTAAAGCATATCTGAAGAATATTTTGCAAGCTGAGTGCATAGACCAAAGGTGCTAATTATTTATCATGCCAAATGAAGAGCACCTTTGTGGTTTTTCTTGGATGGGTTTCCATGTTATATCTTGTCTCTATGTATATTTGATGTGTAAGGATATGTCGAATGCATGTTTATCATGAATAAATCAATCTAAATATGTCGCACATTTTATGTTATGACTAAAACTTATATATATGTGTTAACTCTTATGTTAATTACTGTGATATGTGTCGATAGATTAGTAGATAGTCATCTTGAATGAATGAATGGAAACAAAAGTATAATTCCTGGTTTCGGTTGAGTGATTTGATAGTATTGTAAGAGTAAAATCCTTGACATAGTTGCAGAAACCTGGTTTTGGAAGTCCCCAATAAGATATCTCAGGTGAGACCTCATCAGCGTCACAGGTGTTGTCGATGGATCCCTACTATGTCGGGCCGATATCTTGGGTTTTGTTGATGAGCAAGGAATATGAATCTAGGTCGATCGTAAGTATGCCAACATATCTACTGATTTGATGCCTAGAAATATGAGATTGATTTTCTTATCCTGGAGCTCATTAAATTCCTCTACCACCTATCCATGAACCTGAAGCTAGCCATATTAATGCAATCCTCATAAACTAAAACTTTGCCTCAATATCTGAATCTACTTCCTTGAATTTTGTCGTTTGTTTATTGAATGCTCAAATTTTGCCTAGAAATTTGTGAAAGATTATATAAGGCATCTTAAGAGGATCAAAACTTTATCTTACTAGTCAAAGATATTAGTTGGACTTCAAGAGATCTAGATCTGTTACTGATTTTTCTCCTTTTAATATGCAAAAACCCTGCATGGATAAATAGATTTAAAGTAAGAAAGTTCCTGCTTGAAATATGGAAGCAAATTTTCATTGCATATTCCTCTTGATTTCATGATATTTTAGATGTTATAGTTTTGTCTCCAAGTTTTGATTCTATTCTCCTTTAAAATTTTGTTTATCACCAAAACATCCCATTTTCCATTTAATTATTCATCCCCTTCCAAATTTGGATATAATATAGGCAGTCAGGTAGTGTGATTATGTTGTCAATTTTGTGCCTTAAAACCTAGGGAAAAAGGCTTATTTTTAGATGCTTTGACTCGAATTCCTTCCTTTCTAGATGCGCTTACAAGATAATCTCCCCCTTACTCATATTGAAAAGAGTAAAACATAGTGGCAGTTGTATTATCATCATTTACTAATTTATTTCCTATGGGTATCTTTAGATATTTTTTCATGAATGAGGGTCATTTATAAGAGAGAATAACGTGAAGGATGTGGGTAAGGAAACAATATTGGAGAAGAAATTGAACCATGACCACATGTGCTAATGCTGCTTCTGTCACATGTGCCACCATTACCATATATATTATGTTATGAAAGCCTATTCTGCCTACTCAATAGAGGAAAACATATGTCATGAAGCTCTTTTTGTACTAGTAACATTATTGTAGCCAATTAACAACAAGTTTTTTTCCATAGTAAGCTCCAAGAAATACAATAAACAATGGTTAAAAACATAAGAAACTTATATATTACATATACTGAAAACCTACCCATACAAGTATATAAGAGTGTTCTGCTGAAAATCATTGTATTCTTATTTCCAAAAAGGCAAGTGTCCACCAATCTGTCAAACAAAACCCTTCCAACTTATCCATCGTACTCTTTATAGAACAAAGTTATGATTTACAATAGTGGCACATGGCTAACAACTTGCAAAAAGTAAGGAAACTAACTAAACGATGGGTAGAGATCTCATTGACTTAACACTATAGGCTAAACCTAAAATAAGTTTAGTTAAGTCCAACAACATCAGCTAAACAACTCATCATAACTATTGAATACGATTGAGGAATTGGCAACTTCTTACTAGTCTTTTGCAACTTGTCCTCACTTGTGTACCATGTGTCCATTATCCATAAATCAAGAAGGGAACACCAGTTACACTCCGTCTAGATTAGATATACAACATCTACAAAACAAAAGAAAAAATTAGTAAAAAATAAAAATAATAAGTATTAAGAAGTGGTTGTGGAATCTATGATTTTGTAGCTACTTCATACAAATGCAAACTCAAAACTTAAAACATAATTTACACCTAAAAGAAAATAATTAACTACAGATCCAATAATAAAAAATACAACCTACCCAAAAACAAGAATATGTACACATACCATACCCTAAGCATTTATCTGTTGGCACTTAGGACATTGGAGAGATCTAAAGTAGCATAAATGTTAACCCTTGGTGTACGCATGATAGAGTGATCTTGGGAAGTCTCAAGTTATTGCTTTGAGCTTGATGTTGTTGAATGAATGGGTTTTTTTGTTTTATTAGCTTATAAATATTTTCTTTGTGGTCATCAACACGTTCATTAAGCATATCTGCCCTGGATACATAATAACTCATTAGATATCTACACCATCTGCAACTTGTTGGAGAAAATTTTTCATGGTTATTAATTGAATCGTCTAACTTGATTACTTGATCACACATAGCCTGAAAGTTTCCTAATGTTTACTAAACACCAACAAACTTAGGATTTGATTCAATAAATGGAGGAAATTTATTATTACAATCAAGATGGGAACCACATGAAGCTTTGCTTTTGACACCTAATGCATGATTAGATTCTTCAAGTGTATCATTATCATTGACATTCTTGGAACTTTGAAAAGGAGGTATGTTATATGCAATCTGAGACAGTATCATAGTGAATCTCTTACCTACAACACTAGGATCATTGAATTTAAGATATCTACCGCGATTCTTAGCACATTTATATTTTGGATCAGATGGTTGATGATGAACATGATCCATATATGCAGTGGTACCTACCACTCGAACAGAGCGGTCGTTTTACTTTTGAGCCACATAAGCTGGTTGAGACCAACCGAAGGGCGTAGATTCGATTCCCTGTTGAGTTAAAATAGACGTCTCTTGCTCATTGCAACTGACCTGGCCACTTTTGGTATTTTCTTTTGAAGCCATTGTTTTACATGTGTTGTAGGCTTATAAGGTTTCACTTCCAACAAACATATGGTGATCGTTTTCACTAAAAGATTGGTTAAAAATCAAACTATAAAAAATATCCTCATCCAAATCGTTATCTATTTGCAAATCAACATGAGATACAAATGAGAATTTTTATTTGAATTTTGCTAAATTAAATCAATTTGTCTTGTAGAATAAATATTTTCCCATTGACTTGGATCTTGGGTTATTAATACATTTTATTTTTGACACAAGAGATGATATTAACTTTGCACAAAATTGGAATGAGGTGTTGTATCTATAGCTTGCTCAATTGGGGATTTTTGAATAACATGTTCGCAATCTTAAATCTAGTAAATATGGCTCAAAAGTTCCACAAAATATTTCCACGAATAAGTTAAAATCAAAATTTTCATGGATAAACAGATAAGTATTTTGAAAAAAAATGTTCTAACCGTAGATAATTGTCGCTATAGAGACGGGCATAACATTTTGTCACTATAGAGACAAAAGTTTGTGGAAATAGTGACGAAATTGTGGCAATAGCAACGAAATCACAAATTCTATCACTATATCAATGATAACCTTAATATGAACATAACCGGTCATCATAGTAATGGTCATTGACTTTTTATTATTGTTTAAATTTGATCGTTGTGCATTTTCGTTGGAACCATCGCGATCATTGATATATAAATACATGTTCTTAAGACATATTTTAACAAATTATTTGTTATAGTTGCAACCATTTTTCTGTTGATTATTCGATCTGTGATTTTAAGAGTTTGGTACTGGTTTAACACATCAAATTTTTTATCTCCTTTGGTATCCAGGTTAGTAGTTTAAATTCGTTGTCTCCTTTAATGTATAGGGTCGGACATTATAAAGTGATTCGACTATTCATTTTCTCCTTAATACTTATGCCTATATATATTTGTTTCTTAGAATTTGATAGATACACATGAATATCTCTTTTTAAAGACAATGTAGGGACATTTACTAATTAGATTTTTCACTTTCCATGTCACGTCCTTTAATTTCTTGTCTCCTTTAATATATAAATATATATATATACTCTATTCAATTTACTTATATATTGATTAAATGTTTTTGTTTTTATGGGCTATTAGAATGTCAAATAAATATATGTTGGGAAGAAAATAATAAGAGGTATGTTGAAATTAAGGCAACATTGGATGCAAAGGGTGATGGAAAGTGTTATTTCCCTTGCAATGATTTCATGGGTTTGCAAACGAGAAGAATTTTAAGAACATCAATTGAAAATCATTGTAAGGAGAAGGGGCATGTTGAAGGGGGGTATGAATATTGTCCCTTGGTAAGACGTTATTCATTACATAATGTACTACTTGTAATATTATTGGTTGTGTGTTCAAAAAATGTTTTATCATTTTAAATATGTGTTGTATATTATACACTAATGTTATTACATTGTTTGAAAATATAAAGATAATGCACCCTAAATGTCGATCGCCAGAGATCTATTTGCCACATAATAGTAGAAATACTACTTTACAAGGTGGAAAACATGGAGATCAGAATATTGAAGATTGAGTTCTTAATGATCCTATGGATGAAAATGACATTATTGATACATATGGAAACGATGAGATAAATAGATTTCTCCAAGACACATTTGCTCCATTGGATCATGAGGACAACCTCCGTGATTCATGATGTTCCCTTACTCGAGAAGTCCCAAGAACCTCTTTATGAAGGCTCAACAACAAATATTCTATCTGCCATATTGTTGTTGGTGAACTTGAAGGTTTTGAATGGTTTATCAAACACTTGTTTCACATAGCTCCTAAGGTATTTAAAGCTTACTATTTTACTCTATTTTTAGTGTTAATTAATTTGTAAATTAGGGATATGCAATATTTATGACTTATATTGTTTGCATTTCATTTTTTGTCAGTGTTGCAGATTGTTGGGTGAATTTATATTACCACCATAAAATAATTTACCATGCACATGTCAAGAGGTATTATTGATTATGAAATAAATTGGAATGGAGTATCAAGCTATTGATGCATGCCCTAATGATCATATTATATATTATGGACAGTATGAATCAAAAAACAAATGCACACAATGTGAAATTAGTAAATATCGAACTGATCACGTAACAAAAAAGGTGCCTCGCAAAGTTCTACGTTATATTCTCATAATTCCACATTTCCAATGTCTATTTAGGTGCCAAAGTATAGCACAGTTTATGGATTACCATGCAAAGAGCATAAGTGATGATGGTGTTCTTCGAATTCCTGTAGATGGTTCTGCATTGAAGAACATCGATGAAAAATGGCCAATTTTTAAAGATGATCATTGTAATGTTATACTTTCATTGGCAACTGATGGTTTCAATCCATTTGGAGAGTTTCATTATACTTACTATGTGTGGATTGTTTTCATCATAAAAAATAACCTTCCTCCTTGGATGTCGATAAAGAGAGAGCACACAATGTTGGAAATGATTATTCTAGGTATTTCTTTGAAAGTAATTATATTATTTCATTAATTTATTTCTTTAATTGTTGCATGAGAACACCTTTTATATAGTGGGACACATAACTAAATAGCATTGTATGTTGAATTATTAATTAGGTAAGTACCAAGTTAAAGATATGAATGTATATATTGAGCCTCTTATCGACGAGCTATTGAAGTTATGGGCTGGGATCACTATGTATTACATCTTCAGACCAATAGGGCATAAACAATTTCAATTCCATGAAATACTTACACAGACAATTCATGATGCTCCCAGGTTAACACATTTTTGTGGTATGTAACTTTATGTTGCACGTCGTTAAAATTATATATTTTTAAGGTAAATATCATGCATTTTTTTTCAAAACTAACAATATTTTGATGCTATAACATCAATACATATATCTTGCAGGTGTTCAAACAAAGGGAAAATTTTCATGTACAGTATGTGATACTAGGATCAAATCTCGTCATTCAAGAAGTTTAGCAAATGAGGTGTTTGAAGAGTACAGGCACTTCCTCCCTAGGAACCATAGGTATCGAAGTACCGAGAAAACAAAATTCAATGGTAAAGAAGAGAATGGAAAGAAACCAAGAATAATGTCTTCTCATCTATGGAAGTTGGAATATAATAGAAATCGTCGAGGTATGAAAATTGTTTATGTAGCATGTATAAACATGTAATATTATGAATTTTATATTTTTACTGAATTTTCTCTACCATGGGTACTGTCATGAATTATTGTTAATGTTTTTTCATATATGTTTAATGAATGTCTTTAAGGCATGAATGGGATTCCACGAGGAATGAAGAGTTACCCCTATAATTTAGTAGGTTGCCTTATTACAAGCACCTACAAATAACTCATTTGTTCGATACAATGCATATTGGAAAGAATGCAACAGAATTGATATGGTGGATATTAGATGGAAGGATTGGCAAAGATAAAATTGAAAAAATTGTAGTAACATTGCAGAAGCCAATCACACATTGCAAAGTGTAATTATTTCCAATGTCGGAGATGGGGACCGAAATATTAGTCTTCCATGGTTATTGATAGAGAAAAAAATCAATGCTATACAATATTTCATTCAGAAAATAAGGTTTTCGAATGGGGTTTTCACCGAAAATACAAAATATATTAACAAAAAAGGTGATTTTTGTGGTGTTAAACTCATGACTGGCATACATGCATTAAGGTAATTCTTTACATATATAATTTCATTTTAGTACATCTTTTTAGTAATTGTTATCTCTTATTTTGAAACATTAAATAATGGTTTACTTTTAAATGCTATAGTATGTTCTACCTCTATCTCTCCCAGATAGATTTGATGACAACATAAAACAAGTTATATATGATCTTGGTAAATACATGAGGTATGTAACAATTTATATGCATGAAAATGTTTTTTTCTCTTTGTTCCATATTTATTGACATATTGTGTTTTATAGATTGGAACTTTATTATATATGCCTCAATATTCTTGTTGATCACTGTTATTTTATTACATCATTTGTAGGTGGATTTCATCTAAAGAAATCCATAAATAAGATATTAGGTATTGGAAGAGAGAAATTCCTCGTCTAATGTGTGAAATACAGAAGGATTTACATCTAGCATTTTTCAATTCCCAAGAACACTATCTCATACACCAAGTTGAGGAGATTGAATTGTGTGGACCTTTAAACTCAAGGTCAATGTGGATGGTGGAAAGGAATTTGAAGTCATTGAAGAATTTTGTTAGAAAAAGAGCATGTCCTGGGGCTTCTATGATGTAGGGCTATATGGTATACCAATCCATGGTGTACATTAATCAATATCTTCCAAATTTAGCAAAACATATCAATCTACCTCGCATTTGGCATGTCAACTCCATCAACAAATTTGAAGGGGAGGTCTTGTTGGGGAAAGGTAGAATGAGGAAAGTGAAAGGTAATTGAATGGTGTAGATTTAATTTATTATACAATTAATTTTTCAATTTCATATGTATGTATGTATGTATGTATGTATGTATATATATGTGTGTGTGTGTCTGTGTGTGTGTGTGTATAATACTCATGTATTTTTTATTATTCCATAAGTATTTTAAGGTAAACTTAATTGCCTTTAATGATAGCTAATTTAGAATTATTAATTGTTATTTTTTCATATAGTTGGTCGCGTGTGGGATTTACTACATTTATACATTGAAAAAAAATTTGATTCAATGGAGGAATAGATAGAACGATATACATAACTCTATGGTATCTTATCATGGGAAAGGGTTAGTAAATTTATTAAAACAATGTATCGTTATCGAGAAGAATATCCTAGTGAACTTATGCAAAGGTAACCAGATTTAGCATGTGATTTAAAAGACAAAAAAGGAAAGTATATAATTTACCATGCTCGTTTTTTTCGTTGTTTCCCATTATATCAATGTATTTATTTCATTTATTTCTTATATATTTATTTATTGAGTCGCGCATGATGCAGTTGATACACCACAAGGTTATGTAGTGCAATGGTCATAAATTTTGCATCAAAAAGTTGGATAACATGAAGAAAACATATGACTATTGGATAACTGCAATTTTTCAAGTCACTAATGTTTTCTCTATAAGTGACAAGCATCTAGAAGTATCTGAAAATAGGTACTATGGTTATTTGGAAGATATAATTGAGTGTGACTTTAACTCCTTTAAAATAGTTCCGTTTTGAGGTCAAATGGTACAGGCTATGAATGAATGAACATGATACTGAAAGAATTGTTATTGAGCATGCCAATGGATTTACCATGGTTAATACAAGGGCATTTGAACCGGGTACAGAGCCTTATGTTCTTCCAAGTCAATGTGAGCAGGTCTTTTACTCAGAGGTGCTAGGTGAAGTGGGTTAGTCATAAATTGTTAGATATGGTCCAAGAGGAATACCGATCAAGTATAATGCATCAAATAAAGAAGACAATGTTGAAGAAGAAGGTGATGCAGATCAAGATCATTTGGTGGCTGATATACATCTGTCAGATGAGAATTCGATCAAGAGGATGATCACCCAAATGATGTAGTAGACAATGACATAAATAGTGATGATATTGATGATGAATATATAACAAAAAATCACATTTATGATGATGTTGATATGAGCGATCCTTTGAAAGATATAGATTATGAACCAAATGATGATACAAATGTTGAGTCAGATAAAGAAGAATATCAATGACATTGTAGCAATGTTGGAATCTAGGAGTTGGTATGTGAATGATGGGCCATATGATGATTATTCCAGGTAGTTGTTTATGCAACATCTCATTTACCGTATTTTTTTGCACATTGTCATATGTTTTTTCTTCATTTACTGATAGATATTATGTTTCACATTGTCATATGGATGTAATATTTATGTATTGTATATTTTTGAATCATCATCATCATCATCACCATCACCATCATCACCACCATCACCATCACCATCACCATCACCATCACTTTCATCATCACCATCATCCTCATCATGATCATCGACATCATCCTCATCATCATCAATGTTATAATCATCATCATCATCATCGTCAATGTTATAATCATCATCATTATCAATGTTATCATCATCATAATCACCATCATTATATTCATCCTCATCGTCATCCGGATCCTCCTTCTCCTCACCATCATCATGATTATCTTAATTGTTATCATCATCATCATCAGTATCCTCCTCATCCTCATCACCATCTTCATCCTCATTAAAATCATCGTAATCATAATCATCTTCATATTCATGATAACCAATGGTATTATCCTAATCATCATCAACAATGGCATCATCATAATCATCATCATCACTGGTATCATCATAATCATCATCATCACCATCATCATCATCATCATCACCCTCATCATCACCATCATCCTCATCATCGTAATTTGTATTAATTTTATAGTTAATGTAGTTTGAATTTCATTTAGTTTGTTATTGCTTAATTTTTATTTTCTTATTTAGTTGTTATACAAAAGTTGATTTGGAGAGCTTCCAATAAATATATTCTTATGGAAAACTCAACTATAGAGATCTTGATTTAGAAAACTTCCAATGACTATCCTTAGTTAATGTCTTATATTTTAGTCATTATAAGTCATTATTAGCAGAGGTAAGGATGCATGTTAGAGGCAAGCATGCATGGTAAGTTACTGGTAATGGAGGCCTAAAGGCTTGCAAATATCAATTAGCACCAGGGATATTCACTAAGAGGCACACTTCAAGAGGTATTGATTTCCTATCTTCCTCCCTTCTCAAACTTATGAAAAATTGATTTGATTACAATCACGATGATGGTGATGATAATAACCCTAAATTTGTTTTCATCATCAACATCATGTTCATCATAATCATCAATGCTATCATCATCATCATCATTGACATCATCATCATCATCATCATCATCATCATCATCATCATCATCATCGACATCATCATCCTCGTCCTCATCATCATCAACATCATCATCATCCTCATCATCATCATCATCAACATCATCCTCATCACCACCATCATCATCATCACCGACATCATCCTCATCCTCATCAATGTTATAATCATGATTATCATCATCATCATCTCTAGCATCATCATCACCATCCTCATCATCATCCTCATCATCCTCATCATCGTCATCATCATCGTCATCATCATTACTACTCCCTAACTAGTATAATAAGTAATCCTTATAAACCAAAATATTACTGCCACTAACACATATAATCCCTTGGTTCTGTACACCTTAATGATTGCCCCCTAGTTAAACTAAACATCATCATCATCCTTGTCATCATCATCATCAACATCATCTTCATCATCACCATCATCATCATCACCGACATCATCCTCATCCTCATCCTCATCCTCATCAATGTTATAATCATGATTATCATCATCATCATCTTTAGCATCATCATCATCATCCTCATCGTCATCCTCATCATCCTCATCATCATCCTCATCATCATTACTACTCCCTAACTCGTATAATAAGTAATCCCTATAAACCAAAATATTACAGCCACTAACACATATAATCCCTTAGTTCTATACACCTTAATGATTACCCCCTAGTTAAACTAAACCTTAACCTCTATATATATCACTTGACCCTTTTGAAACTCTCATCCTATTGATTATATTCCCTAACCTTTGTAACCCATAAGGAATACATCCTATAATCCTTATAATAACATCTAAACCTTATAACCCTTATCATTTATAACCCATAATTTATATTATGCCTAACTTATTTAACCTTTATAACCTAGATAGTACAAACCTGATATTTATGAATTACCATAAATATTAACTCCTATAACTTATAACCCACATAACCATTACTTGATATGAACTCTTATAACTTATTCCTTATAACCCATAAATAATCTAATCCTTATAATATTTATCAACTACCCTTATAAATCCTAACCTCTATCAGTAAGTGCTTAACCACTATAACTATTTAACACATAAACCTTATATCATTTATAATCTCAACCCTTAACCACTAATTATTATAATCCCTAACCTTCCCAAAATACTAATTTACAACCTTTAACTCATAACCCTTGTAACCCTTTATCATAAAAACACATAATTCATATCTTCTATAATGACTAACCCCTATGACACTTAACTATAAACTTCTATAATCCTTAAATCTTATAACCTCTAACATCTACAACCTTTATGACTAATAGCCTTAAGGTATAATGCCTACATTGTATAATCCAAACCAAAAGGTGTATTAAGCAACCCATCCAGTGAGCAGAAAAACCCTGTGAATATATAAACCCATCCTATGAGCATACCAACCCATCCGGTGAGTAGAGAAACCCAACACGTGAGCATAGCAACCCATCCCATGAGAAAAGAAACCCAGCCAGTCAACATCAAACCGGGGTTATTGCGGTCGTGTATGGAAGTGGAAGGTAGAGTAAAGAAACACATATAGTTCTTAGTATGAGCTAGAAACACAAAGTATAGTAGAGAAAAGCAATAAAGGAGACAATGACTCAAAAATCAGTGAGTCATGAGCCCTAAATCTCTATTTTTAATTTCTATCTCCATTTGAATGCATTTTTCCTCATGGATAACTTTTATGGTCTTATTCATTTGTTTGACCAAACAATGTATTCACCATGAGCGTCAGTTGAAACCCCTCACCTCACAGATTTTCCCTTTCTCACGCTATCCATTTTCCTCAATTGGTTAATCAAATCCCTTCATCATACAAACAATATTTATGTATTTGATATATTTGTGAAGAAAACCATATTATACAATAGATAACTACAATGATAAACTAACCATAGTTGATTGCAAGGATTCTTTCTAATACTTAAACTTCAAAAACATAATGTTACATATTCGAGTCTGTATGAAAGATGGATTTAGACTATAGACATGATACCAAAAGAGGATAATATGAAGTAAATTCCAAACAGATAATTTGGACAGGGTTTCAGTTTCCCATCCATTGTACATTGGCAGCTCATCTAGCATAAGAACATAGAGGGAAGAGTTGGTCCTATAGTGAGTCATTATCATGCCAAATAGAAATCAAAGAAAAGATAGTTGGAGAGATCGGTTAAAATTCCTTGAGCACTCGGCCTCTTCATCATTTTCTATGTTGGTTCCCTTCTCTTTAGATTCGTGATATTGATTCCTGGCTCCCTGAGAATGTTGGAAGGGAAGCTCTAAGAGGTGTATAACATCTGTCATGTGAGCAAGGTTATGGTCAACATCATCCTTGAACATGCCGAATGTAATTTTTACCATATCCCCAAAACTTTATCTTTCCCTCATGGCTCTAGAGAGTATGAATTCCAGTCTCTAGTAGTTAGAAATAACTACATCAGGACCAAGCCAAAGATTGAATTCTCCAAACAATTCATTTTCCATGGCAGTAATGGAATTGCAGATATGAGTTGGGGTCTCCTCATAGAAGAGGGTTTCCCAATCAATCTTTTCAGCGTCTTTCCCTTGTGAATTCATGGAGAAATAATTGTATAAAGATGACCTCCGAATGTTGAGTTGTGAAGTGTTGGAATGCTAGAGAAGAGAATTTGCAGGGGAGGAGAAGTACGAAAGCAAACTAGGTTGATCTACAGTTGTAGACAGGGAGAACCGAAGAACCCTTCTTTAGGACTACTGCAAGGGGATGCAATCTTTGATCCCAGAGACCATCCTATTATACTGATTCACATGTTTGAATGTCCCTCGACAAGTACCAAGTCTAGGTGAACCGCAACATGGCTGAGCAGTCACGATAGGCTTTTAAGTACCGAGGCCTAGTGATATGAGATACAATGAAGCTACTCCTCATTTCCTTGGCAGAGTGGATATCAGATAACATGATTGAGGCTTCATCATTGTAGGTGGGAAGGACGATTTAAGCATGGTGGGTTGTGGGGGAGGGGTTTCCACTTGCCATAGAACATGCCTTGTCCCCCTCACTCCATCTATCTCCCCTACGATAGTCACCACATCCAGGACTTGAAGATGGAATTTGTTGTTGTGTAGGATGTGAATTTGTAATGGAGTTTCTTCTGAGCATCAGGTCATATATTATATTGTGTAATAATATACCATGCCCTCGAGTGTCATGTAGAGAGGTTAATGGGTCCAATGAAATATACTTACTGCCCAGTTCTCAAAGGGTTGTGGCACTAGCACTAGGTGTATTGACATAATGTTCCAAAATGATGGTTTCCCAATTCAATTTAAGGTTAAGAATGAAGGTTAAGTTACTAATTTAAACAGTCCCAACATGATGGTAGAATTACAAGTTCGTTATATCCAAAAATGAAGACCATACAAATGTACACTCAGGATGTCATTTTCATAACAGAATAGTATAAAGATAACATCAAATGCAATTGCATATGTGTGTTGTACATTGATTTTATGCAGGGAATAACTGGTATCTACTCAGTCCACCATTTCCAAGCAATGGACCCTCAATCCAAATAAATGACAAGAACTTCAAAAGTGAATTTCAATCCCACACTATCCCTTCACAAGCATATCCATGTTAGAACTTACAATACCCATATTTGATGGCCCTTTTTACTATATCGTTTTCCAATAGAATAAAATGCCAATACATCAACAGAATGAGAAAAAATATTTAGGTCTAATCGCAGTCAAAATAACATTAGGATATGACTTTATATGGATTTAGGAGATAGGCATATTTGACTCCAAACTGGATTCAGTTTGCATGGCATATAAATACCTTTAATAAATATGGTTATGGACAAAAAGGAAGAGGGTCGATTTAGTAATGATTTTTTGAGTTAGATATTTAGTGTTGTTTATTTAAATCCATTCATGGTAAGCATGCAAAGATATCTTATTTCCACAAGAATGGATTTGTCTATTCTTAACATCAACACTAAATATTAGATCTGAAAACTAGCATCTCTTAAGAAAATTGCTAATCTCCCTATTCTCTTTGGTTAAACTTATAACATTATTCAATCTCTTTGGTTGCTCTTTTCTTTGGGCACAACGCTTCAGTATTAGAAATATTTTGTCAACAATTTTCCCTTTTCATATGTCAGAAAGTCCTTGAACTCTTTTCATAGACTTCAAGAAACTTCTCAATCATCCTTCTAAGAACCTTGGAGCTGAAACTAACACCTCAACTATTTCCTCCTTCTGATCCTTACTGACCTTTGGTTCTTCATGAGTTGACGTCTTTCTAGAAATGACTTTTATTTTCCAAATGTTCCTTTTTTTGGCTACAACATTAGCTTCCTTAGCTAATATGAGTAGTACATGATGACATGTACTTTATTTTTCCTCCTTTTGTGTTGAAAGATCATTGAACAACTTATTTTCATTGTTCTCTTTCATTTTCCAGACCTTCACAACCTTTTTTCTACATTGGATTGCAATATTCCAATACTTATTTCATACTAAATTGAAAGTTATTATTTTCCTTTTGTGAGCATGAAAACTACAATTGACAGCCTTATGTCCAAAATCATGATAGGTATAACAATAACCAAGAAAAAATATTTCATACCCTAATATCGGCCTCCTTAGTTGAGTGCTTCTTCCATGTTCATTTCATTTGTTTATCTTTTGATGATTGGTTTCCATGCTTCTTTCATGTATTCTTCATCATGATTGCAATTTTTTACATTCTTCTTGTTTGCTTCATTACTGCTTAGACTTCGAAGAACTTGAGCATAAGCTCTTGGCTTCATGTCAACTTCCTCCTTTTTAACAATTAGTTCTTTCTTGCCGTTAAATCAGTAAATTTTTCCTTCAATTTTGGTTTGACTTTTTAAATTTTTGGTTGTTTTTCATTTTTCAACTAAGCCTTTGTTTTAAGTTTTATTTTTTACCTTCCTTTAGGAACTCTCTGGATGATTAGATAGTTTTTTGAGCTTACCTTTTATAGGTTTTATTTGAGTTTTTGGTCTTTTGCGTTTCAAAGGGATTTAAAGAAAGGTCATTGTATCAAATTTTTGATTCATTAATGTTTATTTGGAGAGTAATTAGACTTAATTTTCACCCTAGCAGCTTTTAACTCTCCGACAAAATAGCAGAAAGCTGAAAAATAGCAAAATTTTAACACTGGACATATTCTTATAGCGCTGGACAAAAATTTTACAAAGGGCGCGCTACAAGAATATCGCGGCCCTTTGTTTTTTCAATTTTCATGCAAGTTTTCATCATGATTTTGATTTGGGAATGACTAATCACATTGGATGAGTTGTTTAGCACGTGTAAAATGCAGTTTAAGCACGATTTCAGGTGGTTATCAGTCTCGAAATGAAACAGGCTCATCATTGCATATAATGCGGAATCAGTTGGACAGATATCAGCAAATCTCAGTCAAAGTTGGCACCATTCTCTTTTTACATGCATTATCAGAGGAGAAGACTGCTCGTGAAGTAAAGTTAATTGCTTGAAAGGTGGATTGCGTTGCTGTGGAGAAGAGACAGTCTTATAAAAGCCAACGAAAATTAGGGCTTGTTAATTTATTTACCTACAGTCAGAGTAAATATATGAAGACACCTGTATGCATAAGGAGAGGCAGTTGACAGCCCAAAACGAAGTTTTAGGCCATGGAAGTTAACAAATTGACAGGTATTTTAATACAAGCCCTTATAATTGAAAAAATTGGGTTTTTCTCGCTGGACATTATTCTGGAGAAAATGGTTGCTACAGAGGATAGAATAGGTTACAAAATGAACTGTTCACCACAGAAATAGCTACCTGGAGCTATTTTGGAGACTTTTACTGAACAGAGCATCAAATAACCTTAGGTTTAAAGCATTCAGTTTCTAGAATTTTGATGACAGTTTGAAGGAAGGTTGTTTATGTTTTGCTCTCCAATATATTCAAAAAACTCTGATATTGAGGCATATTGGCTGTAATGAGTTAACTGAAAGGATTCTTCTCAGACCTAATGCCAATTTAAATCAGAGTCTACAGGAAGCAGCATTGAGATGACTTAGAGACTGTTTTATTATGCTCATCCTTTATACAGAAAGTGTTCAGTTTGCTTGAGAAGTTGTTGATAATTGTCATAATTTGTAAAATCAATTGCTTGGAGAACAATGTTCAATTGCTTCGAGAACATGTTGGCATTTACACACAGGATTTGATGAGAGTTTGTTGGCTAATGTGAATATATTGCAGACAGTGGTGTTTTCTTTCTTCTCATACAGGTCCAAGTCTCCAGTCGGTCAAATAAGCCTGTGGTTGATATTACCTTTGCAAAATTTGAAGCTGTGAAGATATTAGGGTTTGAAGATCTAGGCTGGTTGATACACAGAGATAGAAGTACAATACTGAAATAGAACAGCCACATACACTGACAGCTCTCAATTACATTGAACAGCCTGGACACTGCAATTAATCAAAGTGCTATTTTCTGTGATTTGAATCAGTTTGTGTTGAAAGAGGAGTTCATACCTAAATTCATATTATACTTCTAGTCTCCTTAACCCTAAAATGAGGAGTTTGAGTGGCTTATATTCTAAAACAGTTCGACATTATGCCTGATGGTGCATTTTTGAAATTAAGCAGTGTTATATTGTTCTTATGACAGTTTTCATTTATGATTGATCTACTCTCACAGTTTATCTATCCACAGACCTAGTTGTATGGTTGAGACAAAGGAATATTGAAGGCCTGTCCAGGAGTGTATTGCAGATTGTGGAGGAGTTCAAAGAGAAGAAAACCAGTCTGTAAAACCTATTTGAAACCTAAAGTCAGACTTTTTCTAGTTCCTGAAAGAAGAGGATGGGAAAGAGTGGCAAAAGTGGAAAAATCAATAGGGCTGAGCCCACTGACCTAGAATGGATTGAGAAACTCCCAGACTGTGCTGAATTGTTTCAACAAGCAGGTTGGCTCAATTTCTTCAGAAGGATCAATGGCTACAATGCACAAGTCTCTTGTAAGTTTGCTCAGGGGCTGAAAGAAGATATGGTCATCATGGATGCTCTAAAATTCAAATTGATTGTGGAATTAATTGCAGAGGCCACTCAGATCAGTAATGAGGGTGAGCATTGGTTCAAAAAGTTGCCTTTTGATTTTGAACCACAAAGGTACCTGTTGCCTAATGTGACTCCTGACTGGAACAAGGGTATTTTTATTCAAAATTTCAGGAAAGAGTGGATTGAGCCCATAAGGATACTTCAGAGCTATGTGACCTGTGAGGGCAGGTATTCATTTGTATTTAAATATCATTTTAGATTCCTCCAACACATGGTAGGAGTCTCCAAGATGAATCTGCCCTTCTTCTTTTTGAAGAGCTTGCAAAATATGTCCAGCAAGGTAAAGCAACATGAATATCACACCTCCCAATCACTTTTTCATCATGGTCTGATCAAACTGATCATCACCACAGTGTTGCAACATGAGGGTAGGACTTGGGAATTCTTTTTGTTCTGGTCAGATGTTCATCCCCAGCAAGAAGACCAGCAATTTAAAAGGCAGACTGATAAGGGAAAAGTGATGATGAAAAAGCTAGGTCACACAGCTAAACCTGCAGATAAAGATAATGTTAAGGCTAAGAAGGTAGCAAAGTAGGTAAAAGTTGACAGTCAGTTCAAAATATCCTCAGATTGCCCTTAAAGCAGGTACTCATTGTTTGCAGGAGAAAAAGTTTGGCAGTCTAGTCTGAAATTGTCACCAGCAGCACATTCTGAAGAAGCTAAGACTATTGATGAAGAGAAAGATGCTGTACTTGAATAGGAAGTGCAAATTAAACAAAGAAGCCCCCTCACTATATTGTATGAGGATGAGGGGTACTTATTAGAAGATGAGCAGCCAATTGATGAAGTAGGGTTAAGTGCAGAAGCCTGTGGAGAATTCCTTAGTTCAGAATGCAAAGCAGATAAGCCAAAGAAGAATAAAAGGACTGTAGTTTCATACATAAGGCCTAAAACTAGGCCAACTAATAAGTTGAGATGGAATATGAAAATATTACTTAATCCCAAGTTGAATGCTAGACAAGAAGCTGTTGTGATTGATTCTTCCTCTGGTGAAGAAGTAGAAATTGTTAAACAGGGCAGCAAAAGCAAGGGAAAGTCAATTGCCAAGCCTTCTTCTTCTTCTCAGCCTACAAAGACAAAAAGATCACAGTCAGTAAGAGAATTTGAACAGCCTAAGTCTAAATTGTCTAAAATAGTGCTGGAGATAAAGAATAAACTTTTAAAACAGCAACAATATGAGAAAACTAAAATGTGTCCTGTTGAAAGCCAAGAGTGGGAGGATGAAGATGAATAGATACTCAGAGAAGCAGGCATTTTGGAGGAACCTGGTGTTTCTGCAGATTACACAGACTTCTTAATGAAAGATGAAATTATAGCAGAGATCCCTAGTTCTGATAAAGAGGATTTACATGAAAATATTCAGCAGTATAAGAAACACATGAAGCACTTACAGCAGGTTAATGATGGTTTACTGAAAGTTAATAAAGGGCTTATAGGAGAACTGTTGGATGTTAAAAATCATTTCCAAGAGCTAGCAGAGGTATCCAAGGCGGTTCTTAAAAGGAAAAGGATGACTGACAAACACTGTTCAGAATTAGAAAGCACAATAAAGAGTCTGCAGCAAGAGAACAGGAAGCTCTCCCAAAAGATGATCAAGCTGAAGGAGAAGGAAAAGAAGACTGAAAGACAAGCTCAAAGGCTAGATGGCATTGACCTCCTTGTTGAGGCAGCGAAGGAGATATGAAGCAATTATTAGTTAGTGGCTATTTTAGATAAACTTTTTCTTTTTTTTAAGCATTTGCTATTTTTAGCAATCTTGTAACTTTGTAAAAGGTCACTTTTTACTTTACCTACTTAGTGATTCGATGGAGACAGTTAGAAGGGGAAAACCTAACTGATTTTGTAGAGGATAGCTATTTGGAGTAGTTAGCAAGACATTGTTATGGTTCTAATTTTTGGGAGCATCAGGAGGTTTACAAGACTGTTTTGTCTACAAACTTGTTCAGAGATAAGTACTGTAACTCTTATAGACATTTACTGATAAAATTATGAGTTATACATGACCTTTATCCTTCAGTTGTTTGTATTGGCTTCATTTTCTTCTTGTCTAGTTGCTTAAATTGACAGATTCATTGCTGGTTAATGTGTGTTTGCTGGTAATGCCTGTTGTTTATGTATGAACCTTAATGTTGTTTCTGATTGGATCTTGTTATATATGTTATGCATCTTTATCAGTTTAATTTTTATGATTTAGTTGTTACTTGTTTTCTGAATGTATTCCCTGACTGTTCTTGAAGCTTACAACCATTTAAATCATACCAAAAACCCTAAACTTTGTTTTATTTATTGAGTTTTACTCTTGAGATTGTGTTGGCTTGTTCCCCTAGCCTTAGGAACAATTTTTGGCACAAACATCTTTGGAACCATTGCCGGGGACGAAACTGAAGCATATCTTCCCTGGGATACTTATCATTTTCCTGGTTTGAGAGGTGGACTTGAACCAGCATCTTTGAAGGCTATTTTCACCAAAAAATTGTCACAGTGGCTTCTAGAAGGATTGGAACCAGGAGCAGACCTACATCTCCCTTGCTACTGGGTGTGACAGACCCTGAAAATATTATAAAAACAGCAAGAAAACTTAGAAGGTCCCAATCTTTACCAGCTTCTTGTGATCCTCACCAGTTGGGTGATTCATTAGACCCAGCTGAAGACTCACCTTGGATAAAACCTACCATTCCTGAAAGTACTTTTCAAGTTTTTACCAATCCTGAAACCTTTTTGAAAGCAAAGACTGCTTCCCCTAGTAAAATACCCCTTTTCCAGCTGAAAGTAGGAAAGAACCCTTTCCAAGCAATTTCCAGTCAAGTTTCTTCCTCTTCAAAACCTCAGTCCAAAACTCAGTCCACAATGGCATCTCAAAACCCACCCATGGATATGATGGACAGAATGGTTGCAGCAAGGTATGCACCATTAATATTGCCCCAACCTTTACATGCTTTTCTTGGAGGAGATTATCAGAAGTATATGCCTAGGTTCAATGGGCAAGGGGAAACCACTGCTGAAGAACATTGGGAGGCTTTCCTAAGTTATGCAGACAATCAGAACATTGAGATTAAATATGTATGGATGAGAGTATTTGTTCAAAGCCTTGATGGGGATGTAAGAAAGTGGTTCAGAGAGTTGCCTGCCAACTCAATCACCATAATTGAAGAACTCCAAGACCTTTTCCTGAGGCAGTGGGGAGACACAAAGGACCACACTTACTATATAATTGAATTTGGAGCTCTCAGAAGAAAGAAGGATGAGACTGTTGGTGATTTCTCAAAAAGATTTAACAAAATGTATAGTAGGATTCCAGCAGAGATCAAACCTACTGAAACATCAGCCAAACTGACTTATGCAAATGCATTTGACCATGAATTTTCATTATTACTCAGAGAAAGAATACCTACTACTCTGCTGAACATGCAAGATGCAGCATTGGAGGTAGAGTCTAATTTGCTGGCTTCTAACAGGCTTAAAAAAGAAACACCTCAGCAGCAGTATGAAAGAAAGGGAAAGAAAGAAGCCATTTCAACAAGTGCTGCCCCTCAGTCTGCTGAATCCAAAATAGATGAAATGGCTAAGCTTGTGAAAATTCTTACTGCCAAGTTAAACAAACTAGAGCTTGAAAAGAATTCAACTAAACCTGCTCAAGAAGCTCCGAGGAATCCAAATAACCAAAATCAGTTTAGGAGGCAGTTTGCTCCTAGATTCATGCCAAGGGAGCGAAGGAATAATGACATCCAGTAAGAAAGAAGGGAGAATGAAGATCAGAAAGTGCCCCCACCTCTTCAAAATAATGTAGCGGATGAAGAAGATGTTGATGAACAACTACTCTTTGAAGAGACTGAGATAGATCAAGATATGAACCACTTTGGAGATGGTTTGTCTGGAGGTTTCGTAACAGAAGAAGATTTTCTGAATTCTGAGTATTATGATGCTGACATGTATGAAGTTGAAGATGATTTAGATTTTGAAAAAACTGCTGTAAATGCTGCTGCTAATCAGAATGGAATTAAGAAGACTATTAATCTCAGTTCTGGTCCGAAACAAGTAGTCCAAGCTCCCAAGAAGAAGGCTGCTGCAAATGTTCCTGCTGCAAATGCACCTGCTGCAAATGTTCCTGATAAACAAGTTGCTGATCCTGTCACAGAAAAGAAACAGCCTGCAGAAAAGTCCAAGAAGAATGCTGAAATTGAAGAGGTAAACAGGCCAGCTCTGAATTTCAATTTGGAAACTGAATTAGGAAAACTGAAAATTCCTGTTCCATTGACTGAACTTATAAAGAATCCATATTATAAACAAACAGTATTAAAGGTTATGAATTCTGCTAGTGGTCAGCCTGCTGCTGGTGGTCAGTCTGTTTCTGATACTGTAAATTTGCAAGAAGAAAGCCCAAAAATATTTATTGGATCTGCCCTAGCTGAGAAAACAGAAAATGAAGCTCGTGCTTCTCCTCCCTTCTATGTTACCTTGACTGTCCATGATCAGATGATTCACAATTGCCTGTTAGACTCTGGAGCATCCCATAACCTAATGCCCAAAGCTGTGATGGAAGCCCTTGGTCTCAGTATCACCAAACCTTATCATGACTTATATGCCTTTGATTCCCGAGTTGTCAAGTGTCTAGGAGTGATTAAAGATATGGTTGTAAACCTTACTCAGCTACCCATGAAGAGTGTCATAATGGATGTTGTTGTAGCTGATATCACACCCAAGTTTGGTATGCTTCTTTCAAGATCATGGGCAAAGAAGGTTGGAGGAACCTTACAGATGGATCTCTCATATGCCACCATTCTTGTTTTTGGTGGAGAAAATAGGAGACTTTACAGAGAACTACAGTTTTCCTACATTGTCACAGATGATAAAAACCCCACTAATCATCCATTGTACTCTGTTGATAAAGATCTTGGTACCTGCATGTTAAATTTTACTGATGAGGACAATTCAAGTGGCCTGTTACAAGTAGAAAAAGATCAGCCTATAAAACACAGCAGAGAGGAAGAAGATGCACTATGGGAGCTGTACTTTGATGGATCTTCATGCAAAGAGGGTGCTGGAGCTGGATTTTTGCTCATTTCCCCTGGAGGTGAGACAGTGAAACCTATGTATAAGCTGGAATTTGTTACCACTAACAACACTATTGAGTATGAAGCTCTGCTACTGGGATTGAAAGCTGCTAAAGACTTAGGCATTTAGCAAATTGCTGCATATGGCGACTCCGAATTGGTTGTTCAACAGGTGAAGAACAACTATCAAGTAAAGCAGGGTTTGCTGAAGATTTACAGAAATGAGGTATGGGATATGCTGGATAATTACTTCATAGCATTTAATATTACTCATATTCCCAGGAATCATAATGAAACTTCTGATTCATTGGCTCTAGCAGCCTCATATTTCAGAATTCCTAAAACCACTCAGCTAAGGTACCCCATAGAAGTGAGATACAGGCCATGTGTACCGGATAATGTGAAGCATTGGAGGGTATTTAAGGATGACATTGAAATCAAAAAATTTCTTGAGCTGACAGATGAGTTTTCAAATGCTCAAATTGATCAGGATGAAGGAGAAGAACAGGATGATGATTCTGCTGAAAATGAGTCTGCTGAAAATCAGTTTCCTGAAGGTAAGATTGCAGGTCATAAAATCATTGAATTGAAGAGTAATTTTATCCCTAAAGGTTTAGTGCCTTTATAAAGAATTTTTACCAAATATGACACTCCATCCAAGCCAGTGGTTCAATCTTCAGAAGACAATGTAGTAGACTACAATATTGGTACTGCAAAAAATCCAAGAATGGTTAAAATTTCAAAATCTTTGACAGCTGAACAAAGGAGCAGATATATCAAGCTTTTGAAAGAACATGTGGATGTGTTTTCCTGGTCTTATGAAGAGTTAAGAACCTATGATACATCAATCATTCAGCATAAGGTTCCCTTGAAGCCTAATGTTAAACCTTTCCGACAGAAATTGAGAAGGATAAATCCATCCTTATTTCCTGTGATTGAAAAAGAGATAAAGAAGTTGCTGGATGCTAAGATAATAGTGCCTCTCAAGTACTCATCCTGGGTTGCAAATCTTGTACCTGTCAGGAAAAAGAATGGGGAGATCAGACTGTGTGTTGATTTCGGGAATCTTAACAAGTCTTCATTAAAAGACAATTATCCTCTTCCAAAGATTGAACAGGTCTTACAGCAGGTGGTCGGAGCACAGAGGATTTCCATGGTGGATGGATTTTCAGGGTACAACCAGATTGCCATGCACCCTGATGATAAGGAAAAGACAGCCTTTACCACTCCCTGGGGGACTTTCATGTATGACAAGATGCCCTTTGGTCTGATGAATGCTGGAGCAACCTTTCAGAGGGCAATGGACATTGCATTCGTGGGAGAAAAAGATAAATTTGTTGTTATCTATTTATATGACATCACTGTGTTCTCACAGTCTGATGATGAGCACTTAAAAAATTTGAAGCAAACTTTCCAGAAATGCAGAAAATTTGGCTTGTCGTTGAACCCCAAGAAATCTCATTTTGCTGTTCAAGAGGGTAGATTGTTGGGTCACTTGGTGTCTGCTGATGGCATCAGAATTGATCCGGAGAGAGTCCAAGCAATACTGAAGATTAGTTTGCCCAGGAGTAAGAAGGATGTGCAATCATTCATTGGTAAGATAAATTTTCTGCGGTGGTTTATTCCTAATTTTGATGAAACCATAAAACAAATCACAGCTATGTTAAAGAAAGACCAAGAAGTCAGGTGGACTGTTGAAGCAAAGTCAGCATTCGAGAAAATCAAGGTGGCTCTTACTGAAGCACCTGTGTTGGTAAGTCCTGATTTTACCAAGGAGTTCCTTACTTTTTCTTTTGCTTCAGCAGATACAATTGCAGCTGTCTTACTTCAGAAAAACAAGGAAGGACTAGAGCAGCCCATTGCCTTTTTCAGTAAGACTCTCAGGGATTCTGAATTGAAGTATAGCATTCTGGAAAAACAAGCCTATGCCCTGGTGAAGGCTCTGAAATTTTTCAGAATTTATATTCTGCATTCAAAGGTGATTTCATTTGTTCCAAATGCAGCAGTGAAAGATATTCTGACACAGCCTGACAGTGAAGGAAAGAGGGGAAAGTGGATTGCTAAGATTATGGAATATGAGGTGGAAATCAGACCTACTAAGCTTGTCAAGGGACAGGGATTAGCTAAGCTGCTTGCTGATTCAAATTGTCAGGCACTAGGTCTGCATATCATGGCTAAAGATATTACTCATGAAGAAGATCAAACAACACTTGAAAAAGAAAAGATCATGGATTTTTATTCATCTTCAGTTTGGTATGCTGATATTGTTTATTTCCTGTTATTTTTGCAATGCCCTGAACACTTGGATAGGAAGGCTGCCAGATCCCTGAAACTGAAAGCTACAAAGTACTGTTTGATAGAGGATCAATTGTTTTGGAAAGACCCAGGAGGTATCTTGTTAAGGTGTTTGGATCAATCTGAAATAGGAGAGGTGATTTCAGAATCTCATGAAGGAGCCTGTGGAGGGCATAAGTATTGGAAAACTACAGCATATAAAATTTTACGAGCTGTATACTATTGGCCTTCCCTATTCACAGATGTTTACCAGCAGGTAAGAGCTTGCATACCCTGTCAGAAATTTGCAGGTAAACAGAAACTGTTGTCTTTGCCTTTAAAGCCTATTGCAGTCAATTCCCCTTTTCAGCAATGGGGTCTGGACTTTATTGGAGAGATCAATCCAGCATCTTCAGGATAGCATCATTGGATTTTGACTGCCACAGATTTCTTTACAAAGTGGGTGGAAGCCATTCCTACAAGGAATGCTACAGATAAGGTGATTATGGAGGTCATTGAAGACAATATCTTGAGCAGGTTTGGCTGTCCACAGAGATTAATAACTGATAATGCCAAAGCATTCAAATCCAAGGAAATGGTGGCATTCTGTGAGAAAAATGGCATTATTTTGAAACACTCAACTCCCTATTATCCTCAGGGAAATGGCCAGGCTGAATCATCTAACAAGAATATCATTCAAAGCATTAAGAAGCTGCTGAAACATAACAAAAGATCTTGGGATTCAATGCTGAAGTATGCATTGTGGGCAGACAGGATTACAGTAAAACAGGCCATTGGTACTTCTCCTTTTCAGCTGGTATATGGCACAGAGGCAGTATTCCCTGTTCAGTTGGGGATTCCAGTGATGAAATTCCTCCAGAACTCTCAAGAGGAACCAGATGACATGCAAAGGAGAATCTTTGAAATGATAGAACTTCAGCAAAATAGAGAGATGGTGGATGAACAAGCTCAGTTGTACAGAGCTAAGGTTAAAAGCAGGTTTGATAAGAACATTAAAGACAATTCTTTCTCAGTAGGTGAGTTGGTTTTAAGATGGGATGAAAGAAAGGAATAGAAGGGTAAGCATGGCAAATTTGACAATCTTTGGTTTGGCCCTTTTCTGATATCAAAAGTTTTAGAAAACAATACCTTTATCTTGCAGTCCCTGGAAGGTGAGGAATTGTCCAGCCCTGTGAATGGACGATTCCTCAAACATTTCTACAGTTTATGAGATCATTTTCACTCTTCATTGTACATACCAGTGTGAGTGAGGTTGAATAAAGACTCCATAGCCCAATGGAAGTTTTCAGATAGGTGAATAAAGGACAGAAGGCACTGGTCTACAGGTTCTTGAAGCCTCACAGGGAGGACTTCATCCCGCAGCTGGAGCCAGATGTTAAGTTAGTAAATTTTTCCTTCAATTTTGGTTTGACTTCTTAAATTTTTGGTTGTTTTTCATTTTTCAATTAAGCCTTTGTTTTAAGTCTTATTTTTTTACCTTCCTTTAGGAACTCTCTGGATGATTAGATAGTTTTTTGAGCTTACCTTTTATAGGTTTTATTTGAGTTTTTGGTCTTTTGCATTTCAAAGGGATTTAAAGAAAGGTCATTGTATCAAATTTTTGATTTATTAATGTTTATTTGGAGAGTACTTAGACTTAATTTTCACCCTAGCAGCTTTTAACTCTCCGACAAAATAGCAGAAAGCTGAAAAATAACAAAATTTTAACACTGGACATATTCTTGTAGCACTGGACAAAAATTTTACAAAGGGCGTGCTACAAGAATATCGCGGCCCTTTGTTTTTTCGATTTTCATGCAAGTTTTCATCATGATTTTGATTCGGGAATGACTAATCACATTGGGTGAGCTGTTTAGCACGTGTAAACTGCAGTTTAAGCATGATTTCAGGTGGTTATCAGTCTTGAAATGAAACAGGCTCATCATTGCATATAATGCGGAATCAGTTGGACAGATATCAGCAAATCTTGGTCAAAGTTGGCACCATTCTCTTTTTACACGCATTATCAGAGGAGAAGACTGCTCGTGAAGTAAAGTTAATTGCTTGAAAGGTGGATTGCGTTGCTGTGGAGAAGAGACAGTCTTATAAAAGCCAGTAAAAATTAGGGCTTGTTAATTTATTTACCTACAGTCAGAGTAAATATATGAAGACACCTGTACGCATAAGGAGAGGCAGTTGACAGCCCAAAACGAAGTTTTAAGCCGTGGCAGTTAACAAATTGACAGGTATTTTAATACAAGCCCTTATAATTGAAAAAATTGGGTTTTTCTCGCTGGACATTATTCTGGAGAAATTGGTCGCTGCAGAGGATAGAATAGGTTACAAAATGAACTGTTCACCACAGAAATAGCTGCCTGGAGCTATTTTGGAGACTTTTACTAAACAGAGCATCAAATAACCTTAGGTTTAAAGCATTCAGTTTCTGGAATTTCAATGATAGTTTGAAGGAAGGTTGTTTATGTTTTGCTCTCCAATATATTCAAAAAACTCTGATATTGAGGCATATTGGCTGTAATGAGTTAACTGAAAGGATTCTTCTCAGACCTAATGCCAATTTAAATAAGAGTCTACAGGAAGCAGCATTGAGATGACTTAGAGACTATTTTATTATGCTCATCCTTTATACAGAAAGTGTTCAGTTTGCTTGAGAAGTTATTGATAATTGTCATAATTTGTAAAATCAATTGCTTGGAGAACAATGTTCAATTGCTTCGAGAACATGTTGGCATTTACACACAGGATTTGATGAGAGTTTGTTGGCTAATGTGAATATATTGCAGACAGTGGTGTTTTCTTTCTTCTCATACAGGTCCAAGTCTCCAGTCGGTCAAATAAGCCTGTGGTTGATATTACCTTTGCAAAATCTGAAGCTGTGAAGATTTTAGGGTTTGAAGATCTAGGCTGGTTGATACACAGAGATAGAAGTACAATACTGAAATAGAACAGCCACATACACTGACAGCTCTCAATTACATTGAACAGCCTGGACACTGCAATTAATCAAAGTGCTATTTTCTGTGATTTGAATCAGTTTGTGTTGAAAGAGGAGTTCATACCTAAATTCATATTATACTTCTAGTCTCCTTAACCCTAAAATGAGGAGTTTGAGTGGCTTATATTCTAAAACAGTTCGACATTATTCCTGATGGTGCATTTTTGAAATTAAGCAGTGTTATATTGTTCTTATGACAGTTTTCATTTATGATTGATCTACTCTCACAGTTTATCTATCCACAGACCTAGTTGTATGGTTGAGACAAAGGAATATTGAAGGCCTGTCCAGGAGTGTATTGCAGATTGTGGAGGAGTTCAAAGAGAAGAAAACCAGTCTGTAAAACCTATTTGAAACCTAAAGTCAGACTTTTTCTAGTTCCTGAAAGAAGAGGATGGGAAAGAGTGGCAAAAGTGGAAAAATAAATAGGGCTGAGCCCACTGACCTAGCATGGATTGAGAAACTCCCAGACTATGCTGAATTGTTTCAACAAGTAGGTTGGCTCAATTTCTTCAGAAGGATCAATGGCTACAATGCACAAGTCTCTTGTAAGTTTGCTCAGGGGCTGAAAGAAGATATGGTCATCATGGATGCTCTAAAATTCAAATTGACTGTGGAATTAATTGCAGAGGCCACTCAGATCAGTAATGAGGGTGAGCATTGGTTCAAAAATTTGCCTTTTGATTTTGAACCACAAAGGTACCTGTTGCCTAATGTGACTCCTGACTGGAACAAGGGTATTTCTATTCAAAATTTCAGGAAAGAGTGGATTGAGCCCATGAGGATACTTCAGAGCTATGTGACCTGTGAGGGCAGGTATTCATTTGTATTTAAATATCATTTTAGATTCCTCCAACACATGGTAGGAGTCTCCAAGATGAATCTGCCCTTCTTCTTTTTGAAGAGCTTGCAAAAGATGTCCAGCAAGGTAAAGCAACATGAAGATCACACCTCCCAATCACTTTTTCATCATGGTCTGATCAAACTGATCATCACCATAGTTTTGCAACATGAGGGTAGGACTTGGGAATTCTTTTTGTTCTGGTCAGATGTTCATCCCCAGCAAGAAGACCAGCAACTTAAAAGGCAGACTGATAAGGGAAAAGTGATGATGAAAAATCTAGGTCACACAGCTAAACTTGCAGATAAAGATAATGTTAAGGCTAAGAAGGTAGCAAAGCAGGTAAAAGTTGATAGTCAGTTCAAAATATCCTCAGATTGCCCTAAAAGTAGGTACTCATTGTTTGCAGGAGAAAAAGTATAGCAGTTTAGTCTAAAATTGTCACCAGCAGCACATTCTGAAGAAGCTAAGACTATTGATGAAGAGAAAGATGATGTACTTGAAGAGGAAGTGCAAATTAAACAAAGAATCCCCCTCACTATATTTTCTGAGGATGAGGGGTACTTATTAGAAGATGAGCAGCCAATTGATGAAGTAGGGTTAAGTGCAGAAGCCTGTGGAGAATTCCTTAGTTCAGAATGCAAAGCAGATAAGCCAAAGAAGAAGAAAAGGATTGCAATTTCATACAAAAGGCCTAAAACTAGGTCAACTAATAAGTTGATATGGAATATGAAAAGATTACTTAATCCCAAGTTGAATGCTAGACAAGAAGCTGTTGTGATTGATTCTTCCTCTGGTGAAGAAGCAGAAATTGTTAAACAGGGCAGCAAAAGCAAGGGAAAGTCAATTGCCAAGCCTTCTTCTTCTTCTCAGCCTACAAAGACAAAAAGATCACAGTCAGTAAGAGAATTTGAACAGCCTAAGTCTAAATTGTCTGAAATAGTGCTGGAGATAAAGAATAAACTTTTAAAACAGCAACAAGATGAGAAAACTAAAATGTGTCCTGTTGAAAGCCAAGAGTGGGAGGATGAAGATGAACAGATACTCAGAGAAGCAGGCATTTTGGAGGAACCTGGTGTTTCTTCAGATTACACAGACTTCTTAATGAAAGATGAAATTATAGCAGAGATCCCTAGTTCTGATAAAGAGGATTTACATGAAAATATTCAGCAGTATAAGAAACACATGAAGCACTTACAGCAGGTTAATGATGGTTTACTGAAATTTAATAAAGGGCTTATAGGAGAACTGCTGGATGTTAAAAATCATTTCCAAGAGCTAGCAGAGGTATCCAAGGAGGTTCTTAAAAGGAAAAGGATGACTGACAAACACTGTTCAGAATTAGGAAGCACAATAAAGAGTCTGCAGCAAGAGAACAGGAAGCTCTCCCAAAAGATGATCAAGCTGGAGCAGAAGGAAAAGAAGACTAAAAGACAAGCTCAAAGGCTAGATGGCATTGACCTCCTTGTTGAGGCAGCGAAGGAGATATGAAGCAGTTAATAGTTAGTGGTTATTTTAGATAAACTTTTTCTTTTTGTTAAGCATTTGCTATTTTTAGCAATCTTGTAACTTTGTAAAAAGTCACTTTTTACTTTACCTACTTAGTGATTCGATGGAGACAGTTAGAAGGGAAAACCTAACTGATTTTGTAGAGGATAGCTATTAGAGTAGTTAGAAAGACATTGTTATGGTTCTAATTTTTGGGAGCATCAGGAGGTTTACAAGACTGTTTTGTCTGCAAACTTGTTCAGAGATAAGTACTGTAACTCTTATAGACATTTACTGATAAAATTATGAGATATACATGACCTTTATCCTTCAGTTGTTTGTATTGGCTTCATTTTCTTCTTGTCTAGTTGCTTAAATTGACAGATTCATTGCTGGTTAATGTGTGTTTGCTGGTAATGCCTGTTGTTTATGTATGAACCTTAATGCTGTTTCTGATTGGATCTTGTTATATATGTTATGCATCTTTATCAGTTTAATGTTTATGATTTAGTTGTTACTTATTTTCTGAATTTATTCCCTGACTGTTCTTGAAGCTTACAACCATTTAAATCATACCAAAAACCCTAAACTTTGTTTTATTTATTGAGTTTTACTCTTGAGATTGTGTTGGCTTGTTCCCCTAGCCTTAGGAACAATTTCTGGCACAAACACTTGCTATCATAACTAATCCCTGAGTTGTTTGATGGATACTTTTGGGAATTAAGAATATCATTCCTCCTAATGATGGAATCTGCTTAGCAGTATGAAACATAAGTCAAGTACATAAAAAATTACATAGGTTTCCATATAAAAATATCAAAACTAAGAATATCATCAAGGGATAAAGAGATATTTTCAAATTTTAATTTTTTGACTGTTGTCCTTTTCAACTCATTTTTAGAGAGACAAATTCACCCTCCCTTGCTTGACACGTCTCATTCCTTTATTTTAATTTTTCTTCCATCAATGAACTGATTTACTCATTGCATCCAAATGATTTACTCATTCCAAATGTATACGAAAAATACAACATTGAATATGAGGAGTGGGAAATAGGAATGATGAGCTAGCATCCAACTAGTGACATGAATATAATTTCAAATATATTGTTAATTGGACCTATATGTTTCACCTATGCACATAGTACACTCTCTAATTTGACTGGTGATTACCATTGTTTCATGCAATAAAGTTGTGTGATAACAATGAACTAAACTGAACATCTCATAATATTCTCCTTTCATTCATGCCCCAAAATAATATTTACCCAAAATATCACACATGTTTCGACTCCATGCTTCTTGGTTCAGTAAGAATAGTATAGAAAAAACGTTGCTCGTTTTTACTTTGAAATTAAATGCTTACTCTTAGTTGAAAATATATTTGTAAGAAAATTTGTTACTTAGTATTGTTATTATATTATATTTTTATTATGGATCTTGGTAAGTAGACCAAGATAATGAAGTGTGATTACCCCCTCTCCTATATGGTTAACTCAAGTTGTTTCTTGGGGGTCTGGACACCCCTCGATGATATTGCCAACACTTAACCTTCAGAGCAGTAGGAGGACCGAAGGATCACTTCATCCAATTAGGACCTTCCTATATGGTGATGATGAAAACAATTATTGTATGGAACATGTGGATTATATACCTTGAGAGAGAACACCTTGTTGATTACCTTTGTTCTTATATTCCTCATGTGAATTGAGAATTGTTCCACATGAATCTTTTTTCCATGCAGAGGGATGAGTGTATATTTTTCCATGTTAATGAGTTGTATTTTAATTGTTCGAGAAAACTTTGTTGGAAACATCAATTATGAACATATTTCATATTTAAACTCTAAAATTGAAACTAAACATATAGCGATTCAAGCCAGCAATAAAATGCAACACCTTGAATTAAGTTATCCTTCACTTGTTGTTTACAACCCTCTTCCTGGACTATTTTGTTATATTCTTCTGAGATATGTTCTTACCTTAAACCCTCTCTCTCTCAAGTTATGGTCATGTTCCTCGGTAACTTGTTTCTTGAAATACAATGGTTGTTCCTCGGTGGCCAGTATCTTTTGATACTAAGTTCTGATTATATTACTGGTATTGAATTTGCTTTTGTACTATTGTTATTGTTCATCTTAGGGACCAAATTTAGCACAAGGATAATGGAAGGGTGCTAAAGTTTAAAGAGATGAAATTTATGTTTAAATTATCTTACTACTTTGCATTTATCACAATATTGTAAACTTTACTCAATGCATATTTTCGTCTCTAACATGTTAATTGTTTTTTTTGCAACTCTCATGGTTTCATGATTATTTTATTTCTTTCGTATGGCTATAACAAGTCCATCAGTCTCCACATAAATATCATCTTCAATCTTCTCACTATCATTTTTGTCAACAAAATCTTCTTCATTTTCTCTTATTATCATAAATTACATGATTTTACTGTATTGTAGTGATACATACAAAGGTTGGTTCTAGATCCTTATAGTTTGTAAAGTCAAAGGCTAGATTTGTTGGAAAAGGATTCTCTTGAAAAGAGGGGGTTGATATTGATGAGACTTTTTTCTCAAATTTAAGATATTTTGGGATGCATGGGCAAGACCTAGGTTTGGTAGGTTGTAGGTGAAGTCTTCCTTATACAAGGGAAGTATACTTTGACTATTCTTAAATTTTAGAGCTTAATAGTGGAGAATACTCTATGTTAATATACCTTTAGATTCATAGGTGGCAAACATATTATTGAAGACCCTAGAAAAGGGGAAGTTCAAGATGATTAGAGAATATCCTCGTTTGGTCTAGAACTCATCCCTTATTTCTTTGAATCCATTTTCCATTATGCTTTGACTATTTGAGTTCTTGGAGTTTGAGGAGGTATGACACACTTGTATGAGAGAGGTTCTTATGCATGAGGGCACATCACTCAAGAATGCATCAATAGGTAAGGTACATTACTTGATAGTTACACTATAGTATGTTCTTTCAATTATAGTATGTTCTTCCAATTCCTATCATTATGTGGGGTGTTAATTTAGAATTTGTTGTGAATTTGAGGGGGTGGAATAATGTTGTCCATTAAACTCTATTTCCATCTCGTGGCATCACATTTTTAGAATTATTAGTATTCCTTCTGGAGGGCATCACCTATTCAAATTATTCTTAGATTAGGCATGTCTTATGGTGGTGTCTTCTTTCGAAAATTGGAAGCAATTGTACAATTAGAAATTAAAGGTAAACATATAGCAATTCAAACCAACAAGAAAATGCAACACCTTGAATTAAGTTATCTGTCACTTATTGTCTGCAACCCTCTTCCTGGACTGGTTTTTCATAGCCTTCTGAGATCTATGCTTACCTTAAATCCTCTCTCTCTCAATATATGATCTCATTCCTTGGTGACTTGTTTCTTGAAAGACAAGGTCTGATCCTAAATGTGTTCGAGTATCAGGAAGGTCTAAACTAGTATATTTTGATACTAAGTTCTAATTATTTTACTGGTCTTGAAATTTATTTTGTACTATTGTTACTGTCCATCTGAGGGACCAACTTTATCACAAGGATCATGGAAGAGTGCTAAAGTTGAAAGAGATTAAAATTATGTTTAAATCATCTTACTGCTTTGCATCTAGCACAATGTTGTAAACTTTACTCAATTGTTATTGTTGTACTATTATGCATTTGGATCACATTGTTTAGTTTAGATCTTCTCCTTATACAATGGATAAAAATATATGAAACAATGTACCTTGATAGAGATAACAGTTTAAAGTCCTTTCTCTTGTTGGTCCTATGTCTAAAAGTTGTTGGTTTCTTACCCATAACTAGATTTGTCCTTGGAAGTGAGAATTATTATGAGGGAATCTGATTTTTTTACAAAGAGTTATGATATCATCCCATCTCTTTGTTTGTTAATGTGTATGCCTTACAGAAATTTTCATCATTCATAGAGGAAAAATAGAAATTTAGAATTGTTCCACATGAATCCATGCAGAGGGATGAGTGTATATTTTTGTCATGTTAATGAGCAAAAAACAACTTCGCAACAATTATGCACAACTTGGCAACAACAATTATGAATAGCTTGGAAACAATTATGGTATATTGCTGGAGAAAACTCCATTGGCAACAATAATTATGAACAACGTGCACAATTAAACTCTCAAATTGAAACTAAACATATATCATTTCAAACCAACAATAAAATGTTTACCTTAAACACACTCTATCTAAAGGAATGATCTTGTTCCTTGGTGACTTGTTTCTTGAAAGATAAGGTCTGATCCTAAATGTGTCTGAGTATTAGGAAGGTCTAAACCAGTCTCTTTTTATACTAAGTTTTGATTATTTTACTAGTATTAAATTTTCTTTTTTACTATTGTTATTGTGCATACCAAGGACCAACTTTAGCACAAGGATCATGAAAGAGTCGTAAAGTTGAAAGAGATAAAAATTATGTTTAAATTCCTTTCTCTTGTTGGTCCTATGTGTAAAAGGTGTTGGTTGCTTACCCATAGCTATATTTTTCCTTGGAAGTGGGAATTATTATGAGGGAATTATTTATGCTTAACTCAAAAGACATTCATTGTCTAGAAAATTCAATAGACCTAGCTCTATTATCCATTTGGTAACAACTATGGAAAAGGGAAACTACCATAGGATTTCATAGAGAGGAGGAACAAATTTGGAATCAATTTGTACAAATAATTCAACAATCATGTCCTATAACAAATCACAAATGGCGTGTCCTCCTTGTTTCATCCTCTATTTTTAGGGGAGAGTGAGATACAAGATTGGAGAAATTATTTTAAAACTTGGAGATAAAATACCAAATTTAATTTGTACAATAAATTATCTAATAATAAAAAGACCATGTCGTGTGCCCTCCAAATCTATTTATATCCCTAGGAAATAAATAAATATTCCAGGTATAGCGCCATTGGGCACTTTCCTTTGAAATAGTGTGCATCCATTTTCCAGTTTTTCAATAAGAAAAAGCTTGTTTGTACAACGTCTCATCCATATTCACAATATACACAAATTACATATTTGTACATTTATATGACAATTAGAAAATAGTTCTTGTACTTCCAAATAATAATATAACTAACTCTAAATCATTCTAGGTACCACCAAATAGGTACTTTTTGGATCTATCTTCCTCAACTGAGGAAGATAGAGTAGAAGAGTTTCAAAGCAAGACATATATTACAATATCTAACAGGTCAAGATCAAAAAGAGGTGAAAAGGTAAGGAGAAAATTTTGTAGACGCATGGAAATTTTTCTTTATAAAGGAGGATCATGTCATTATGATAATGAGAGAATAGGTGGCATTGAGTTTCCCTTGAGGTAAAGACATCTTGTCAAACAATGACTACCCAAGTGGACACGAATTTCTTCCTCAATGGGAGTATTTATCGCATTGCACCATCATCTTCACATCGACTGGGGTTATTTTCCATGGATGGCATAATGGTCAAATATGGCACTGAAACTAAATTAATGGAATACGTCGGAACAATATACAAATACAATGATTGGTTGTTTTTGGTTAGATATAAGCATAATATGCCGAGATACGAAGTTGAAGAAAATTATATACAACTACTAGATAACAATTTGAACAAAGGAGCTACTATGTATGTTGGGAAATAGGGTAGACTCAGGTTTAATCGTTTTGCTTTGCACCAACAAAAGACCCACAGTGTTGGCCCTTTCGGCAGCAACCTGCGAACAGGTTGCAGTCTCACCCGAAACAGCTATGGGGTGCCGCATAATCAGGTTTCTGCAAGCAGAGAGGGATATTACTATACCTTATCCTTTAACAACTTATAATCAATAACCACAGAGTTCCGACATTCATATATATAGAAATTCACAGATAAATAAACAAACAGTGACTTGCTTAACCCATTACTAGGAATTCACAGCGAAGCTATTTATTAGCAGTGATCTTACTTATCAGATTTATACAGTTATTAAAGCATAAAAGACAAACAAAAATAGAAACAGCACAAGAACCACAACACTAGATATAACGTGGTTCACCCCCAGTGTAGGGGTTACATCCACAGAACTGTGTTTTATTTCAACTTTCTTCAAAATCACAGTTTTGATCTGTGCACTCAGCTACAGATCTCTTCAATTCTCTTAAGCCGTGCACACAGCAGCAGGCCTCTGCGCACACAGCTGCAGATTTCCCTTAACCTCTTACAAAAACCCTCTGCGCACACAGCTACAGAGGTCGTCCATGCACACAGCTGGGACTTAAAATTTCCTTACAAAATAGCCTTAGCTTCACCTTAATTTCCTTTACATCCAAAACCTAACCTCACTTCTTTTCACAAGTGCCTATTTATACAGCGCACTATTTACAAAAACATGGATTCAAACCATGGGCACCCCGAACCCTAAACCCTGGTCTTAAACCATGGGTTTATTACAATAGAGGACTTTTACTCAACCCTCGACACCCCTAAGAATATTTTGAGTCAAAACCCGTGGAGTTACCCACCTTAAGGACCATTAGGGTGCGCGTCCCAACAAGCCCCTAAGACTCACCAGTGTCCCATCCAGGGGCACTTATCTACTTGGCTGGTGGTAGAATTTGCTTGGCGAAGGCAATGTGCGCTGATTGCTGGAGTCCTTCTTGCTGTTGCTGGCTGCCTGCTTCTTTCCTTCTTGCTATTGATGCCGAGCAAGGCCTTGTAGATCCATCTGCAACCCCATCCTTCCATCTGTTTGTCGAACGCTTGACCATCCACAACTTCAGGTTTCTCGAATTGCGTGTCAAGCTGCATAAGACAAACAGCTGCCCCAGTTCTGTCAAGCTCGGAGGGTATATGGCGGGATTCTCCAGAGTTTTCCGGCAAGGCCTTGTGCCTTTCGTCGCTCTACGTTAGAGCAAACTTCGGCCTGCCTTCACCGATTTAGAGTGAACTTCTGCCTGCCTGTGTACTTAGTCGAATATGACTGTACTGGAAGATTACTCAGGAGGTTCTGCAGACCTCTCTCTCTGAACTCTCATACAAGCTCTTGGACTTCACAATTGTTCAACATAGTTCGCGTTGAGCAAACTCAAAGAAGTGCTGAGTACGGGGCTCACGGGCCAATGTAGCTTCCTTATATAATCCTGTAACAGAATCTATCATCATGGTGCATTAATGATGCCAAATCTGCTGGAATGCCGAAAATCTTGTCACACACAGCCTCAGATTTTCCCAAAATCTCATAATTATGGGTATTAAGAGTAGCTCTCGTACCGGCGCCACCAAATCCATTTTATCCCATCCATCACATTCTAAGCTGCGACACATCTCGAACCTACGACAGAACAATGACCCCTCAACTTTGATACAGTATGGACCTGCGACCCACGACCAATCTCTGGCTTCCCATACTTCATCCTACAGGAAAAACAGACTGCTACATTCCATACTGCTAAGAACAGCTTTGCTTATAGTCTAGTACCCAATTTCAGCTGTTCTTGGTACGTAGACTTTCTTTCTTGGGGCTACCTCCGATTCTGAGTGTCTGGCCTATCCCTATACTTTTTTAGATGACTCCCATTTACCATAGACGAAAAAAGTTCTCCATTTAACTTAGCTAGCTGGACTGCACCCCCATCAGTAACTTTCTGCACTATATATGGTCCCTTCCAATGCATCTTGAACTTTCCTGGGAACTTCATGAATTTGTTGTCATATAAAAGGACAAGATCACCCTGCTGGAATTGTTTCTTCTTGATGTGTCTATCATGCCACGCTTTTTCTCGAGCTTTCTGCACCTGTTGCTGGAACCCTGCAATAAATCTATCCTCTTCGAGTTCTAATATCTTTGTCAGTCTTTCTGGCATTATGGATGGGTCATTCATCTCGGTGAAAGCAGATATTCTGAGGCTAGGAACAATGTACTCCATGGGCATAATAGCTTCTTTCCCATAGACCAACCGAAAAGGTGTATCGTCTGTCAACTTCTTGCAAGTAGTTATGTACGCCCATAATACTCCTGGAATTCGAAGATCCCAATCATTTCTATTAGCATTACAAACCTTTGTCAAGGCATGCTCAAGGATCTTATTAAAAGCTTCGACAGTCCCATTGGCCTATGGATGATAGGCTGTACTCTTCTGATGATACACTTGGAATTCTTCAGTCAGTACTTTAATAGTTTTATTTAGGAAATGTGATCCTTGATCGCTCATAAGAATGCGAGGAAACCCAAACCTAGACAAGATGTGGTCGAAGATGAATTGCGTAGCTGTAGCAGCGCTACAGTTCTTGACTGGTTGAGCTTCAGCCCAACGGGTAATGTAGTCAGTCTTTGTAATAATATATATCGCTCTGGACTTCTTCGTAGGTGGATTGATAGGGCCAACAAATTCAATAGCCCACTTGTCAAATGCTTGTAACGTTAACTACAGGACTAGAGGCATCTCATCCCTCCTGGATGGTTTTCCTATCTGTTGACAGATGTCGCAGCTATGGCAGTACTCTCGTGCATCCTTGTGAACTGTGGGCCACCACAACCCAGCTGTCAAAATCTTCTGTGCCGTAGCTTTTCTCGCATAGTGACCCCCGGCTACTCCAGAATGTGCCTCGGCCAGAATTAGTGGCCTTTCATGCTCCAAGACACACCTGCACAGTATTTCATCTGGTCCCATCTTATACAGCTGACCTGCTATTTGGGTAAAGTCTGCTGCTCTCACTACCAACTGCTTTTCCTGTTGTGTTGTCATTTCAGCGGGTGGAAAACCTGTAGAAATACTGAACAATATCCTGGAAGTCTTCATCAACTATCTGGATGGAAAACAGCTGCGCGTCAGGGAGGCATTCATCCAAACTGGTAGGTTCTTTTCCCAACTCAAGCCTCGACAAGTGGTCAGGTCCTAGGTTCAATCTCCCAGGCTTAACTATGATTTCGAAGTCATATTATTGGAACAGAATCACCCAACTGCATATTATTCCGCCTAGCGCAGGCTTGTTAACCAAATATTTCAAAGCAGAATGGTCAGTAAACATCTTAAAATGAGATCCTAACAGATAATGTCGAAACTTCTGCAGTGCATACACCATAGCGAGGCCTTCCTGTTCTGTTGTAGTATAATTTTTCTCTGTAGTAGACAATTTTCTACTGGCAAAAGAAATAGGGTGGTCGATCTGACCTACGCCTGGCTGAGCCAATAATATCCCCGGAGCAATGGAGGATGCATCAACATGCACATCAAACTCTTTGTTCCAGTCAGGGAATACTAGAATAGGGGCAGTGACCATCTTTTCCTTCAAAATATCTAAGCTTGCTTGGCACTCCGGTGTCCATTCGAACTTAATATATTTCTTCAGCTGCCTTTCCATCGAAGCGGTAATCTGAGCATACCCTTGGATGAATTTCCTGTAGTAACCGGTGTGACCAAGTGTCGTGCGAAGTTGTTTGACGGACTTCAGAGGTGGCAGGTTCACAATAATAGCTATCTTCATAGGATCCATCATCAACCCCTACTTACATACAACGTGACCAAGCAGAATTCCAAAAGGTGCACAAAATATACATTTTTTTAGATTCAAGGCAATCTGGTGCTATCTACACTTGTTCAACATAATCCTCAAACTAGTGATATGGTCTTTTACTAGCCCAAAAATAGTCCAATCATCAAAATAAACTTCTAAGAATTTATGTATATATTCCTTAAACGCAGAGATGACTACTCTAGAAAATATAGCAGGTGCATTCTTCAACCCAAAGGGCATAACAGTATACTGAAAGGATCCCATTTCGGTAGCAAAGGTTTTCTTATGTCAATCTTTTGGAGCAATTCGGATCTGATGGTAGCCAGAAAAACCATCGGTAAAAGAGTACACTTCTTGACCCCCAACATTGTCGAGCACTTCATCTGTAAAGGGGGTGGGAAAAGGATAATGTAGACAGGCATCATTGAGTTTCCTTAGGTTGACACAGATTCGGATTTCACCCTTAGTCTTCTTTTCCTGCACCACCATAGGACTGACCCTCTCAGATTCCTCAACAGGCTCAATTATTCCTACAGCAAGCATCTTATCCAGCTCCACCTTAACCTTTTCCTTATACTTCAGATTCAATCTATAAGGGCGCGGTTTCACAGGCTTCGCATCAAGTTTCAAAGGTATCTTCATTACACCGATGTCACCCAGGATACCTTTCATTTCGGAGAACTTCATCGGGAAGAGATCCCAGTACTCGTGGAGAAGTTGGGTTACCTTGCTTACCATCTCATCATCCCAATAGTCACCAATGGTAGCCAACTTAGGATGTTATTCGGATCCAATGTTAACTGTGCGCATCTTCAGGGGCTGAGTCACTTCCGGGGCTTCAACTACTGGTCCATGCACATCACAGCATCCTTCTGACTCAGGAATAGCAATATTGTGTGGGTCCTCATCCTCATCAATTGAGAAGTTATAACATTCTACTGCGTGGGCTTCCTGTGCTGTCCAATCAGGTCGATGTTCTACTACTTCTTGTTCATCAAAGACCTTAGTATGGATTATCCTAATAGCTTCATCGAGAGCTGGACAGACATCATTAGTATAGAAAGTATGTATAAAATTATGGACAAGACAGTCCCAACTTACAGTATCTTGGCGGAGCTCAGCTTCCGCGTACTAGTTCTTCGCTATCGGCTCCAGCGTATGCACAAATCTATGTACCCATTCATCCTGAGGTACATACTTCCACTCCTCGTAGCACTTTGCCAAATTTTCCATCAAACTTTCTTCGCACCTCCTCAGGCTGGTCCTTAAATCTCAGGCAAAGGAGCCTCTGACAGTCTTCCCAGCTAGGAATCTGTTGCTTATGTCCCTTCCACCATCTGGCTGCTGTGACTCTAAGTGCTGACTCCAGAGCCTTCATTTTCTATGACTTAGGTATCTGGCATGAGAATTGTACAATAAACGGGTCAGGGTTTGTCGAACCATCAAAGATAGGTAAAGCTCTTGGTTGTGAACTGAGCCATCTGAGGGATTTGGTAGGTCTGGCACTTCTGTGCCCATGGAGCTCATATAATCGGTTCTACCAACTTTCTAAGTCGTCCTCAGAGTCATTCATACAAGAGCTACTAGACTCCCAACCCACGGCAGGAGGATCCTCATAAGCTTCTTCCTGCGCGGTGATATTGTAGATGGGCTCCAGATCATTCTAATCTTCATCTCGTAGTGGTTCTGTATACCTTTCTCCTTGTGAGGGGTCCAGGGGTAGGATGACTCTCAAGTCTTTCCCTTCGAAGGTCATCTGTCTCTTCTTTAGGTTAATGACTACAGCATTTTCCATCGCCCATTCAATTCCTAACAAGGTTGGATAGGGATTGCTGTCATCAATGATCTCAATCACTTCAAAGTCTGTGAAAGTACGGACCCCATCAATATCTATTTGGACACTCTGGAATCTTCCTAGGGGCACAATCCTTTGCTAGTTAGCTAACCTCAACTGTATAGGGGACTAGGCAAGGGTAGGTTTTCCCATTTGTTCCCAGGTTTGTTTGGTTAAAACATTTACGTCGGACCCTAAGTCGAAAATAACTTCAGTCATATCGTATGCTCCTATCTGAGCATTCAATCGCATTTCCCTTCTAGTTCTTTCGATTCTCTGAAGATTTTTGTCCCGACCACAGCTTTGTTGAGGTCCCCAGGAGGCAATGACTTTTTGCAGCTCATTCAAAGCATCCTGGTTTCTTAAAAGCTTGAGGCAACTCTGTAAAAAGGAGGACAGCGTACTTACTTTATCCAGCGAATCTTCTTGGGGCTGCGACGGTAGTTGATGTGGTCACGCCAGTGTGACAGATGTGCTAGGGCCAGCAAAATCTTTCTTGACTTCCATAAATGTCTCTTTTTCTCTTGCGATATCAAATGCTGGGATTTTCTCAGGATCCTTACGAACCCAAGCTTCGGCAGGTTGTTTCTCTGTATTCTACATGTTCGTCGTAGTTCCACTCCATGTAACAACATTGATGGCTGCGGCAGGTCTGGGCTCAACGAAAATCATCTGGATGTTCTGAGTAGGGGTACTATGTCGTGCCTGAATCTTGGCTATCAGCTGGGGGCACTGCTCAATTACATGATCTACTGCACGACAATACCGACATGTCGTACTGGGGTTCCGACAGTCCCTAGCTAGGTGCCCGGCTTGGTTACAGTTGTAACACACCAACTGGCCTCTGCCTCTTCCGGCCATACCACCACGGCCGCCAGAAGCGCCCCTACCGGAGGCACCACCCCGGTAACCATAGCCATCATTACTTGGTCCTTCATTGTACACCCAGCAGGCATCATAGGTGTGACACTCATCTTCATTATGTCCTACAGACTTACAGAAGTTACAGTGGGGGTTCTTAGGTCCTTATCCATACCTTTGCAAGAGGTGACAGTTCTCAAGTCGATGCTGACCTGTTGTTCTGCAGAGCTCACAATATAGGACTTGCGGTGGAAATGGGTTTGGCACACCAGTATTTAGGTACTTGTTTACCAGAGGACATCGTTCCTTGTCGTGGCTTTCGTTTCGACATTGCATACACAAAACCTCTTCGCGACCAGTTTTTGCTTTCTTCATATCGCGAAGCTCCAGAGCCATCGCTACCAACTGCGCCTGGATTTGTGTGATACCAGAGTTATCGTCTACAGGGGTGGTCTCAAGCTTCATTGTGATTTCCAGAGCCTCTTGTTGGTCAGCAACCTTCTGTTGCATGAGTGGGGTTCGAATATGTGGTAATAATGCGGCAATAAACCATTCCTTGTGCTGCATAGGACTAATGGTGAAGCTGAATTGGTCCAGTAGAACTTTGAATCTCTGGTCAAAGTCCCACATTGATTCACCGCGCCGCTACTGAATCTCTTTCAGTTCGGTGATACACTGGGATTCTGATTTGGGCTTCTTGAATTCTTTGATTACTGCTGCCTTGATATCATCTAAAGTAGGATTCTGAGTACTGGAGAATTTCATGAACCAGGTCAAAGCCCGGTCCCTGAAAGAAGTGACGAGTTGGACGCTTCTTACAGCTGGATCTGTAATATTCTTAGCGTTCCACACTGCTTCACATAAAAACCAGAACTGTTCGGGATCCTCTGATCCAATTCCTTTGAAAACAGGGAGCTTAATATCATCAGCCAGGTGGGCCATGGTGGATCTGGGATGGTTTGGAGGGGGACAAGAATTCGATGGGGGGGGGTTTACTGGGGTAGACTGGCCTATGACAGGAATACTCGTGCTAGGTTGATTGTCAGATTGCGACGGAGTTTCAGGGATAACGGAGCTACGCGGCAGGGTGACCGGAGGGTTTCCAAGGGAAGGGTTTTCTTTCGGGTCTGAATCTTTGGGATTTATAGGGGACGACGCAGTATCCTGTCCTAAGGAATAGGACTCAAAATCTCTCTTGTACCTTTTTCCACTTCACAGCAAACCACTTTGCTCAACGAGGGTGTTGTCACTTGTAAACATATGTTAGTAACACAAAATATAACATTTTGATTCAAATAGCAATATTCCCTTTTCAGCCAATAGCATTTTAATTCTCAAGCTAAATAAATTCAAAATCTTACCCCTTGGTCCTTGGAAGAATCGTTGCTCGGCTTCACTAAAGGAAGTGCTCGTGTCGATGGCGAACTCCGTCACAAAGGCCTCAAGGGTCCGCGTGGTCCAGAAATCAACCGCGCAGGAGATCTTGTTGTTCATGCTTTTTAATATATTAACTCTTGCGGGGGTCCAAACAGAAAACCGCCCCTCGTGGAAGTTCGTTCTTTTCTCAGCTAACCTAGACAACCACTGGTGCAACTCTATGTGGATACTACCAAATAAAATTTCATAAGCATCACAAAAAACATACCTCTGTAAAAAGTCACGTGTGCTACGACGCGGATTTGTGTTCTCTTGCTCAGCAAATTTTAGATAAGTCTCATCAAGCCAATCACCGATTTCCTTCACAGAGGGCCTCTTGAACATATCCCTCGAGGTACAACGTAAACCCCTCTTGAGCAGATACTGAGTTAAACCGGCAACGGAACCAATTTGTTGGGCAATAGGGAAGACCTGGGTTTAATCCTTTTGCTTCGCACCAACAAAAGACCCACAGTGTTGGCCCTTTCAGCAGCAACCTGCGAACAGGTTGCAGTCTCACCCGAAACAGCTATGGGGTGCCGCAGAATCAGGTTTCTGCAAGCAGAGAGGGATATTACTATACCTTAGCCTTTAACAACTTATAATCAATAACCACAGAGTTCCGACATTCATATATATAGAACTTTGCAGATAAATAAACAAACAGTGACTTGCTTAACCCGTTACTGGGAATTCACAACGAAGCTATTTATTAGCAGTGATCTTACTTATTAGATTTATACAGTTATTAAAGCATAAAAGACAAACAGAAATAGAAACAGCACAAGAACCACAACACTAGATATAACGTGGTTCACCCCTAGTGTAGGGGTTACGTCCACAGAACTATGTTTTATTTCAACTTTCTTCAAAATCACAGTTCTGATCTGCGCACTCAGCTGCAGATCTCTTCAATTCTCTTAAGCCACGCACACAGTAGCAGGCCTTTGCGCACACAGCTGCAGATTTCCCTTAACCTTTTACAAAAACCCTCTGCACACACAGCTGCAGAGGTCGTCCACGCACACAGCTAGGACTTAACCTTTCCTTACAAAATAGCCTTAGCTTCACCTTAATTTCCTTTACATCCAAAACCTAACCTCACTTCTTTTCACGAGTGCCTATTTATACAGCACACCATTTACAAAAACATGGATTCAAACCATGGGCACCCCGAACCCTAAACCCTAGTCTTAAACCATGGGTTTATTACAATAGAGGACTTTGACTCAACCCCCAACACCCCTAAGACTATTTTGAGTCAAAACACGTGGAGTTACCCACCTTAAGGACCGTTAGGGTGCGCGTCCCAACAATGTATATTGATGTAAGGCCAAAATATTTTGGAAATATCATAGGGTTTATAAGTAGTGCACGACTAGGGAAAACACATAAGCTACCCAATTGCATATTTGAGGGGCATGAAGGAAATCGAGTATTCGTATGTGCAACAAAATCATTAGTTGCAAGTGAATATTTGTTGATCAATTACAAATAAAATCGAATTAATGTGGGCATTGCTATTATGGGGGTAATTATATTATACAACATTTAATTCAACCTTTGATTGATGACTTACTATTTTTCTCTTGCAACATTTTTAATTGTATGTACTTTTCATTCTTAACATTTATTGATTCTTGTATTGTGGAAGGGTGTTGGCTTTATTGTCTCTCTCTATCCCTCTCTCTAGGGATCCTAACCCAGGTTCAATCCCTTCTACTCAGCACAACAAATCCTAAGATATCAACCTGATAAAGGAGATCTCATCCGGCAGCACGTGCGACTCACATGTCGTCTCACCCGAGATATCTCTCTTGATGGGTAACTTCCAAAACAATGTTTTTCGTAGTTGCGTGGGAGGGTGTTTTAGTACCTGGGCTTTGTGCCAAGGATTCCAAGGAAGTCAGGGGGTGGATTACTTTTAGTTACTGTACCTAAAAACTAAGCTATGATCCAACCTTTCTTTATACAACTAAAGTAAATAAACAACAGGCATGCAGCATAATCATATCCAGTAACACAATGCGGCCATTATACATCTATTCATTTGTAAAAAAATCTATAGTCATTCATTCACTACAATAATCGCACATATATCTAAGCTACTTTCAGGATTCACACATATACACATACTATAACGTGGAAACCCATCCATGCGAAAACCACAAGGTGCTCTTCATCTGGCATGAGGAAATAGATGCACCTTTTTTCTACGCACTAAGCTACAAACTCTGCTCAAGATATTCTTCTTAGAAGTTGTAGGCTCTTTATCCCTCTCATGCTCTATGATATTCTCTCATTTCTCCTTCTACTCTACTTCTACTATTGATATGCACGCATCCTGGATCAACTCAACCTTCTCCACTCGTCAATGACTCAGCTGTAGATCCTTTACTCTGATGCACTTAGTGATATAGAGCCATTAACCAAAAACGTTTATTGAGTCTAGCTCGAGAATTTTTCCATGGATATACAATTAGTCTAGCTCCAGAGTCCTACCAAGAGTCTAACCAAGAATCTAACCCACATACAACTTGGGTTCCTTCTTTTATATCCTTATTACAGACTTAATACAGGTCCCATACATGCTTGATACAGACTCAATACTGACTCGATACAGACTCTATACATACTCATTACAGACTCCTTTTATGTTGCTATCTCAATTGACTTACTATATCCATCCAACAGACTATCTTTATTATTCTAGCGACACATAACTGGAGGCACTATTGGCCAAAATTATGAAGATTCCTTCATGCATGTGGTTTCTGCTGGCTCTAGCCAAGCTCTTACCCACGATCGTTAATGCCTATTGCTTTCTCAGCATTATGCCTTAATGTCTTTTTCTGGTCGTTATGTTATTTGCATGCTTGATTCTCTTGATCTGTCATATTATCTCATGTTGCATTCTATCCTTCAGTCATGACTTACTAGTATGGTGCAGCTTCCTCATCAAGTGCCTTATCCTCTTCTACTTCTTCTCTTTTACTTCCTCTGTCGCAACATCCTTCCCTATCTCGTTTATGTTGATTACTCGGTCATAGATCCTTCCTCTTCTCCTTTATGTTCTTCTGCATACTTAGGAAGAATTCTGCATGAATTCTATCTTACTATCCCTAGGCCCAATAAGCCCCCAACACTCACCTGTGTATCGTCCCGAGCCACTTGAAGCTATTGCTCCATGTGATTACTTGAACTAAGTTTGTTCTGAAAATACTCCATGATTTTCACCACTTTCTCTGTCTCTGTGCACACTTATTCCTCTGTTTTCTACATTTTATCCACTAGGTTGCTACTGATGTGTTTCGACACGAATTTCTCTATTGATGTTTCCACCTCATGCACCTTTTAATGTACATGCCTAATGGTTCATGTAACTTTTTCTTCCTCGGCCTACAATTCTTCTACTTTTTATTTTCTTTGGTGTTGTTGTGTGCACAACACACTCATCTGTTGCTGCAAATTATCATCTTCGTTTCCTTGGCCATGTTATGTGCTAAGGGTAGCTGATTCATATCGTTTCTTATATGCATGATATTTGCTTCAAATGCAGTCATCTCACTTGCAATCGTCTGCAATTGCTCATCATTTATTACTGCGTCCCAACTCTGAGATACTTGGCCAATAGATTTAGCATATGTTGCTTCTGCTTCTTCTATTATCTTCATAACCTGAATTGTTGCGTCTCTTATGATTCCCAACAATTTTGGAGGCATGTTGGGTCTCCTTTGCTCTTCTATATTTGCAACTTTTCTCCTAAGGTCAGCCTCTATCTTAGCTAATTGTGTTAATTTGGCATCTGGCTCCAGTTTCTCTGTTATTCCTTCTTCTGCAAAGTTATTACAGGTGAGGGCTACTGCTTCGCTGATATTCTGACAGTGTCCTTCCCATTCCATTTTCTTTTTTTCAGTTTCCTGAATTTCAAGTTTCATTTTCTTGATATCCTTATGTGCATCCTTAACCTTTGTTTCCAGGTTACGCTCTTGTAGTTTTATTTATACATTGACAACACTATGTACTGTATATACCTCATTTATGTGCATAGATGAAAAATCTATAACGATCTGGCCAGTATCCTTAGAAACATCATTAAACTCAGGGGTTCCTAAATCAACAACGGTTTTAGATACCTGTAACATTATTGGTGGGACTGGAACATGTGGTGCAGTTTCTCCATTCTTGATGTTTTTGATGGGGTTTATGACTCTGCTATTGCACTTAGACAATCAACTGCAATTTTAACTTCTTTGACTGCTTTACACAAAACTTTAAGGTGATTAGTAATTGTACCTAAAATTTCTTCTTGTCATTCTTCTATGGACTTGATGTTGGTCTACACTGCTTCAGTTATTGACTCAATCATTAGTTTCACATCATCATTGTCTAGGATAACGGTATTTGTAGTTTTGTCAGCCTTCGTATTTTTTTTCTTTCTTTTTGGTTGTACTTGTTCTTCCTAAGGTTCCTCTCACCTCATTTTTTTATTCTAGGTCTATTGGTATTGAGGGGGTATGACTTTCTGGGGAGTCTAAATCCTCCATGGGGTCTTCTTCTTCATTTTCCTCATCAGAGTTGTCTTCTTTTAATTGGTTCTCCTCTTGTCGAAGTTTCTCTTCTGGTACTAGAACACACCATTCCTTCGGCCATTAATTAATAGTTTCCTGAATTTCTTCCTTTTTCATCATAAATTTGGTTGGTATATTTTGACATTGTAGCTGTTGTCACGGATGTATGTAAATATGCTGAGGGTCAATCTCAAATTTAATAATGGGGTGAAATTGTTTAACAATAGCATCATCTAACCTAGACACGTTCTTCACTTGGTGCCGTATAACCTCCCTGTGCATGAATAATTCAACATTGTTAGGTTTTCATCGATCCTTTAGGTCCTTCTCAAACCATAGGTTCTTATATTTTATCCTTTAGAATTCATTGGCAGGTCAAAACCTTGGTAGTCTTGTGGGTCAAACCATGCTATAAATAAAATTAAAAGTATAAGCCATGAATAGTGAAATGGCCTACCCTTTTCGTATGCATTACTGGCATCTTGTAAAATCTCATTCAACAAGAATTGACACCAGATGATCTGAGCTCCTTCCTCGCAGAGTTCCACAATCCCAATCTCTCCCATAGTACACTCATCCGGGCATTTTGTGAAGTAACTTGGAGGCCAATACCTTAGCAACAAAGCAAACACTGGGGTTTTTAATGGAGCAAATCAAAAATCCCCTTTTGCTTATTTGTACGCTATACTTTTTTTTCATCCGTGTAGCTATTGCCGCCTCTTGATCATTTTTTAGTAGTAGTGTTGGGTCTTGTATGGTGGATGGTAGGCATGTGATGGTGACAATCAGTTGAATGTCTACATGTATAGGTTTTCCTAACCAAAGAACCCCTCCATGAAAAAATAGGAGTAATTGTTTGACACAGGTGTTTATTTGTGAATTTATCCCAAAGTGTGGAATATATAATGGGAATAATATGCCAGACCGGTCTAATCCCTTGGCCCATTCCTTTGCAACAAATCATTGAGGCACCTCAAGTGTATCATGCACAATGTCCATGTAGTGTTGGAGGTTCAAGTCTATATGTGTATTCGTATCATGATCGTCATAAGATAGCTTCTTCATATTGGGCATAATGTCTTTCACTACCTTCACTCCTTTGGGTATTAGTGGCGCTATCAGTGGGGTATTTTTTCTTTTTGGAATTGTGAATTTTGGTGCATCCCTACATCTAGACGAGACATAATGTGGCATCAAATTCCTTGCCTCAAAATCCTCTTGTGCTTGTGGTGTTGCTGGTGGAAGTGTCGATTAGTTTCCCTTTCTCTTCCTATTACTGGCGTGCTTTCCCTGTTTGGTCCGAGACGGACTTGGCATTTCATTTGCAGATGATTTAAAGGTGTTCGTCTCTACTAGTGGATCATTCTATGTATTATTTGGTGTCGTCCTTTGTGGATTGTAACCAACAATGTCTTCCATAATAAGGGTTGGTGATACAAGCTTAGATTTAACTGTGCTTGTGTTGGAGATGGAGATGACCATACTACAAGGACACTAGTTTAGCGTTCAGGGTTGCAGACAATAGTAGCATTCTTTCTCTCTTGCATATAGGATAACTTGATTCTTGATAGTGAAGTTTGATAAAATACCTTAACCTACCCTAGTCGTTCTTCACATGCCCGAAAAGTTAAGGAGGGTTGTCCTTCTAGGCCCATGGGCGTACTTTGGGCTCATTACTCAAATATTTTTGCATGATTCCACTACTTATTTGTCACTTTAAATGGTAGTTACCAAAAAGCTAGTTGGCATCCCCCCTTATTATTTTTTTATTTTTAGGTCGTATCTAGCAGGGTATGGTGTATTTTCACATGTGTGAACTCCTTCCACTGTGTACATTCCTTCTAACGCATGGATATTATGTACAATGGTTCATTATCATCCAAATATCCCATGATATTATAACACTCCATCCAGTTGTGTATATTCATGTTGCATTGATGGAAATTTGTATCTACGACCGAGATTTCTTTGAATACCTTTTCCTTTATTACCTGTAATGCAGTATTGACTGTTGGATGTTCACTTGTGAACTCAAATGTCTAGGTGAAGCTTACAGCTAATACTTCCCATTCAATAGTTCCTCATCATATCTCTACTGATGTGTACCAACTTCTCAGTACCATTTACAAAGTATGGATGAATCGATGAACCCATTATGTCACGCATATTCTTGCCAATTCATACAATAGTGCTAAATAGGTTCGATAGGATCTGTCAATCATGTATATTTTTTATCAGGGAAAATGATCTCTTCCCCAAATATGATCTCCATTAATCTTATACACTATTTCCATTTTAAGATAAAATGTTTGTGCATACCCAACCATCTAGTGGGCGTAGCTTTCAACACATAGTCCAAAGCAGACAATCATTGTGATTCTGTGACTTTTTCTTCAAATTCTACCAGGAAAGATGCAATTTTAGGTAATCATTCATATGTAGGTAGTGCACTTTATTCAGCTCCTACCCTTCAGACATCTTTTGTGATTCTTGCACATCTTCACATGGATACTTCATGTAGCCTATTATGCCAATTTTCTAGGGCATCGCCTAAGTTGGACGTACATGAACTTACACTCTGCCAACTCAATTTTCCATCAGCTGTTGGGTTTATATAATTTTATTTCAAAGACATTATATTATAAAGCTTATCTAGATAATTTCCTTTCCCTTCACTATGCACAGGCTTGACATATCTCTGTCATTCAAGCGGATCAATTGGCGCAACCACTCTTATTTCAGAATCTTCGAATGATAAGATCATTTTCTTGAAGTTTATAATGGTTTGGTTGTCTATTTACCAATCAATTCCTAGGAGTGTAGGATATGGGTTTGTGTCATCAACAATGTCAATAACCTCAAAGTCCACATATGTTCTTAGGCCTTCGACTTCTACAAGAACTTGTGTTAATCTACCAATTGGTAAAACCTTTGAATGGTTCACAAGACTTATTTGAATGGGAGTCCAGTTTAGTCGTGGATTATTCATGCTCTCCCATGCTTGTATTGTCAATATGTTAACATCCAAGCCCAAATATAATATGATATGATCCATATCATAATCTTCTAGTTGCATAGTCATTCTCATTTATCATCCTAACTTCAATTTTTTTATATGATTAAGTCTCTTTTCAAGTCATAGGTCCTCTAGGTTTCTTCTATTAGTGTTGTCAGTTCTAGGACAACATATTTATCATTGATTAGTGCTAAACAACTTTTTAAAAATTCTTTAAGCTTACTAACATTTTTCATTGGCAGTTTCCTGATTGGTTGTTCAAATCATTCATAAATGGTCTTGACTTGTCTAGATGTCGACAATTGATTGGCATGAACAAATTCTGCTTGCACCTCCAAAAAGACTTCTTTCTCCTATTGGCAGTCTAGCAGAGCTTTCTTTTATGCCACGAGTCACACTTGTGGTTTTCCTTGCTATATATTTTGGTCTTCTCCTGTCGCAACACCTCCTCTTGTAACTACAACAATGTAAGGTTCTCTTGGCTCGACAAAAATCATATGAATATTCTGATTGGGATTTGAATTTTTATTTTGTGTTGGTTTGGGTTTTACGATAGTTCTATCTTACCATTTCGAAATGAGTTGTGGACACTATTCAACAGTGTGATCAAATTCTTTACAATATGTACACTTTTTTGCAGGACTTTGACAATCTTAGAAAAATGGTCCTGGTTTCCCACAATTATAACATATGACTTCACCTCTTTCTTGACCAAATCCTCCTCCTTGTTGTTGTCTGTGACCTCTAAAATTTCCACACCACCCCTTGTGGAGGGTATTTTTGTTGTTGAGGATACTAATTCTATGGTATTGCGGTTGAGGGTATTACGGTTGAGGGTATTGCAGTTGTTGATATTGTGCCGGATTATACCAAGGCTGGACTCGTTCAACTTGCATTTTCTCATCATTTTTCATTAAGTATGTATCCATCGTCTTTTCTTGCAGTAGTTGAAATAATCTGCAATCTTTTTCATCATGACCCACTGATCTACAAAATTTATAATACAGACTAGTTGGTGTGCTTACTATCTTCTGTAAGTACAGACATTCTTTGAACTTGTGGCCCCTAGTTTGGCATATTCTACAACAAGGTATTCCTTGGGTGTTTAACTGGTTTGGCACACAGTTGCGACATAATTCATGAGCGTTGGGAAATTGTCTTCATGGTGTCCGTCTATTCTGCATCTTGTACACCATAGTTCTTCTTAAAATTCCTTTCCTCTCTTTATGTCTTGGAGATGCACTGTAAGATGGGCTAGCTGCGACTGAATTTGCATCATTCTCAATCCAGTATCTCCAATTGGTGAGGCTTCTAATTTCATTGTTATTTCCAGAGCCTCTATATATGACACAATATTCTATTGCATCAACAGGGTTCGGATATGTGGTGACAAGGCGACAATAAACCATTCCTTGTGCTGCACATCTGACATTTGGAAACTCACTTTGGCCATTAATGTCTTAAATATTTGGTTAAAGTCCCAAATAGATACTGTTGGTAACTACTTGATCTCTTTAATTTTGGTGATGCATTGTTATTCATACTTTGTCTTTCTGAACTCATCAATCAACCCCACTCGAATCTCATTGAGTGGTTCGGGACAACTCCTACTGGTACTATGGATAATTTCATATACCAGTCAAGCGCATGACCTCACAGAGTCGTGATCATTTGTTTTTTCTTGATATTCTCATCTTGGATCTGTCGCACAATCCAAATAGATTCACAAAGGAACCAATGTTATTCTGGGTCTTCCAACCCATTTCCATTGAATATTGGTAGCTTAATGTCATATCCAGCCATCGTATTTGTTGCTAGTACAGTCGAAACAAAATTTTGGCTAGTCGGACTTCCTTGTCTACTATTTGTAGCGTTAGTATTACTCATGTTTACAAAATTACTTAGATATAAGTCTCTCAATATTACCTCTGGTGAAGTATTTGGTGTTGTAAGCGAGTTGTAAGCATGTTCTTGTTCTGCAGCTTCAGTCGACTCTTCTTATTCTTTGTCTCCTTTAGACATCAACCGATATTCTTCTTCTTTGTCACAAGACCCTTTGTATGATGTAAGCTCCTGTCCTTCTTCTTCTCAATATGTGCTGCAACTCCCTCCTCCTAACAGAATTTTTCTTTGTTTGCTGGACTTGAATCTTCTTTCGCTTCTTAAAAATTACAGCTCTAGTTCAACTCCACTATCTCCTGGGAACATCTCACTATAGGGTTATTCTAATACATAGCCACTCTTTTTTATACAGTCTTGTTACATTCGAGATCCTTCACTTTCTTTTCGTGAAAACTCTAACTCTTTGGATTCCACCCAATATTGGATCTCTGGTTTTGTGGGTTTCCACAACATATCCATCACCACAAAGATTCAAGGTCCTGACAACGGAACCATTTGTTGGATTTATTGTGTCTCTTTGTCCCTCTCCCCAAGGATACCAACCCAGGTTCAGTCCCTTCTACATAGCACAACAAAGTCTGAGATATCAGCCCCAAAGAGTAGAGCTTAGCCATCAACACCTATGATGCAAATTTCATCTCACCCAATATATCTCTCTTGATGGGTAACTACCAAAACCTCATTTTTACAGTTGTGTGGGAGGGTATTTTAGTAACTTGTATTTGTTCCAAGGATTCCAACGAAGTCCGGAGGTGGAACACTTATAGATAATGTACTTAACGGCTAAGTTTTGATCCAACCTTTCTTTATGCAACTTAAGTAAATAAACATCAGGCATGCAACATAATCATATCCAGTAATACAATGAGGCCATTATACATCTATTCATTTGTAAAAAAATCTACAGTCGACTTACTATATCTATCCAACATGTTGTCTTTACATTCTAGCGAGACATAACGAGTTACTATCGGGCCGACTTACAAAGATGACTTCGCGCGTGTGGTTTCTGTTGTCTCCAGCCAAGCTTGTACACATTATCGTTAAGGCCTGTCGCTTTCTCAACATTATCCCTTATTGTCATTTTCTAATAGCTATGCTATTTGCACACGTACTTCTACTAATATTCTGTCATATTATATCGTGTTGCATTCTATCCTTCAGTTGCGGCTTACTTGTCTGGTGCAGCTTCCTCGTCCAGCGCCTTCTCCTCTTCTTCTTCTCCTCTTTTACTTCCTATGTCGCAAGATCTTTCCCTATATCCTTTATGATGCTTCCTCAGTCGTAGATCCTTCATATTATCCTTTATGTTCTTCTCCATACTTACATATAATTCTACATGATTTCTACCTTACTATCCCTAGGCCCAACAAAGGGTGATCGTGGCTAGATGCCACAGGCATCTAAATCTGATGAGGTAAACATCAATGTAATAGTAACCACAATTCATGATTATATTACAACTATTAACATTTGACCATTTTTGTGCTTATGAGCTCAATATTTCAAGATGATATCATGCTTATTATATTCTGGCAGGGGGGTACTTAGAACACACCTACTGCTTCAAGTCAGGTAAACATGATTGTCATATTAATGATAAAGTTTTTCTTAATTAATCATGTTTATTAGACATGGTTCAATTTTTAATTTTTAATATGAACATGTCTTGCTTCTGGTATTGTGGAAGGATGACCGTGGGAAGCCACCAATGGTGTCGCATCAGGTAAATGATAGAGTAGTAGTACCTAAACATGATTAAAGTAATTTTTTTTCTTATTATATGCATGTTTTTTTTGCGTGACTTCTTGTAATGATAAAAATAATTTAACTACTTTTATTTATTGATGTTTGTAGAGCACACCACATCAAGATGATGAGGTGGTCCCTGAGGAATATATATTTTATTCAACTGACCCAATGGAAACTGTGAATCCTAGCTTTGAAAGAGTACAATCAAGAACTTCTTAGACTAGTTGTAATCAGACCCGGGACTGAAGAAATCAAAGTAAGAATTGATGACTCGAGGAAAACAATAGAACAGTACGGGGTAAGTGAAATATTTTGAAATCTTTGAAATATTTTATGAACTATGAAATATATCCATTTATGTTATTTTAGTTCTCTTTTTTATATGATCTAATCAATTGATGTTTTTTTTTGTAGGAGCTTCTGGACATAACACTCGTGCATCGAGTATAGGATGTAGAGGACGGTATTGGTAGTAGTGATGGTTCAACACGTCATCAATCTACTGTACCAATGAGGCTATTTGGTTCTCCTAACCAAAAATCCCCTTTAATTAGATGCTATGAATTCGACAAATGTTGGAGATAATTAGGTCCCTTCACCCACTACTACTTCACAGGATGTTAGAGAGAGAGTAGCATTGAATGTGAAAGTTGCTATCCTGGAGAAATACATGTTACCTTCTTGGTGGACAATGATTGTTTTCCAATCAAGATATCGAAAATTGCAAGTATTATTTAATTAATTCAGTGTTTTTTTTCATGCAATTGAAAGTCACATGCCTCAAATTATTTTTTATTAATTATAATATTGTTTTTGCAAGAAATAATGTTTTTTATAAGAACCTTCATGAAAATGCATTGGATATTTTTGGGCCCACCATTTGTACATGATGGAATGCCCAAAATAACAAATTTAAGATGATTTGAGGAACCACATGGTCATCTTGTTTGGTGATACCTTCAACAAAAAAGATGTCACCGCAACAACTAGCTTAAATTTGAAATATGTCAGGGCATATTATAGGGATAATTTGCAAATTAACCCTAAGTATGAGCATCCTCCGATGGTTCCAAAGAAGGAGTAGAAGGCTCTAATGGATGATTCAAAGGAGAAGGAATTGATAAAACAAGGAAATACTCGACCACTCCGTTCAAGAAAATATGACATATATCATATTTTCAATGAAAAATGTTCAATTATTTTTTAGCTTTAAATATATTTAAGTTGCGATATCTAACATATTTGAAACCTTTCATAGGCTCCCCGACACCTCTAAAGAGACAAAGGAAAGTGCATAAAAACATGGGAAACAGAAACTAGGCCAGGGTGGATATCATAAACTAAGAGCACGAATTTTAATAATCAAACAATCATTATTTCTAGCCAAACGTTTTCTAAAAGTAGCGAAAAAATAATTGATTTATCACAAGCAATTTTCATGGTGTTATGCATTGTAGGGAAATTCTTTTTAAAAGGCAGCCACTGAAGCAGACTTGAGGCTCGAGTTCAAGTATGGTTTTCAACATGTGCTGGAACATCGAAAAATATTGGTGGAAAGCGCAATTTCCCCATTAACGCACACAGGGGTAAATAAAACTAATAAGGCCATCATTATAATGCACTTGAGTAATTTATTCATGAATCATTACATCAAAAAATAAATGTATTTTTTTTTCAGGGTGAGAGCAACAAAAGAAACAAGGGTAGCGGTACCGAACATGTACCACATGAAGGTGGGGAGCTTCCTCATGGTGGTGACGAGCATCCTAGCCATTCAGGTATGTATGATATAAAAAATAAGTATTTATTATAATTTTAAATATATAATTGATGGCGCATACTAATAAAATTTCTTCTGTGAATGGAAGAGCATGTACTTTCTCATGCTCAACTGGAAGAGGAACAAATTGCAGAACCAATGAATACTCCAATTGTCTCAAATAGTTATCCAACAGGTAAATATCACTCTAATTATATTGGAAATAATGAAATACTATCTCAATGATAACTACACATTTATATCTATATAACTGACTTGTTTTTTGCAAATGATGCCACTCTCTAGCGTCGACCTCCATGCCCTACTAATCGACGTACCAGAAGTATGGTGCGGGAGAGAATGCCCATGCAATCAACAGAAAGAGAGGGAATAATAACTACAACAGGTCATCACAATGAAGATGATGTCCCCATATTGGAATTTCTGGGGAAAAAAGTGTAGTTGTATACATTTAAGATTTGTATTTGACTAAGTAAATACATGAAATATTTATAGTTTTGCTACAAATATATTGATTTATTCGGTGCATGGTCGTACTTTAGAATTGAGGTTTATAATGTGAACATTATTGATTTATTCATATTTTAAAATATGTGTGACATCTTTCGAGGACTATGGCTATCCTTAAGGGGTTGGCCACCCCTTCTTGAGTTAACTTGAAGAAGATGAGATGACCATATCGTTTATAATTGGTTTAGATCTAATATATTTATGTTATTGTTATTTCAACATTGTTGTTTTTCATTAACAACTTAGATCTTATATATTTCTAATGTTATTACTTTTTTTCTTTTCATTACTTTAATGATTATTGCAGCTCTCTGTTTGATAGTATTGTGTTGATTAACACAATTAATATACCTATATTTGTGCTTTTTAAAATTTATATGTGAAACATTTGTTCACTTTGTTGCATATATTATTTTTTAATATGTGTGACATCTCTTGAGGACTATGGTTATCCTCAAGGGATTGGCCACCCCTTGCTGTGTTAACCTGAGGAAGATGTGATGACCACATGAGATTCCTGATCCAGTGATGATGATTATGAGCTTCCAATATTTGCATGAGACACATGAGATGTATGACCACATATAGTTGAGAAGGATAGGTAACCTACCCTCACCCTACCTTGATGTGCATGAGCATAGTATGACGACATGTTGCCACATTATGTTACGTTGACTTGTATATTTACTTGTATGGGATGTTTATCCTTATGGTGACTCATGATTGACCCTTTCATGGTAACTTTGAACTATACAACCCTTAAATGTTGATGACTATCTTGACACCTTAGGATTGTTATCCACCCTTGCGTAGACCTTCATAGCCCTCCTTAGGTGCCATCCACCATAGAGATACCTTTAATGACTTTTTTGGAGTACTTTGTTGCCATTTTTTATTGTGGGTTGGTTGTATTGTTGTGCTGCTATAGTTTTTTGTTTGTGAGGGTTGGATGATATTTTTGGGGATCTTTTCTAGTTTTGGGTTCTCTCCTTTCACATGTATATTGGTCTAGTTGAGTCTCATGCAAGTAGCCTAATGCTAAGAGGTTGAAGTCTGTTTAATAGAAACATTTTTTCTGAGCATAAGGGAGTTGTTCCCTAATATATGATGTTGAGTTTATAATTGGTTTAGATCTGATCTATATTGCTATTGTTTTATATATTGATGATGGTATTACTATTATTGTTTTCATTACTTGAAAGGTTATTGTAGATCATTGTTTTTGGGACATGCTAGACATGAAGGATATTAAGGTATGGTTTTTCTTTTCCACAAAAATTATGTAATTTTATTTTACTGTAGTGATACATACAAGGGTTGATTCTAGATCCTTATAGTTTGAAAAGTCGAAGGCCCGATTTGTTGGAAAAGGATTCTCTCAAAAAGAGGGGGTTGATATTAACGAGACTTTTGCTCCAATTTCAATATATTTTGGGATGCATGGGATAGACCCAGGTTTGATCCATGTCTCTTTGTTTCTGTGCATGGTTACCTTTTATTGATCCTATTTTTTTTCTCTACAATTAATTAAAGTTATGGTAATATATCAAATCTCTAACATGTTTGATAGGAATTTCCAACTCAACACAGCATGGCTCTTCATCAGGCCTTACCCATGAGAGAGGTTCATATGCATGAGGTGTTAAAATTGTTGTGCCATTTAGATCATCAAGCAATGAGTCCAATATTATTGATGTGGTAAAAGGAGAATGAAGATACACACTGAACAAATAAAACCACATAGGAAACAGATGAGTACAGCTCAGGTAATTACAGTATCATTGGCATTCATTAAATCCGGTGTTACAATAGTTTACATAAGGAATAATTTGAATCCTTTAGGAAATAATTTGAATCTACCAACTGGATGTGACTGTACCTAACTGACTATCTAACTCAAGATGTCTCAATCAATATTAGAGTCCAAATGGTTAACTCCAGATGTCTAAACAACTCACATAATCAGTAATAAATAGTTAACTCAGTCTAACTAAAGTGGAAGGTGATAAAAGGTGCCCAATCCACATGCGGCCATGCATGACTAGAGCTAACTGAACTGATTGTGATGTAACTAAAAGTAACTGGAAATTAACTAATCTTAACTAGTTCCAACTCCAACTGACTGAAGAAGGTTGGTGCAGGGACTCCTAGTGGCTCCTAAAATGTAGGGATTAGCCTAGGAGGTGCCTAATCTGATGCATGCAAGTGCAGTCAGTGGTAGATAGCCTCCAGTAGTGTTCCCCACACTCTAGTAACTAGTACATGTGGCCCCATTAGGCCATGTGGACCCGATGGTACTAGTGGACTTAATTAATTAATTAAAACTCCTAAGTTAGGTTAAATTAATCTAATAGACAGTTTGATCAAGGGAGGATTAATAATCCTACCCCCCCCCCCTGAATCCTAACTTGGACAACTATGGGCCCTGGAAACAAGGCCATAAGTCACCCAATTACAATCTAAAGACATAAAGCTGCTTAATACAACTGACGAAACAAGGGAAAACCTCATGGGAACCCCCCCCCTCAAAATAAGCAGAAATAGGAAAATGAAAGCTATGTTTAGAAGAAAGAAGCTTCCTCCTGTTAGCACCCAAAAAGGGTTCACTACCTCATCTACCCCATTACATGGCTCATTTGTCCATTTTCCCACCATATTTCCATCAAAAAACCCATAAAACCATGCAAAAAGCCTCCAAAAGGCCATAAAACCCTCTTTTCCTCTAAAAATATCCAAAAAACTCCAAAAAGGAAGAAAAAATATAAAATAATGAGGAAAATGAGAAAAAATCCCAAAACAGCTGAAACCCTAACCCTAAAACCGCATGGTTTCCAATTATAAATAAGTGATGGAGACCCCTTATTCCATATCCACAATCACAAGTATCCTGCCTCTGCCAAAATTGCTCTTGAAACTCTAGCTCACCACCGAGCTAATTTCACCATTAAGAGCCCCCTTTTGGCCCATTTCCACCATCGAAGAAAGAGAAGAAGCAGCTTGAAGCTCGAAGCCACCGACATCGGACCAGCGCAACGGACTTCATCAACCTCCACACCGGAGGTAACATCAATAAAGATCATTATTTACTTCTTATCGTGTTTTGCTTTATGTTATTTATTTTTTACTGTATTGCTTCATGAATGTTTAGATTAGCTTTTATTTCTGTTTAATATTATTTAATTCATATATCATTGAACTGCTACTAAGGAATCCATTGTCCTTAGTAGGTGCTCATTCGCACAACCTAGGGTGAAAGCCCTAGTAACAGTTTTGCCGACTCCGCTGTCTTTTTTATTTTATTTTTCCGTACTATACTTTCGGCTGTCGTTTTCGGCCGCCGGAAACCGCACTTTTTATTTTCGCAGTCACGTCCCGACCGCGCTTTTCAAGCCCTAACCTGCGACCAGACCGCAGCTGTCGGCCATTTTCCTGCGTTCCGGACGTGCTTTTGAGCCTTTTTTCCGCGACCCAACCGCGTATTTACCTTCCTCAGTCGCGACCTGACCGCGACTGTTGCCCAGAAACCCGCGGTCCACCCGCGCCTGTTTCCTAAAAACCATCGACCCGACCGCGTATTTACCTTCCTCAGTCGCGACCTGACCGCGACTGTTTCCCAGAAACCCGCGTTCTGCTCGTGCCTGTTGCCAAAAAACCCGCGGTCCGACCTCCGATACAGCCACAGACCCACGATCTGACTTTTTGCCATTTTTCCTGCTGTTGAACCCTCTTCCTTTGCTGCCATCCTTTCTGCACCTGCACAGCCATCTGTTCTACCTGCAGCCCTTACAACCTTTACTGCACCATTATTTCTGTTATCTTTTTACAGCACTGTTTTTAAAAAAAATTCAGCATTGTTTATTCTATTGCATAGTAAAAAAATTTCATTTCAGTATTATTGTCATTTAGGAAGTCGCTCCGGCACTTCTGGGTTCAGTTCATAACCTCACAAGCACACAATCTGTCACCTAAATCAAGCAAGACTTAAAAAATACTTAACTCAACCAACATTCTAACCCCACTTGGGGAACATAAAAGAATTTTGTAGTTAGGTAGGATCGGGGGGATAGGCTTCCAAAAACACCCCTCGGTTACTTACACTTGAGACATAGTTGTTGTCCTTTAGGGAACCAAAATCCCCTAGTATTTTTTGACACGGTCACAACCAGATTATCAGAAGGCCTCTCCCTTTGGAGGGTTGAAGTCGTGAGATTGGTTCCGGAAGTTTGAGTGGAATACCGAACTCCATTCAGTAACTGAAGGGCTACCTTTCACAGTTCTCGGAATATCCCTGTATAGGGAATATTGCGGTTAAAGGACCAAGCGGCAGATTTACCTTTCTGGACGTGTCATGAACGGGGTATCTTAGTTGCCATTCTTCTAGGATTTGAGTACCCGGTGTCCCTCCCGGTAGGGGGATACCTTAGCTACTTGGCTTTTCGATTCATATTGTCTGACTTGGATTTCATCACCTTGCAGACGATATGTCTAGTTGAGTCATAATACTTTTAGTTAGGTGTTTGCATGCTCCCCTACCTCCTTTTGGTCTAGCGAGTCCACCGTCTTTTATTTTTAGAAAACCTGCTGTCTGTTAGTATTCTGCCCATTTTTTGTTGATACTCCGCCTATTGTAGCACATTGTTACAGTGGGTGTTTTGAGTTTGTCGTTGGCCTGAGTGCCCTATTTTCTGAGCTCTCCTTCTGCACACTCGGTTACATTAGGGTTTTTGAGCTGTTTTGTAGTTACCTCAACCTACACAGATTTGACATCACTTGTCACCATTGCTTCCCCGAGACAGTCTCGGCACCTCAGAGGCGAAGCCCCAGAGCACGGATCACTTGATACCAATCATCGTAGACCTCGAGCCTTGTCACTTGACTCCACTCATCAGCGGCATAGGACTCCGTCACCAGGTTTTGATGCCCCTTATTTTACTTCTGATTCTGAGCCAGAGTCTGAGAACCCCCTTTACACTGCCCCTACTAGCCCCATGGCTGGCGTGAATCCCACTCCCATCTTGGGAGGGACCGTTGGTGGCACATCCACCAATACACCAGTTACCACACCTGTTATGGGTATGCCCTCCACGGGGACCCCATTTACCGTTCCCCTCACGGTACCTATTCCCATAGCAGGGATACCTATCCCCACTCCATTAGTGACTCATACCACCCATGGTGGTGCAGGTCCATCCCACACCAACATGGTCACCCCACTTGGGGGCAACCTCCCTCACATTACCCCTCCACTTGGGGGCATCGGCCTCAACTTAAACCAACCCACTACCGTGTCACATTCTTTGTCCAGTTTGCCATTCATGGCTAGCCTCAACCTACCTGACCTAGCCAGATTAACCAACAACCCCATCCGACACAACCCTACATGGCCTCAAATTCCCACCAAGCTCCCCTCTGACATCCCTAAGTTCGAGGGCAAAGCTGGTGAGGACCCACAGAACCATATCATGTCTTTCCACTTATGGTGTTCCTCCAACTCCATAGTAAAAGACTCTATTCGCCTCCGTTTATTACAGCGCACCTTCACTGGCCCTGCTGCCAAGTGGTATATCGAGCTGCCCCATGGAACCCATACTACCTTTACGTCCCTAGCCTCGACCTTCCTGCAGTTCTTCCAGTTACCCATCCGCTACGACGCAGGCATTGAGATCCTCCTGTCATGTAGACAGAACACGGCTACCCACATCACAGACCACATTCATGAATGGCGTCGACGTCGTAGCCTATGCAAAATCAAGTTAGATGACTGGATCTTCCTAGATTGGTTTCTCAAATCCCTCCTTCCTATCATTGGGAAGGATGTGGCATCCGAAAGACCCCGGTCTGAGGAAGAGGCTATCCTTAAAGCCCAACAGTTCGATCTCATTTATGCCCAGTTGGGTTATCTTTATACCATCATACCTAACGCCCCTCGCGACGATTCCTCCAAGCACGATGCGTCGGGGGCATCCCATGCTGCCGACGACATCATTGGCCGTATCTCTTCGCAGCCTCAACCATTTTCCGTAGCCTCACGGACTACCTCATAGTCTAGAGCAACCAACCCATATGCTCACATGCCACATCCCCACCATACCCATGGACCCTCATGTCCACCTCAGTGTTTCGGTAATATGACTCCCGCTTACACCCCCCCGGTCGCACCACAGCCTTACTATCACCAGCAGGCTGCACCAGCTCCTGCGCCGTCACAAGCTCAACCTCATTATTACCCGCCACAGCCAGCACCCGCGGCAAACCTACAACCTGCTCTACAGCACTATCAGCAACCCCCTCAGGTGGTTGCACCTACGCAACCCCCACCTACATATCAACCACCGTAGCCTACCCCAGCCCTTGCGCAACCGCAGAATCCACCCGCTGTCCAAGGGAAAGTTTATGCTCAACAAAATCCGCCACAAAATCAGAACAACCAACGCAACCAGGGCCAACAAAACCGTAGCAGAGGCTGCAATCATGGGAACAACCAACCAACCGAGCAAGCTGGTCAACACCCTAATCCCCCCACTAATAATAATGCACCCCCTGATAACCAAAACCCTGATCGCCCACCCAAGCAAGCAAAAAACCCCAATTTGCACACAAATTATCCTTGTTCTGTTTGCGGGGTCTACGGACACTACACACATTTTTGTCCACATATGGAGCGAGCTCGGCAACTTCTAGCTGCTGATACACAACGTCAAGGGCAGGCGGCTCATCAAGTGCCACCAAACCCCCCGCAACCCCAGCAACCACCTTTGGTGCTGCAAAACCCCTTACCAAATCAAGGTGTAGTGAACACTGAACCGTTGGCTCCCCCTCAAGCTAACACACCCATCCAACAACAAATCACTTACGCTGCTCCTGATCAACCCATGTTTGACTCAGGTACCCACCATTTGTTGATGATGTCCTCCGAGGAGGTCAACCTCCAGACCCGACGGAACCAATATGGTTCTACCTCTGAAGCCACTCCCGCCGATCAACCCTCGAACGCCCATCCCGCTGATCAAGCACTACATATACCTCCACCCTCACTAGATGGCGCCCCCAGAGCACCTCATTTCCCACTGCGCCGTATCAACAACAACCCCAATGCGCGGGCTGCGTCAAACTACAACATTGTAGATGACTTAGCCCAATCCCCCGCAGCCATGTCTGCGTTAGAAGTATTAAAAAACTGCCCTTCGCAGCGCAATATTTTACTCTCGGCCATTGGGAATATTGACCCAAATGATTCGATGTTAATGGAATTTGATTTAGACCACTCTGAACCTCGCCTGCCCTCCACATTGGCATTCCAAGTTTCTGTTTCCATTCGGAATTTTGTCGTCCATCGATGCATTATTGATGAAGGCACCTCTACATGTGTCATGCCCACCTCCATATGGCAGAAAATGGGATCACCCCCTCTCCAACAATCCTCCATGGCGTTGCGAGCCTACGACGGCCGGTCAGCTCAACCACAGGGCATATTAACTAACGTCCCCATCCAGCTGGCTGGCAAAACCGTCCTCATAAACATCGAGATTATCAACGCACAGCTAGATTACAACCTTTTACTTGGCCACAGCTACATGTATGCCATGCGGGCAGTCGCTTCTACCATTTTTCGTAACATGATGTTCCCCCATGAGGGACGCATGGTCAAGGTTGACCAACTCACTTACGATGATCCCAATGCCCCTGCCGCACCCGAAAATGTTCTCCCCATGGTTGAACAACCTGTTTCAAAATCCACCACCTCATTAGTTTCCTCTACGGGGCCCGGAGTTTACCCAGACGCAACAATGACCTCGACCTTCCCGTCTATTCCACCCCCGTCACCTACCGCTGAAGCATCCAACCTATGCACCCTTTCCCATCACATGCGCACTCCTAATAATCAAACGCCTTTGTTGCCTAAACCCCCTTTGGTACCTAGTCACATTGGTACTACACCCATCCATACCATTCCTTTCCTTTTTCCTCCATCAGGAATAGTTAGCGCCCCAGTCATGGCTACCCTTAGCCTCCCGGGTTTAACATTAGGACTACCTGTTTGGTATCTTTCGCCTCCCATTCCCTTGCCGACACCAAATATCGTCCTGCAACTGGTCCAACCAATTATCACTACTAGTCAACCCCCTCCTGGTATCGCTACCCCGACGTCCTCCACAAAACCCCCCCCTCCTATTACAAAACCCACTGGGGGCAGAGGCCCCCAACCTTACATTACCGTCCCACCTCCGAAGACATTCAAAAACCCCCCTGTATTTCGTGCTCCTTCCAAATGCGCGCTGTACGACGAATTGGGCCATGCAACTCACCTATGTCCCCAGTTACCGGCATTACAGGAATACATGAAACTGCTTGATGACGACCCCACTATCCCGGTTGTCCATCTCGATTCAACTCCTAAGCCTCGCGACAAATCCCTGCGCACTAACTACCCCTGTGCCTTTTGCGATGTTTACGGGCATTACTCCCATCACTGTCCCGATCTCCCCGAGTACAGAATTGCTCTCTTTGAGATGAACAACCCCGATCTTGAAACGACACCCCTAACCATTAAGGAAATCCATTTTCCGGTCTCTCCCCCTTCCAGAGAGGACGATACCACTCTCTTTGAGATGAACCAACTGGATCTTGAGATGTCACTCCTCACCATTAGGGAAATCCATTTCCCAGCCTCTCCCCCTTCCAGAGAAGTCAATACTACCCTTTTTGAGATGAACCATCTAGATCTCGAAACGACACCACTCACCATTGAGGAAATCCATTCTCCAGTCTATTCCTCATCCGAAGAGGTTAATACCATATATATGATCTCTTCCGTCACCACACCCTCGTCAACCGACTTGACGACGCAGATATTCCGTACTGATGAGGAGATCCTCGAGGCTCTCACCGCCCCCGATTATCCCTGGGATGACATGCACCACCGTTCCTACTTCCTCCCAGATGAACCCTCCTCTAACACTGCTCCTCAATTTGCAATTGAATCCAAAGACTTCCTTCCCCCCAAGGTCGACTGGTTCAAGGACCCTATTCCTGCTCCCGACGTCTTCGAAGAAGGTAACATGGCCAACATCTCACCTGTCATCCAAATCGATATCGCTGCCCCCGGAAGCACCCCCAAACTCATCGCTTTAGGAGCATCTTGCACTGAGCAGGAGATTGAGGAATACAAAACACTCTTCAAAGAATTCCGTGATGTCTTTGCCTGGTCCTGTACCGAAATGCCTGGTCTTGACCCTGCCATTATAGAGCACCACATTGACACATGGCCTGATGTACCCCCCGTTCGTCAGAAACAGTGTCCCATTCATCCCTCAAAACTCCCAGCCGTCAAAACGGAGATTGAGAAACTTCGCACGGCAGGATTCATCTATCCTATTGCTTATACCACCTGGGTTTCAAACCCTGTTCCTGTCAACAAGAAACAAGGCACCCTTACAGTATGCACTGACTTCCAAGACTTAAACCGTGCCTGTCTTAAAGACAATTTACCTACGCCATTTATCGACCAACTCATTGATGCGTGTGCGGGGCACGAAGTCCTTTCGTTCATGGACGGTTTTTCTGGATACAATCAGATCCACATCCGAAAGGAAGACCAGTATAAAACCGCTTTTACTACCCCATGGGGTACCTTTGCCTATCGCGTCATGCCTTTTGGCCTCAAAAATGCTGGTGCCACATTCCAGCGGGCCATGACCTATTGCTTTCATGATTTGGTCCATATCCTGATGGTCTATCTCGATGACCTTACAGCTCGTTCCCAAAAACGATCAGACCACCTTAATGACCTTCGGCAAGTCTTTCTGCGTTGTCGCAAATATCAGATCCGCTTGAACCCACACAAGTGCATCTTTTGCGTTCCAGCAGGCCGATTGTTAGGTTTCATCATTTCCCAGAAAGGAATTACTGTTGATCCCCTGAAAGTCCAAGCCATCTTAGACCTTCCCTCTCCTCGAACGCTACGGCAACTCCAAAGTCTGCAAGGGCGAGCCAATTTTCTTCGATGCTTCGTTCCTGATTTTGCCACCACCGTTCATGGTTTCTTGCGTTTGCTCCGTACCCACATACCCTTCATCTGGGACGATCAAGCAGAAGCTGCATTCGCCGCCCTCAAGAAAGCTCTCACACAAGCCCCCTTGATCTCCCCTCTGGATTTCTCGAAAGATTTCATCCTCTACGTCTCGGCATCCGAGCATGCTGTCTCCGGAGTCTTGGTTCAAGAAGACACCTCACGCCAAGAGAATGTCATTTACTACGTCAGCCAGACCTTGTCCGGTCCACCCCTACGTTACCCATATGAGGAAAAGCTAGCCCTAGTAGTAGTATTTTCCGCCCAAAATTTGCGACACTACATTTTACTTAGTCATACCACAGTCATCGCCGATTCTAACCCCATGTTATATCTCTTAAACGGCGTCTCCTGCAAGGTCGTGTGGCTAAATGGGTCAATATCCTCCAGGAATATGACCTCATGTTCCGAACACCTAAGAGCACTAAAGCACTTGCACTTGCCCAGCTCATCACCGATATCCCTTCCTTTATCCTGGCCCCACCTATCTCCGAGGAGTTACCCGATAATCACTTGTTTACTCTCTCGTCCGAGGATCCGTGGTACGGTGATATCTTGTTATACCTGCGCACGCAGAAATTCCAACCCATCGTCACTCAGAATGGACGTCGTCGTATCCGACACCAGGCCTCTCGCTACCTCCTCATAGGAGATGTCCTTTACCAACGAGGAGTCAACACAATTCTTCGTTGTTTCCTTACACACGAGGAAGCCGAACAGGTCCTTAATGATTGCCATAGCAGTGCCTGCGGCGGCCATTTCTCAGGGATGGCCACTGCCCAAAAGGTCGTCCGTGCTGGATACTTCTGGCCCACACTTTTCACCAACTACATCACTGCGGTCAAACATTGCCATAACTGCCAACTTTTTACCCCCAAGGCCCGGACACCACCTGCTCCATTACACCCAGTCGTCACCGTTGGTCCCTTTTGCAAGTGGGCCATCGACTTCATGGAATGCAGACCCCCATCTGCTAACGGCCACAAGCACATCATTGTCGCTGTTGATTACTTCACCAAATGGGCGGAAGCCATGCACACCTTCAACTGTACCGCTGAAACCGCTGCCCGTTTCTTTTTTAACCATGTTATCGCTCGATTCGGGGTCCCTAAACAGTTAGTCTCAGACCATGGATCACACTTTGAAGATTCCATTTGGCGTGAGTTATCCACTTTCCTTAAATTCCAACACCAGTTTTCCTCGGCTTACTACTCCCAAGGGAACGGTCAAGTCGAAGCTGTTAACAAAATCCTCAAAACCATACTTCAACGCACTGTTGATCGGCATAAGTCAAATTGGCACCATATGCTATTCCCTGCCTTATGGGCTTACCGTACCTCCACCAAGACCGCCACCGGTTTTACCCCGTTTCATTTAGTTCACGGTGTTGAGTCTGTCCTCCCCATCGAGTGTCAGATACCTGCCCTACACATCGCCGTTGAGCTTCTCCCTGATACCTCCCCCCTTGAGCACCGTCTGTTATCCCTGGAACAAGCCGATGAAGATCGTCGTGCCACCCTCCAGAACATCGAGGCTGCCAAAATCCGCTCCCAAGCCAGTTATGACAAACATGTTCACCCTCGAACTTTCCACGAAGGGGACCTCGTCCTCGCATATGACCAAGCCAACGACAAAAAAGGTAAAGGAAAGTTCGAATCCATGTGGCAAGGCCCTTACATTGTGCAGACTTTCCTAGGCAAGGGGGCATATGTTTTAGCCAACTCTGAAGGCCAACCTTTACGCAACCCCCGTAATGGGTTGTACCTTAAACGTTTTTACCCATAACTGAAATTGCGACCCCATTGGTCCGCATTGTAAAGTTTGCTTTCCCTTTTTGTTTCTTCCCTTTTTTTACCATAATCTCACATTCATCGTCTTTGCATGACCATAGATGGACCATCTTCCACCTCGTTACACTGGCTTTGCTGATGGGGCAAGCCGCTGGTCTCCCAACCTGGCTTCTGCGGCATGGGTCTTATACTCCCCTTCCGACGAAGTGATTCACCTTGACGGAATATGTATAGGCGCCGCTACCAATAACCAGGCAGAATATGATGCTGTGACCGGTCTCCTAACTGCTGCCCTCCAGATGGGTATATGTCACCTACATGTGTTCTTGGACTCCCAGTTACTTGTCTCCCAGCTCAACAACTGCTACCAGGTGCACGATCCTTGCCTATTTAGAAAATTCCTGCGTACAAAACAACTTAGCCGACAGTTTGAATCCATCACATTCACACATGTCCCAAGAGCTCAAAATAGTGTCGCAGATCAGATGGCCAATAACATCCTAGATTGGCATATCAATCACACCACATAAACATCTCCATTATGCATCATAACATCTCATCCAACTATATCAAAAAACCAAAAAGACTGCATTGCATAAACATTTACATCCATAAACATACACCATAAAACCACATTTGCATCCATAAGGGCATCCACGTGCCTAGTCATACATAAATACTGTCACATCACATAAACTACATAAGGGGCATCCACGTGCCAACATCATAGACTACTTGCATCCACGTGCAAAACACACATATAACATATCATCAAGCGCATCCACGTGCGTACAAATGGTAAAACATCATAAACCAAAAGTGCATCCATGTGCATAAATATATATATATCACAAAATGTACATTAGCTATACATGTCCTGAGTACCCCTGTACTCAGCTATACAAAACAATGTATGTACAATCCTAACGACTCGTAAGGTACAGGCCGTAACTACAAAAATAGGAGGGAGTCCCCTGCACCCCCTAATGGGAGTCGTACCCGACATCACTGTCAGTATCTGCTGCCTCTAACTCCTCCTTCGGCAAGTCAACATCCCATCTGGGCCCCGGTGCCCGTGCCCTGGCCGCCAATAGGGCCACCCGGATCGTGATCCCTCTAAAATCCCAAGGCGCCCCCATACAATCCTGGACCACTACCGGATCCAGGTCCCGCCATCCCGCGTCAGTGACTCCCTCCAGCAACCGCTCCAGCAGCTCCCGTACGGACACCAGAGTCCCCTCTGCATCTGGACGACCCACGTCCCCCTGCCCTGGCAAAGCCGGAATGGCCACAGTCCCTCTGCGGACCACATGTCCTGGCGGCGGCCTCGGACCCACATCTGTATAACACCAATTTGTCAGTTACCATATATCAACAATATATCATAAAACTGAAACTAGACAATGCAATCAAAGAATACATACCGTCCGGCCCCCATGCATGTCCTGCCGGCCATGGAGCATCGGGATCTCCTGTGAAGTCCATATCCCTGTACGGATAGTCCTCCAGCGTCAGTGGTAGATGAAGCCACTGTAAGTACAACTCCTAAGTGAAATACCACCCTACATCCCCGCCCCCATGGCGGTGCATCATCTCCCCCCACCACACCATCCGAGGCTCCCATAAGCCTCCTGCTCGGACCGGCACCCACGGCCGCAGTGTGGGGACCCTCTCCATGAAGAAGGCACATAGAAAGGACCCATAACAGAATCCCTTGCCAGATTCCTTCGCTGCGGTCAGCTGTCACTGCATGCAAGTCAGGAACATCTGGCCCCACACAAAGTACGTCCCGGCCAGTACACGCTCCACGAGCTGCACCTGACCACCAGACACCTTCTCAGGTGATTGGGACCCCAAAACCCGAACCACACAGGCTACCATCGCCTGTACTGCAATCGCCCGAAAATCCCTCACCAAGAGTGCATTTCGATGCACTCTCGCCCCCGGCCGACAAAGCTGCTCCACAACATCCTCTAGATCCAGGTCCGCAGATACCCGCGGCTGGGTATCGGCTACCTTCCCAAGGCAGGGCAACCCAATCAAGAAATGAACATCTATGAGGGTGAGGTCCACCCTCTCTCCCTACACTCGGAATGCCAGTATATCTGGCTCCCAGAATCCGACCAACCGGGTCAACAGCAATCCTGCTGACCGCATAAGAGGAACCTCTGCGAACTTCAGGAGTCTGAAGAGTCCTAGCAGTGACCGCACTCGGAAATCATCTCGAACCGCCATCACTATCTCCTCTGGAAGCTCTCGCTCCCTCCACGGCACCTGTGGCATCCTGTCAATCACACAACAAAGTCTCATTAGGCTCATGTCAAAAAATCATAGATTTTTCCACCCATCCAAAACAGCACAGTTCGGTCTCCGACCGCGGCTGTCAGGCCTACAGCCGCGGTCCGCAACCGCGACTGTTAGGCCTACAGTCGCGGTTTGCAACCGTGACTGTTCGGCCCACAACCGCGGTCCGCGACCGCGACTGTTCGGCCCACAGCCGCGGTCCGCGACCGCAACTGTTCGGCCTGAACCCACGGTCGGAGACCGCGGTTTGGATTCCCTGACCCGCGGTCCACCCACGTGGACCATACAAAAAGACCCCTAGGAACCACTACCTGCCCCCCAAACCCAAAAATAATGCAGGTATAAGTTTGACGGCCTACCTGGCTCTCCCGAATCTCGAATCGGCCGGTCGAATCGTCCAAAAAACACACTTGAGCTCTGGTCCACTGTACTCACAGACAACACTCCACTAATCAAATGACACATGTCATGTGGGCCCACTTACTATTTATAGTCCGTTGACTTTTCTCATGTTTGGCCATTTTGAACCCATACGGAGTTCGTTTTTCGAACCGTTTCCACCATTGGAATCAGCACGACGAGAACATCCCAATGGTCACCTCGCTACTTTATTTTCTCCATGTCATTTTTTACCCATTTTTTCCAGACACCATTAGTCGTCTCGGTTTGCGTCCCCCATTGGCCGTTCTCCGTTTTTCACACGTTTTATATTGACCGGATTCATTTGTCCGAGCTCGTGATGATGCTTGAGATCACTTCTCGCTCTCACTTGGTACAATTTCAACATTGCATCCCTACACCTTGCTGCATCAATTTGCGCGCCACATCGGCCATCATCAGATTAGTTCACATTTTTTACATGAGCCATCCACTCTTGTCATACTGCAACTGTTTCGTTATTTTGCCACCATTCATTTACCCCGCAAGGAGGCCCATCAGTGTTCCCCCTACCCTCAGTCCTGGTCATCATAAATATTCCTCGATTGAACACTTCCTCCTTGCCTGGCCATTATTTCCAAGTCTTCTTATTTGTTTTCAGACTCCTTAAAATTGAAAGCAACCACGAGCATGCACTGTCCTGGGCTCGTTAAATCCACACAACAGTATCATTCCATTAATTCAGAGTCTTCTTATCTGCTTTCAGACTCCTTAAAATTGAAAGCAACCACGAGCATGCACTGTCTTGGGCTCGTTAAATCCACATGACAGTATCATTCCATTATTTCAGAGTCTTCTTATTGCTTTCAGACTCCTTAAAAGTGAAAGCAACCACGAGCATGAACTATTCTGGGCTCGTAAAATCCACATGACAGTACCATTTTGTATCCACACTCCTTCTAGTTCCCTAACCCATGAAGAAGTCCCCCCGCGTCTCTTGGCGCTATGATCGATTCTCTCGGCAGCACCCCCCAATCAAGTCGCCTTTGTTCAGAGTATTCTACAATTTCCTACCATTTGACCACAGCATTGAGTCTCCCTCAGCCCAGTCACCCTCCCAGATCCCATACAGTTATGATCCCTTTTCCACCAGTCCATTTCATATGCTTCCTGATCATCCCCGCCATCATACTCTGAACAAAGGAAGTTTGAGTCCACCCACTCTACTCGCCCAGTTATTTACCCCAGTTGATCAAACCTTCCATCAGTACTATCACAGTTCGGTTCTTTAGCTCGTGCTCCTGTCAAGGAAACATCATTGCCTTGATAGTTGTAGGTCCCCCTCTGTCGACGATAACCCCTCTATTCCAGAGGATAAACCTAGAGGTCCCTGCGTCTTGGACCCATCACCATCTGTGGTGAGTGCCTACGGACCATTTTGGGAGGAATCATCATTGCCTCTCCGAATAGTTGTTTCTCACATGCTCGACTTCAGCACCTTGATCGCATCATTGAGAATCGCGCAGGATATATATCATTTCCAGTATGTGTTGAAGACCCCGGACCTCCCTCGACTCTAGCACATTGGTGAGTCACTTCGGAACAGCCAGTTTTATGTTCCCATGGATGTCCGAGCTGCGTTGGCAATTGTATTCGGAAGCCATCTAGTTCCATGCTTCCTCGAGTACCCATTTCAGTTCCAGCTCAGTGCACCATTGCACGTACGACCGTTGTCACTTTGATCCAGCAGCTCATCAGTTCCTTTGGAACCACATTTAGTAGCACCGCTATCATTCCAGCACATCAGTTGTTCAGCTCAAACATGGTCAGCCCAGCAGTATGTTCCAGATTTGTGTCCCCTTCGGACACTAATGCTATACACAGTGGTTTTCTATGTCTCCTACAGGTCCCTTTTTTCAGGCCTCACAGTTATTTTTATGTATCTTGATACGAGCATGGGTATGCCCGCCTCGTCCATATATTGAGATTCTTCCTCATTCAGCATTTGAGGCCATATATATGTCCAGTCCCCAGTGTTGGACAAATTGTTATTACTATGCTATATCCTGATACGAGCATGGGAATGCCCGCCTCATTCAGATGATCAGATGATTCCTCATCCATTATTGAGGTTATGTACTTTTCAATCCTTGTAGGTGGTTCGAGATCGGTGTCCTAGGATTCAGTTGATTCCTTCTCTTCTCCACACCCCAAGAAAAAATGAATAGGACTTATGATGTCCATCAACCATACGATGAGCTCCTGCCCTCGCACATCAAGGGGCAATCTGTTAGCACCCAAAAAGGGTTCACTACCTCATCTACCCCATTACATGGCTCATTTGTCCATTTTCCCACCATATTTCCATCAAAAAACCCATAAAACCATGCAAAAAGCCTCCAAAAGGCTTAAAATGCCTCCAAAAGGCCATAAAACCCTCTTTTCCTCTAAAAATATCCAAAAAACTCCAAAAAGGAAGAAAAAATATAAAATAATGAGGAAAATGAGAAAAAATCTTAAAACAGCTGAAACCCTAAACAGCTGAAACCCTAACCCTAAAAACGCATGGTTTCCAATTATAAATAAGTGATGGAGACCCCTTATTCCATATCCACAATCACAAGTATCCTGCCTCTACCAAAATTGCTCGTGAAACTCTAGCTCACCACCGAGCTACTTTCACCATTAAGAGCCCCCTTTTGGCCCATTTCCACCATCGAAGAAAGAGAAGAAGCAGCTTGAAGCTCGGAGCCACCGACATCGGACCAGCGCAACGGACTTTATCAACCTCCACACCGGAGGTAACATCAATAAAGATCATTATTTACTTCTTATCGTGTTTTGCTTTATGTTATTTATTTTTTACTGTATTGCTTCATGAATGTTTAGATTAGCTTTTATTTCTGTTTAATATTATTTAATTCATATATCATTGAACTGCTACTAAGGAATCCATTTTCCTTATTAGGTGCTCATTCGCACAACCTAGGGTGAAAGCCCTAGTAACACCTCCTTAAAAAAATAACTTGAGCAAAACACTGCTGCAAAATTGCAGCTCTATGCAGCAAAATCTTGAATCTGTGCATGTGAACCTCTCAATATTCTTGATGACTCTGTATGTTTCTTCTGGATGGTGAAGGTAGGGAATGATCAAGTTTCTTCTTATGTGGGTCATGTAGCTAATCATTCGTCATCATCACGTAGCACCGACCTGGAACTTTGTTGCACCACTCTGTAGGGAGTGAATCTATGAGAGATAGTGTATCATGTTCATTCCGATACTGGGACCTTGTTCTTCTTCTGTATCATGTATTTCCAACATGACTTCCAAGAGAATCTAGAAGCTTTCAAGCCCATATGGATTTAGGATTCTGATTAGGAATGGATACTAGATCTGGATCTAGAATCTCATTAGATTCAGTCTCAATAACAAGATCATGTTGGATTTGATCTTCTTCATATGAATCTGAAACCTATAGCAAATCATCATCAACAAAAATAAGTGGAGAAATGGTTATACCTTCCTATGCTATTGATGTGGTGTGTCATACAAATAATCTTCTTCGAAATGAACACTCCTTTCAATGAAGCACATTCTGGTTGCAACCTCCATCAATTTGTAATATTTTGCATTTTCTACATATCCCAGCAGCATGCATTCGCTACTTTGGGCTTGGAAGGCCTTCCTCTTGTCAAGTGGTATTCTGGCCCAATATTTGGAACCAAAAACTCTCAGATGAGAGACATTGGGCTTATTCCCATACAGTGCTTCGAATGGAGTGGCCCCAACCACTTATTTATGAGGCACTCTAGTCTGAAAATATGAGGCATAGTTAACTACTTCATCCCAAAGTGAAGGAGGTAGGTGTTTGGAATGGAGAAGGCATGTTTCCATCTCCTTTAGTGATTTTTTCTTCCTCTCAGCCACACCATTCTATTGTGGTGTGCATGGATCTGAGTGTTCCATTTGAATCCCCTCTGATTCACATAAATTCTGGAAGTCTCCTTTGATGTACTCTCCTCCTTTATCAGATCTTATAGACTTGATATTGTTACTGAAACTGTTCTCAACCATAGCCTTAAAAACTTTAAAAGTCTCAAAAACTTCTTATTTTTGTTTCATGAAGTAGACCCAGAAGTACCTAGAACAATCAACAATAAATGTAAGCAAATACCTTCTACCATTAATGGATTTTGTGGGAATAGGTCCAGCTACGTCACTATGTATCAAATCAAGAATAGAGGCAGCTCTATGTACCTTTCCAACATCATACCTCTTCTCTAGATGCTTACCTACCAAGCAACCAACACATACTCCATTGGAAGTTTGAATGGAAGGAAAACGTTCAACCATTTTATCATTGTGGAGTTGCTGAAGATATTTGAAATTGAGATGGCCAAATCTCATGCCAAATCTTGCTGGTGGTGTTAGCATGAGACAATAAATCTGTAGGAGGAGAGACAGGTAATAAATATGAGAACTCATAATCTTTAGTAGAGTGATTTGCAATACCTTTCACTATGAGCTGTCCAGTGGATTTTTCTGTAATCTCAATTATTTCTGAATGAAATGTAACTCTCTTGGGAGAGCCTGTATGAATCATATTATAAACATACAATAGGTTAGCAGCAAGGGAGGGCACATAGTGGACATATTTGAACACACCATGCTTCACTCTGACTGAGTGCTTGCCTTCTGCTAGAATTTGGGAGTCATCTTGTAATGTCCCCGACCCTCCAACCGGTGAGGAGGATGCTACTATACGCCAAACATCTGGGAAACTAGCCCCATGAACATGTGCATACACAAAAATTGAAACAAAATGATTTGAACTAGAACATGCATAGATACATAGTTATTTATCATACAACGGAAGCAAACATATGTTCATATAAGCATTCAACATGTTCAACATATTCATTAAATAGTAAGTATAAATGCAGAGACGAAATGGTCTATAATACTTATCTTATAAATAGTTTGTCCCGCAACCAGCTCCATTGCTGCAACATTCCAACCAACCATAGGCCAGCATGCTCCTTAATCTCTCAGCAACATTGCCACCCCTGAGATGGGCATGATTTCCCCAAGGAATAAGGAACAAGCATGCTTACACATAGCCAAGGATACATAGATCAGCCAAGCCAACCCAATTGGGTTTATCAGGCCATCAACAATATAGTCAAGCCAACATGGTTAGGTTTATCATGCCATGAAGGAGCTGGGAAAGACCAATTTCTAAGCTGGTGAGCTCATTGCAGAGCTAAGGACACCTACACCAGAACTAGCCTGACTTCTAGCATGCCCACACACACCCAACACAAGGAAATCAGTCCCTTCTCTGCTACACAGTCCCTCAGGCCTTGACCTCCCTTCCAATGCTATTCAGAGGTTGTGGAGAAGAAAGCCAACCCTCTAGCTCTGTTTATGTGGTTCCCAAACACACCAGGTTTATCAACAAACCAAGCCCTCATCCCTACTCCAACATAGTCCGAACACCAAGCACTGCATACACGCAGTCACACAAGCGATTCACAGCTTAGACAGGAAAAACAATTCTTGAGTCGTTCTTGGTCCTATTGTGGCTAAAATGATTCCATATCATCCCACAGCAGCCCAAAACGCAAAAGTAACCACAACCAACAAAACGTGGGGAAACAACAACCCCTTCTCAACAATGAAGCCACAAGGGAAACTTACATAGTCCGAAAATGAAGAAGTAGATTCCGTTCTCAGCCTAGACAGGGGGGAAAATAGAACGCACCCTCTGCTAGTCGGTGAGGGAAAAATACACATACATGCAGTCCTGAGTGTAAAAATGGATCTCCATAGGAAAATCGTGGATGATAGCGACCAAACAACCCCTAGCTTGTTATGTGAGTAAAAACAACGCCAACCCCAGTGCATGAGAGAAGGTGAACAAAACGTCTGCGTGAGAGTGAGCAAGACCACCATGCCAAACGGTGCATGAGGATGGACTGAAATGATGGAGAGTGCAAGAGTGCCCCTGCATATGTGGTGAGAATGGAGTGATGGGCATAGTGGTTTTCCTACCATCGTGAGGGTCAACCTGCTGGTGGAGTGTGTGTGTGGGAAAGAATTGAGAGTCCTGCCACACTTCACTCCCCAGCAATAACTACTCCAACTAACAGCAAAAAAATTAAGGTGGTAGTTGGATAAGACAAGGGAAGGTGAGTAAATAAAAAAGGGTGGTTTACAAGTAAAAGGGGTTTAACAGCTAACACGTGGATTTTCCCCATAGGCTCAAGGTTTGACATTCCCCCCTTCCCAATCCTTAGGAAAATCATGCCCTTTTCAATATGGTTATAGTGAGCATAGTTGGTTGGGTTCATTTAATTAAAATGCATATTTACATGATGCCAAAAACTATTATGTGCCATATATCACGATACACCATCGGCAACGATTCCAATCGCCGAAACATAACACAACCAAATTGATGATGGGCCTTTTTCCTTTAGCTCCACACCACGATTCATTACAATATATACATCACATACATTAATGCAAATGGGGTCAAAACCGGGGTGTTACATTCCCCTCCCCCTTCAATAGAACTGTCCTCAGTGCTTTACAAAATTGAACAAAATGCTACACTGGTATCGCCTTAGTGTTTCGCATAATTGAACAAAAATGGATGTGCCAATTGCATGGGATCCTCTATCTCCCATGTAGCCTCTTCAGGTCTGTAGTGCTCCCATTGCACCTTTACCTGATCTATGGCCCGGTTTCAGAGCATTGTGAGCTTCCTGTCGAGGATGCGCATTGGTTCGGTTCAGAACTCTCCCTCGGGTGCCACCTGAATCACATCCCAATTTATCACATGGTTAGGATCATGTACATATCTCTTAAGCAAAGAAATGAAAAAAAATTATGAGCTCTAGTGCTAGCAGGCAATGCAAGTCTATATGCAACTGCCCTATTCTTTCAAGCACTTCAAATGGCCCACAATATCTTGGTGATAGCTTGGCACAACTTCCAAGCTTCAAGGAACTCTTATTTTCCCTCACTCTGAGGTAAACATGATCCCCAACATTGAACTCCTTGTTCACCCTATTCTTATCTGCATAGCTTTTCTGTCTATCCTATGCTGCTTTCAGATTCTACCAGATCTTTACAACCTCTTGCTCCATTTCCTTGAGAAAATCTAGACCAAGCACAACCCGATTCACTGGATTATCCCAAGTCACTAGTGTCCTATACCTTCTTCCATACAAATATTCATACGGAATCATCCCCAAGGATGCCTGTTGTCCATTGTTATAAGAAAAATCTACCAAGTGCAAGTAATCTTCCCACTTGGTTGGTTTGTCCATCACATACATGTGAAGCATATCTTCAAGCACCTGATTAACTCTCTATGTATTCCCATCTATCTGAGGATGGTATGCAGTGCTGAAGTTTAGCTTTGTACCCAAATCTACAAACAATCCCTTCCAAAAATTGGAAGTGAACTTGACATCTTGGTCAGAGACTATTGCCTTCGGCAATCCATGCAATCTAAAAATATCCTTCATGAATATCTTTGCAATGTTATCAGTCTTATGCGTAGACTTAACTGGTATAAAATGTGTTGCCTTTGTCAACTTGTCTACCAAAACCATGATGGAATCATGTTGTCTCCAAGTCATCGGAAATCTGGTAATAAAATCCATGGAAATAACTTCCCATTTCCATTATGGAACTGGCAAAGGCTGCAACAAACTTGTTGGATGTTGATGCTCAACCTTTACCTGTTGTAATTTCATGCACCTCGAAATGTATTCAGCCATGTCCTTTTTCATTCCCAGACAAAAGTATTGCTTTCTGGAGGTAGCAATTGTCTTCTGATATCCTGGGTGACCAGAATACAGAGCTTGATGGATTACATCCATAACAACTCCCCTCAAATCTACCACATTTAGAATATAAATTCTACCTTTATAAGTAAGAAGTCCATCTTCTTCCAATTTATATCCCTCATACCTCTTCTCAAGACTTTTCTACTGCAATTTGTCTTTTACCAGCCCATACAATTCATCTCCAGCAGCATGATCAACAATTTGCTGCCTTAAATCTGATTGACAAATACTAAGGGATGCCACATGCATTTCCTGCACCTTCCTGCTGAGTGCATCAACTACCTTATTCTCTTTTCCCTTTATGTGCTTGATTTCAAAATCAAACTCACATAAAAACTCCAACCATCTCGCTTGCCTAGCATTCAAAGTAGGCTAATCAAATAGATACTTCAAACCACAATGGTCCATCATGAGCTCAAATCTTCTACCCATCAAGTAATGCCTAGACATCTTGAGAGCATGTATTATGTCTGCAAGCTCTAGATAATGAGTGGCAGAGTTCTTCTCATGCTCCTTCAGCTTTCTTGACTCATAACATATCACGTGGTTGTCTTTCATAAGGACTCCTCCAAGCCCTTGTCCACATGCATCGGTACATACCACAAAATATTTCTCTGGATCTGCAAATTTCAATACTAGTGCACTAGTGAGAAGATTCTTCAACAGCTGGAAGATTTCTTCACACCTCGATGTCCATTAGAACTCCATCCCCTTCTTTTTCAAAGAAGTGATGGCATGTGCAACTTTGGACAATCCCTCAATGAACCTCCAGTAGTATCCTGCCAGTCCCATAAAAGATCTTACATCTATCACATTTCTTGGAGTAGGCCAATTCATAATGGCTTCAATCTTTTCAGGGTCCATCGATATACCCTCTTCTGAGATAATGTGACCCAAATACTGAATTCTATCTCTATAGAAGTCACACTTGCTCAGCTCTGCATACAGCTGATGCTCCCTAAGCAATTGCAATGTCAATCTCAAATTCTCTTCATGTTCTTCCTCATTCTTAGAATAAAGAAGAATGCCATGAAGGAAAACAAGAAAAAACTTATCCAAATACATGTTGAAGACATTGTTCATAAGGCACATAAACATAGTTCGTTCATTTGTGAGACCAAATGGTACCACTACAAACTCATAATGTCCATAACTTGTCCTAAAAGTTGTCTTATGAATTTCTTCATCCTTGATTCTCACCTGATGGTAACCAGACCTCAAGTCAATCTTGGAAAATACCCTTGCTCCTCTCATTTGATCAAAGAGGTCATCAATCCTAGGCAAAGGATATTTCTTCATAGTAACCTTGTTCAATTGTTTGTAATAAATACATAACCTAAGTTTACCATCTTTCTTCTTTACAAACAGAACTGGTGCTCCCCAAGGAGAGACACTTGACTGGACATACTTCTTTTCCAACAACTCTTATAGTTGCATCTTCAACTCTAGCATCTTCATTGTACTCATCCTGTAGGGTGTCTTGGACACTGGTGCTGCTCCTGGCACAAGTTCAATTGTGAAATCAATGTCCCTCTTTGGAGGAAGCCCTAGAATCTCATGAGGAAACACATCCTTGAATTCCTATAACACCTGATAGTCCTCCAACCTCAGATTTTCATCCTCGGTTACCTCCAAAATCTGAGTTGTATACAACTGGAAACCTTTCATACAGAACTTCTTCAACTGCATTGGTGAAGCCTGCCTTACTAAAATCACCTTTGGAACACCTTTCACAACTCCTGGGTTCCCTTCTTCATCCATGCATTCAAAATTCTTATTGTAACAGTCAAGCTTCACTCTATGAGCTTCTAACCAATCCATTCTAATGAGAACATCATAGGAACCAGGCGGTAGAACATTCTGATATACATAGGTGACCAATCCATTCATGACCAATGGACATTTCTCTACCACTTCACTAACCTTTCTCTTAGTTCCAATGGCTAGCTAAACCAATCAAGATTTCCTATGCTTTACTTTCTTAAAATCACAAATCTCCACTACTCTAGGATTAATGTAACTATGAGTAGAACTGGGGTCAATCAAAATAGAAACATATTGCTCAACAATCTTACCTGTAACTTTAGCCACAGTTGACTGGTGATCTTCCTGGCAGTCCTCCAGTGCTGCATAAATCCTAGGGACTGCCCTAGCTACTTGACCCACTGTTTCTACTTCTTGAATGCTGTAAGCTCATCTTGCACTCTCATTCTTGAGTGGACAAGTTCTATGCATGTGGGGTTCTCCACATCTCCAACATTGAAGTGGTCCTCTATTTTGTTTTGGATCCTTAGGCTTTTCTCTTGTCACTCCAACCGGCTTACTCGCAGCTTGGGATGGCTACTTCTATTGATTCCTAAAGTTAGAAGGTTTGAGACCTTTCTTTCTTTGGTTAAACTTCTCATTCTTATTGTCCTTCCATGCCTTATGGTAATCAGGTTTACTTTTCCTTTTCTCATAGCAATACTTAGCCTTCCTTATTGCTTCTTCAAGAGTTCTAGGTTCGTAAAACTCAATCCTATCTTTGTAAGACTGAGGAAATCTACTCAAAAATCACTAGACCTTCACTTTTTCATCTTTGATGTACTTGACATACCTCAATAATTCCAAGAACTTATTTGCATATTCTTCCATGGTCTGTTGTCCCAATCTCAGCTCATGGAATTCCTTAATCTTGTCATCATAATACTTGTCAGAGAGGTATTTTTGATTGAAATACTTATTGAACTATTTCCACTTCAGTCTTCTTTCACTGATCCTCTTTACTTGCTTGAAGTTTTCCCACCAAATGGATGCCCTACGATTTAGATTGAATATGGCAACTCTTGCCTTCATGTTTCCTGAATAATCCTGTACCTGAAAGTACTTATTTATCCCAAGAAGCCAAGCTTTAGCCTCTTGTCCAGTATTTACTTGACCATCAAATGTAGGGGGTTTATCCTTATTAAATTCATCCCAAGAGTGATCCCTATGGTGTCTCCTTCTCTTTCTTTTACGAGAAGATGAGCTTGTATCTCCATTGGATTCTTTCAAGTCAGATGATCCACTAGAAGTCCTTCTCCTTCTCCTTGTACTGTTCTTACTACCTTCCGGTCTTACTGTACCCCGTCCAGAGTCTATCTTTCTTTGCAAGTCTGTCAAACTCTGTAACATGGAAGCATTCAACTGGTGCTACTCTTCCTAGGCTTTAATCAAGCTTCTCATGGTGGTTGCAACATCGGACAGTGTCGCTTGGAATCTATGTCATCATTTCCATTACGAACGTTTTCCCCCATGGAATCTCTCACATGTTCGTAAGAATCCCGAGCATCATATCCATCATGGGTTGTCATAACTGAACCACCACTTACTCACCAACTACTCTACCTAGAATACTGCTCTTGAAGGTGTTTTATGATTCTGCAAACATGTTAGTAAAAAACTGTTAGATGCATACATTGATATAAATTAGACTACTTACCTTCTCCTAGAGAAAAATTATAAATAATAGTTTTGCTTAAACCAAAATCTTCTTCCTTTTCAGCCCTATGATCCACTGACAATCCACTGAAAAATTCACTAAAAAACCAGCTAAAATTCGCTGAAAAATCCACTTTGAAAAACCCAAATTTCCCTTGGCCCAATCGGACCTCTTCCCAACTAAAACTCCAACATTTCGGCGATCCCAACAACAAGTTTCCTTAGGCGCTCATCGACGGCCATAAAAACTAACCCTTTCCACTATATCGTCAATCGAAACACTGTTCACCATACAACATCGATGTTTATATCCACATTACTATATCGACGGTTAGATGCATCATTCATCGGGTGCTCAGTCCCTTAGGCAGCCGCAATGATGGGTAGCGATCTTACTGCGGGTTCCACAGATCCTAATACTCCATCGGCTATCGGATCTACTAACCATTGAGTGGATAGTGTCTTAGACTACCGCAATGGTGGGAAGCAAACTCTTTATGGTTTCCATGGCCATAACCTTGTCGGTGATCGGAGCAACTAACAACTAATTTATTCTGACGTCAGCCACTACATCGGTGGCTCGATCCTCTAAATTTCAATGATGGTCCTGACTAGGTGAGCCAACGTTTCGGTTGTTCCTTATGTTAACAACCTCTAACTAGCAGAGGGTCAAAGAGAGAATGGCAAAGGGAAATGTTGGTTGCTTGAAACTTTGGTTAAATATAATAGTGTGAATGTATGATAGAGGGCGCATAAACAATGAAATTGTCACATGATCCAATGGTATAGAATGAGAAGGTAAATATCGATGGCTTATAATAGATCCACTCTATGAAAATGCATGGAAGATAAGGGCATATGGAGATAGTTAACAGGATGCAGAGATCAACGGTCATGAAGCTAGGTCTGCGAAATATACAATCGATAAGAAATCCGCTCCGTAAAGTTGCGTGTTAATTAAAACAAAAGGGCTTAGCGGAATGTGTACGTGTAAGCTTATCCAACGGCTATCAAATATAGTGAAAATGCATCGACGGTCATCATTGGATCCATAGGATAGAGCTGCACGACAATTGGAGTAGAAAAGCGGTAGCAGAATTGAAACCGTGGTACACGTGGCAACTTGTGGTACATTTCATGGAGGAAAATGGTTTGAGGGAAACCACTAAAGGGAGTCTCCAAAATAGACTTCTATATAAAGTAGAGTTGACTTGTTTGAAGAATCATTTTTTATCATGCCAAGAAGGTTTGTGCCTACTTTTGCTGAAATCTTAATGAATATTACAAATATGCTGAAAAAGGGTCATGAGATAAAATGGAATGCGGAAGCTAGGAAGTCATTTTGGGAAATCAAACAAGCAATCTCAGATGCTCCTGTGTTGGTGAGTCCAGATTTTACCAAAGATTTCTTAGTATTTTTGTATGCTTCAGAGTATACCATTGCGACGGTTTTATTGCAGGAGAATGACGAGGACTTGGAATAGCCCATAGCATTTTTCAGCAAGATATTGAGGGATGGAGAATTGAAATATAACATCATGGAGAAACAAGCATATGCTTTATTCAAGGCATTGAAAGATTTTAGAGTATATATTCTACACTCACATGTAATCGCACATGTTCCAACTGCTGCAGTGAAAGGAATTTTGACACAACCTGATCCAGAAGGTAGAAGGGAAAAATGGATAGCTACATTATTGGAGTATGGCATAGAAATAAAACCTACTAAACTGGTTAAGGGACAAGGATTAGCAAAAATGATGACAAATTCAAATTGTGAATCTTTACAAATTAATTTCTTATCTCATCGGTGTAATCAGTTGGATACAGAAGTGGAAGTAATGGTTGATTTTGTGGCATCTCCATGGTATTCTGATATTATTTACGTCCTTCCAAATTTACAAGCACCAGTAGGATTGAGTAAGTCAAGGGCGAGATCAGTAAAATTGAAAGCTGCCAAATTTTGTATTACAAATCAATATCTTTATTGGAAAGACCCCGGAGGTGTGTTACTAAACTGTCTTTTAGAAAATGAAGCTCAACATACAATCAAATAATTTCATAAAGGAGATTGTAGAGGACATCATTCTTGGAAGGTGACTGCAAATAAAATTCTAAGAGCAGGTTATTATTGGCCAACATTATTTTCAGATGTATATAAAGAAACCAACATGTGTCATCAATGTCAAATTTTTTATGGTAAAAGAAAGGTACTTCCTGTTCCTTTAAATCTGATAACGGTAGAAGCTCCTTTCCAATAGTGGGATTTGGATTTCATTGGCGAAATAAATCCCAATTCGTTGGGACAACACAAATGGATTCTAGCAGCTACGGATTATATTACAAAATGGATTGAAGCGATTCCCACCAGGAAATCCACTGAAACTGTAATCATGTATTTTCTTGAGGAAAACATATTGGCTCGATTTGGATGCCCCAAAAGAATAGTAACCAACAATGCAGCCACCTTTAAATCCAAGAAAATTATTGATTTTTGTCACAAATATCATATAAGTCTCAATCATTCGACTACCTATTATACATAGGGAAATGGGTTAGCCGAATATTCAAATAAAAGTTTAGTAAGGATCATCAGGAAGTTGTTGGAAGATAATAAAAGATCATGACATACCAGGCTCAAATATGCTCTAAGGGCAATTAGCATGTCTCCATTCCAACTGGTGTATGGAACTGAAGTTGCTTTTTCAGTGTCGTTAGGTGTTCCAGTTATGAGCTATTTTCAAGAGTAGCAAGAAGAACCAAATCACATGCAAAGGAGAATAAATCAGATTATTGAGTTGGAAGAGCGAAGGAATAAGGCTTATGATAAGGTGCAATTACATCAAGGAAAAATAAAAAATACTTTTGACAGAAGAGTGAAAGAAGAACAGTTTCAGATTGATGACTTGGTCTTGAAGTGGGATGCTCCTAAAGAGAATAAGCATGGAAAATTTGATCATATGTGGGTGGGCCCTTATGTTATTGCTGGATATAGAGGACAAAATGCATTTCTTTTGGAATATTCGAACGGGGTTCCTCTGGATAGTAACCCTGTTAATGGAAGATATCTGAAACATTACCTATCCTAAGAAGGAAGGTAAAATTTGTATCATAGGTTGTAAATATTTATTTTCCTTAGAAATTAGTAGAGATGATAAGCCAAATGTTTTTGAAGCTTGTAGTGAAATCCCTAAGATTTAGGAGGCATGCCATTCCTTTCTATTAATTATATCAACAAGAAAAACAATTTTTTTGGAAGCTATCATGAAAAAATTAAAGACAGGCACCTGGTCTATGAGTTCGCTGATACCTCACAGGGAGGATATCATCCCCAGATGGAGCCAGTTGTTAACAACCTCTAACTAGCAGAGGGTCGAAGAGAGCATGGCAAAGGGAAATGTTGGTTGCTTGAAACTTTGGTTAAATATAATAGTGTGAATGTATGATAGAGGGCGCATAAACAATGAAATTGTCACATGATCCAATGGTATAGAATGAGAAGGTGAATATCGATGGCTTATAATAGATCTGCTCTGTGAAAATGCGTGAAAGATAAGGGCATATGGAGATAGTTAACAGGATGCGGAGATCAACGATAATGAAGCTAGGTCTACGAAATCTACGATCGATAAGAAATCCGCTCTGTAAAGTTGCGTGTTAATTAAAACAAAAGGGCTTAGCGGAATGTGTACATCTAAGCTTATCCAATGGCTGGAAAATAAAGTGAAAATGCATCGACGGTCATCATTGGATCCGGAGGATAGAGCTACATGATGATTGGAGAAGAAAATCGGGAGCAGAATAGAAACTGTGCTACACGTGGCAACTTGTGGTACATTTCACGGAGGAAAATGGTTTGAGGGAAACTACTAAAGGGAGTCTCCAGAATAGACTTCTATATAAAGTAGAGTTGACTTGTTTGAAGAATCATTTTTTATTATGCCAAGACGAATGAAAAGGACCTCCCACCACCCTTTCACAGCCAACGTCGAGTATATGCAGTTATAGTCGCAGGTAAGTCTCAAATACTCAAGCTTTATCCGTAGAATTACCGTTGTTTTTTCTATATTATGGATAAAGAGAAAGGTTTACAAGTGTTTAACCGAATTCTGGATGAAAGAGAGGAATTCCTGGTTGATAGAGATATATGAGTATATGATCCATTCCTATCTGTGGGAAATGTATCTGTTATTAAGGAAATATTATGGCGATATAATTTGCAGGGAAATGACATTTTAAATGCTTGTAAGTCGTTTCTGTATCATTTTGCCATTGAGCAGACCCTACACTTTCCCGAGTTTGTCGAGTGGTGTGCATTTAATTATTCGTCTTCTGAGAGAGTTATTGTAAGCTATTCTATGTCCAGGATATTGTGTAAAATTGATGCAAAGGCTATCCGTGAAATCCTGAATTTGCCCAATAATTACCCCGATAGTCGTGAATCTGTAAATGAGTCTGTTTTAGCTAAAGTGTACAGAAATTGTGAAACTAAAGTTCGATGTAAATTCTTGTCTAGCATTCTTAATGAAGCTCAGTAATTAGAAAGTCTCTTTTTTCTGTATCATATTCACATCTTCAAGGAGGAAATTCAATTGGTTGTGTCTTTGGTCTGTCAGGTCTCAGGTCTAGATGATGACTATCATGTTGATGAAGTTGTCTTGGGTTTCTTATTAAAAATGAGTTCAATTAGTCCCGAGTCTGAGTCTCAGCCGGTCCATGTATTCAGTTTGGACAAATATCTAACAGAAGCTATACATATCCAATTGGTCGAGTTTTCAAAAGTCCGTTTTTCAAGTATCAATCATATTTGCTGAACATGTTACTATGTTTGAATGTAACTGAATTGCAGTTCTTGAGTACTATATTCTCTTCAGAGTTGCCTAAGCAAATCAATATTCTTGAATTTGCAAATTATATTATGTCAAAAATATATAAGATGTTGTTTGATGAAGTTTTACCCAAAGTGTTGGAAGAAATGAAGAGTATGATGCAATCTTCACCTGAGGATAGGATCGAAGATTGGTTCATGTACAAAGACTTTACAGTTTTGAGAGTATACGGTTTCACTGGAGAGCCTTACAGGCTGCCTGCTTTCCTTACCCTCAGGATTTTTGCATTGGAATACATGAGACAAAGATTACATGCAGAAGAGGAACATTTCAAGGCTTTCAAGAAATCTTCCAATATCAAGTTCCCTCTTAAAGTTGGTTCCTATATTTTTAAGAACAAGGGTGCCCTGGTGTTTGTAGAGAAATTATTGGAAAGCATGGATTTTCAAAGGGAACAAAGGGTCAATTATGATCCTTATCATATAATTTCTCTAAGAAAACAAGCAAATAAAAATAATCCATTTGATCATCAAGTTATTGAAGGTCTGAAGGAAGTAGCCAATTTGTTCTACTTTGTGGAAATTCCAGGATCTGACGAGAATACAAGCAGTGGGTCAGTTGCAGTGTCTCAAATACCAGATAGTTTTAATGTTTTGATTAAAAGAAGTTTTTTTGAGATTGAAAGTATGGAAATAGATGAAGACAGTTCACATAAGAAGACCAAGATATCTCAGAATGATAAAATTTCAAGTGAAGTAGTTTTGGATGAATTGAAAAGAGTTGCTTTGATCCCTAAGAAATCTGTACAGATGAATCAATTTTATTTTTGTAGATAATGCAGAATCAGGTCCAATTTTTAGATCTAAAGAAGAATTCATGACTAGTTATGTATAAAAGCAAAGACAGTCCCTAGAAGAAACAAGAAATCTACTCCCACGAGTGAGAAGCCTGAATAATCCAAAGACTTCCTTGATTTCTACTTGGGACGTAGAAAGGAATACTTTAAAATTGGCTATGGTAAGTGATAAGGAAGTGTCCGAAATGGAGGTGAGATTAGACAAAATCAGTGTACCAGATAAAATACAGTTGCATAAACAAACAGGAGATATTATTTATTCAGATTTATTGCATGCTATGGTAAAAATTAACAAGTTACAAGTTTTGGTTGACAAATTAGAGGTCCAATTAAAACATGAGAAGGTTGAGAAAAAGGCTAATGCTATTCAAATAAAAAAACTGCAAGCAAATATCGTAAGCTTAGGGGATGAAACAGGTAGCACCTAGGCCATCAAAATACTTTTAGAAGAAAAAAACAATGCCCTTCAGGTACTAAAGAAGAGGTTGAAAATCCCGAGTACAGAACATGTTCAGTCATCAGAACTATTAGCATTGCAGGAGGAGAAGGACAGGATTCATCAGGAGATGATGGAGTATAAAGGCAAGACTGTGAAATTGCAAGAAGAAAGGGACAAATGGCAAATGGAACGAAATGAGTTAATAGCACAAATTTCATGGTTGAAAAAAGGCTAAAATGATGAAAAAGAGATCATGGAAGAACCAATGAGCCAGACTCCCACTGGTGAAGATCTGACTATTGTAAATATTGAAAATCCTTTAAATGATTTTTCTGCTGATGATTTACTAGTGCCCATGTCCCAAGTCAGTTTGAAGGATGTAAAGATAAGAGAGTTAAAAGAAGAAAATGAGAAAATCAAATCTGAACTGAGCAAAATGACTGAAAGCAAGAATAAGATATTACAGGATAAAGTTCAATTAAAAAAGAAGCTTAATGAATTAAAAGAAAGAAGCACAGGAAAGGGTCCTCTCCAGGGATCTAAACACATAATCTGGGATACATTGTCTGTGGAAATTACTAAATTTAGACATTATTTGAACTTCATTGATGATCAAAGTACATTGGTTAATTTAGTCAATCAAAGACCGAAACTAGTAAATGAGACCATGGAGAGGAAGCCCCTTGGCACAGCTCAGAATGCATTGAATTTCTTAAATTCATTAACCTATCAAAAATTACAAGATATAGGAGTCAAAGACAAAGTGGCAATGGTATTGTGGTCAAAAAGTTTTATTCATAAACATCATCTTATGAAGACAGTACAAGATAAGGCTGATGAGATGACCTCACGTATTAATGAGTTTAGGAATGCTTTTAAAGAATTATTTGAAGATGGCCTTCCTTCTTTTTGGGACGAGGAAGGGAGAATTTTTTCTCAAGAACATTATCACAGACTGCTTGTGCAAAGCCGTATGGATCACTCTAAATTTGATGATTTGGTGAAGGGACCGACGAGAAAGGTCATCGTAGATAAACTAACAGAAGACTTTGAGATATTGCAAAAATTTCTGATCGTCAGAGGAGGGTTGCCTACTGTGTCTTATGAAGCCTATATGGATCTGGAAGTGTCTATTTGGGAAATGATTGATTACGATATCCCAAGCATGGAACAATGGAGAGCCGTGGAAAGATTTGGAAAAACAAAGTATATTCTTCATTTGTGAAAATAGGTGTTGCGTGCTATGGAGCTGCTTGTTCGGGCCTTGTTACTGAGTTGATTTTAATTAAATGATCTGTTAGGATCAAAGCAAGTAGTTTATTCCTAGTTGTTAGGAATATAGTTACAAAGACTTTGACTAAGCAGGTTATTCAATTATTAAATCTTCTTGGAAGAAGAAATCATTTTATGTATATATTTGCATTTACTTTATGTAATGGGGGTTGGAACCCATTTGTTGATGAATGTTTTTGAAGACATATAATTTTTGAAATAACAAAGTTGAATGCATGCGAGGTTATTAGAGATTCTTGTGCTATTTACATTACAGTCTGTATCTCCTCTCCTTTGTGATTGTTTTTCTAGTGTTACATTCCATTTTGTTTTCCTTGTATCTGAAACGTAGTATTGAATGGTTGGAATTCATACTTGTTATGCTCTGATTATTGTTTCAGATATTTTATAACTGTTTCTGCTAAAGTTAATATGGAACTCATCTTCTGATGCTCTGTATTGATGGACTGTTCATTATTTCTTCCTTTCCACCTAAACTAAATGAATGACTGTGATTAAGTGGTTACCTCGCCTTTGATAAAATCTCATGCATACGATTTTGTGATACCTTTATGCATATGTGACCCCATTTCCCAATGATTATGTGTATTGTTTCAACTGTCTATATAATTTTTGAGTATTGATTTCATATTTGGCCTTGTTAAATTTGTATTTTGAGAGATCCCTCTCTCGAAAGGAAAGCCAGTTTCTTTCTGTTACCTTTGGGATTTACCTTTGCAACCTAGGTACATTCTAAGTGTTAACGCCTTCAACTAACTTCCACCGATCGGCGCTCCAATATTCTAACTTTCTTCGACGACGGCGACGTTTCGGCAAACCCATCATCTAATTTTCGTCGATCCGTTCAACTAAATTCCATCGACATTTCGATACTTCCATCATCTAATCATCGACAATCTCATCAGCTAATCTCTATTGATCGCTAATGCTCTCAACCCTTAAGTGAAATTTTAGGAAAATTTCTTCCTTTTTCTCTGTGTCGGCGATCCCATCCACTATTCCTCGTCGACGTTTCAGCAACCTTCAGGGGATCTCTGCCAACGTTTTGGCCAGTAGATCAACTAAATTCTGCCGATCCATTAGCTAATTTTTCGCTGAAATTCTCTTATCCTCCACCACTGTCGGGGCCTACATTGGAGGTCTATCCATCTAAGTTTTTCGATGGGCCGACGGCCTAACACTTAGAAAAATTCTGAAATCCTTTTTGCTTGCCCCCTTCGTTGGGTGGACTTTATCCTATACTTTCCGATGTATCAGAGGATCTTCTCACTTAGTCCCCTGACAATCTGACGAAGGGCAACCTACCTCTGCTAACTTGTTTCTCATGGCCCTTTGAGTCCCAATGAAACAATGATGGTTCTGTCACTGCTTCTTCAAGTCCCATTCAGGCCCATGGTGCAACATGAGCTCTGATACCACAATGTAACGTCCCCGACCCTCCGATCGGTGAAGAGAATGCTACTATACACCAAACATCTGAGAAACTATCCCCATGAACATGTGCATACACAAAAATTGAAATGAAATGATTTGAACTAGAACATGCACATATACATAGTTATTTACCATACAGCAGAAGCAAACATACGTTCATATAAGCATTCAACATGTTCACCATATTCATTAAACAGTAAGTATAAATTCAGAGATGAAATGGTCAATAATACTTATCTTATAAAGAGTTCATCTCGCAACCAGATACGTCGCTACAATGGTCCACCCAAACATAGGCCAGTGTTCTCCTTATTCTCTCAGCAACGCTGCCACCCCCGAGCTGGGCATGATTTCCCCAAGGAATAAGGAACAAGCAGGCTTACACATAGCAAAGGATACACAGATCAGCCAAGCTGACACAGTTGGTTTTATCAGGCCATCAACAAGACAGTCAAGCCAACATGGTCAGGTTTATCAGGCCATCAAGGAGGTGGGAAAGGCCAATTGCTAAGCTGGTGAGCTCATTGCAGAGCTAAAGAAACCTACACTAGAACTAGCCTGACTTCTAGCACACCCACACTCACCCAAAACAAGGAAATCAATCCCTTCTGTGCTACACAATCCCTCAGGCCCTGACCTCCCTTCCAGTGTTGTTCAGGGGTTGTGGAGAAGAAAGTCATCCCTCTAGCTCTATCTGTGTGGTTCCCAAACACACTAAGTTTATCAAGCAAAGCAAGCCCTCATCCCTACTCCAATATAGTTCAAAGACCAACCACTGCATAGACGCAGTCACACAAGTGATTCACAGCTTAGACAAGGAAAACAATTCCTGAGTCATTCTTGGCCCTATCGTGGCCAAAACGACTCCATAATAGCCCACAACAGCCCAAAACGCAAAAGCAACCACAACCAACAAAACATGGGGAAACAATAGCCCCTTCTCAACAATGAAGCCATGAGGGAAACTTACATAGTCCAAAAATGGAGAAGTAGATTCCATTCTCAGCCCAGACAGGGGGAAAAACACAACACACCCTCTACCAGTTGGTGAGGGAAAAATACACATACACACAGTCCCTGAGCGTAAAAATGGATCTCCACAGGAAAATCATGGATGATAGCAACTGAATGGACCCTAGATTGCTATGTGAGTAAAAACAACACTGACCCCATTGCATGAGAGAAGGTGAACAAAACGTCTGCATGAGAGTGAGCAAGACCACCATGCCAAACGGTGCATGAAGATGGACTGAAACGATGAAGAGTGGAAGAGTGCCCCTGCAGTTGTGGTGAGAATGGAGTGATGGGCATAGTGGTTTTCCTTCCAGCGTGAGGATCAACCTGCTGGTGGAGTGTGTGTGTGGGAAAGGACTAACAGTCCTGCCACACTCCACTCCCCAGTAATAACTACCCTAACTAACAGTAGAACAATTAAGGTGGTAGTTGGATAAGACAGGGGAAGGTGAGTAAATAAAAAAGGGTGGTTGACAAGTAAAAGGGGTTTAACAGCTGACACATGGATTTTCCTGATAGGCTCAAGGTTTGACATTTCCCCCTTCCCAATCCTTAGGAAAATCATGCCCTTTTCAATATGGTTGTAGTGAGCATAGCTGGTTGGGTTCATTTAATTAAAATGCATATTTACATGATGCCGAAAACTATTATGTGTTGTATATCACGATATACAATCGCCAATGATTCCAATCGCTCAAACATAACACAACCAAATCAATGGTGGGGCTTTTTCCTTTAGCTCCACACCATGATTCATTACAATATATACATCACATACATTAATTCAAACGGGGTCAAAACTGGGGTGTTGCACATATCCCATGAAAATATTACAAACTTTTGACTGTGTGAGGGTAGAGAATAATTCTTTGGAGGAAACCATGTGGCTGGATGCTATAGAATCAATTATGTATGATGTATACTGAGTAAGGCTAGCTTTCAAATCATGGCACCTTTCATCATATTTTTTTTGTGGTTCGTCATCAGGATTCTTTTCTCCTTGTGGGAAAGCAATGTTATGTTGCTTGAGGATAGATGGCAGTTGATCAATCTACTTCTTCATACAATGATATTCAATATGGAAACCTTTGCACAACAGGGACATATATTATTTTTGAACTTCTTCTTCTTAGAGTTGGAGGCTCCTTCAGAAGTCTGCTGATTCTTTTTAGGCTTTGAATTGGTTGATTTAGGCTCCTTCTTCTTTGATTTCCCTTTGTCTTGCACTTTGGAAGATTATGTCACTAGGAGATATTGATATTTGGAGGTCTTGATGACTCACATTAGAATCAACTTCTCTTACTCCTTGATTAAGGGCTCAGAAAAGGAATCAAGTGAATGAATTTTCCAATATGGAAAGGAATCCCTTTTCTAATGGAAGATTGAAACAAATATAGAATACTCTAGGCCGGGTTTGCTGAGAATGGAGAGCACATTTTTCTCATAATTTATTTCTATTCTTCACTATCTACATTGGAGTGCCAAGGAATTTAATTTAGTAAAGAATTTCTCTACCATCTCAAAATTGCTCGGATGTAAGGCAACCAACTTGTTCTCCAGGAGGTGTCCCCAAATCTCATCTTGTTTGCCAAAAGAGTCTTCAAGCTTCTCCCAGGATTCTCTGGGTGTCCTCAAACCTTCAAGGTGGGAGACGAGGTCTCTGGATATATGAGTGCATAGATAAATGAAAGCTTCATCTAAGCGGTTCAAAAACTTATTTCTTTCAACTAGATGATGGGGATCGACCTCCCTTCCAAGTATTATCCTGTAGGAGCCAAGCTTGGGCAAGACTAGCTGTATATCTTCCCTCCAATCAACATAATTTAAGGGTGTAAGGATCTGACTAGTAGAAGTCTAAGAATCCATAATTCTACGGCTGGAAACACATAAATATTCACACAAGCTACGTAGAACCTATAGATTTTCACTCCAGAACACTAAAACATTCGAAATTTGTTAGAATCATGCCTTCCCTCTCAACATGAACATGTTTTCAGGGTCCGTCATGCCTGCACTGCCACTCTGATTAAATCCAGAGGAAGAAAGGCACTCTTTGTGGGACTTCTATGGAAACCTAGCTTCTTCTGATGTTCAATGGAGAGAGACAAACATGAAGCCTGCTTGAGATGGATTTTATACCATGTTAAAATTGTTGTTCCATTTAGATCATCGAGCAATGAGTCCAATATTATTGATGCAGTAAAAGGAGAATGAAGATACACAATGAACAAATCAAACCATACAGGAAATGGATGAGTATAGCTCATGTAATTACAATATCATTGTCATTCATTAAATCTGGTGTTACAATATTTTGCATAAGGAAGAATTCAAATCCATTAGGAAAGAATTAAAATATACCAACTGGATGTGACTGTACTTAACTGACTATCTAACTCAGGATGTCTCAATCAATATCGGATTCCAAAGATGTCTAAACAACTCACACAATCAGTAATAAACAATTAACCCAGTCTAACTAAAGTGGAAGGTGAGCAAAGGCACCCAATCCACATTCATCCATGCATAACTAGCACTAACCGAACTGATTGTGATCTAACTAAAAGTAACTAGAAATTAAATAAGCTTAACTAGTTCCAACTCCAACTGACTGAAGGAGGTTGGTGCCGGGACTCCCAATGGCTCCTAAAATGTAGGGATTGGCCTAGGAGGCACCTAATCTGATGCAAGCTAGTGCAGTTAGTGGAAGATAGCCTCCAGTATTCTTCCCCACACTCTAGTAATTGGTACATGTGGCCCCATTAGGCCATGTTAACCCAATGGTACTAGTGGACTTAATTAATTAATTAAAACTCCTAAGTTAGGCTAAATTAATATAATATAAAATTTGATCAAGGGAGGATTAATAATCCTAACATGAGGGAACATTTCTCAAGAATACATCAATATGTAAGGTGCATTCCTCAAGAGTTACACTAGAGTATGTTCTTCCAATTCTTATCATTATGTGGGGTGTTAATTTATAATTTGGTGTGAATTTGAGGGGGTGGAATAATGTTATCCGTAAAACTTTGTTTCCATCCCATGGAATCACATTTTTTATAAGTCCTAGTATGCCTTTTGGAGGAAATCACCTATTGAAAGTGTTCTTAGATTAGACGTTTCTTATGGTGGTGACTTCTTTCAAAAATTGGAAGCAATTGTACAATTCTTATCCTTCCTTCACCTCAGTAATTCATGCCTTGTAGAGGCCTGACCAACAATAGCCAAAACCCCCTCCTATACTACCAACTCCATGAATACTACCTCAACAAATTAAATCAAATATGTGTTCCCCATCTCCCAAATTGCTTAATCCTAGTCAAGGAAGCCCATTCCTCATCCAATTGTGGACATTTCACACTCATAAAACCCTCCATCACTTACAACACCACTTTTGTTGGCCACCTTGCAAAACTTGGTATAAGACTTCATCCATCATGATAAATATGTCAATAATAAAGTTTACATCTATCAACCTCTCCATATTCCTTCTTACAATTGGGAGTCCATTTCCATGGCTTTTATCACCAATGTCTTAATCAAGGTATTGGACACTAATGTCATTTATTACCACAATCAGGCCTTCAAATATCCCTCAAATACCTACTATTTCCCAAAAATAAACTATGGATGTAACATCAATACCACAAAAAATATGAGTAAAATGAAGTCCTAACTTGATATATATCAACAAGAAATATCAAATTTGTTGGCTACAATGTCTTGTAGATGAATTTAGGTGATGGTTTTAGTGCCAAGAATTCATAAACTACCTTGATGAAGATATTAGACCCCATCCGGGTGAGAATAGACCCCTTGAGAAGTCCCATTTTTAATTGTAATAAACCCATGTTCAAGTCTAGAATTGATATGGCATTTTTTGAAGATGACAAGCTTTGGAAATCTTCCCAGAGTTCAAGAGTATTGAACAACATTTGTACCAGAGGATGTATGGTTGAATTGTTTTGATACGTGTATGTGTATATTAATCATGAAGTGATGTACATGTAATATGGTGGGTGGTTGTATATATATTACATTTCATATCTGTGCATCATAATCCATCCATTATGTTGGCATTTTAAAAATTCCCTCAAATACCTACTATTTGGAAGACCCTCTCCTACCCCAAATGATTGTGCATGATATTAAAATTCCCAATGGTGAAAGCAATCAAATTTTTATTTTCTCTAATCCTTTCAAAGTTTGACTATGAAATATATCATTTATATCCAATGGGCTTTTATACTACATCTTTTCCTATAGAGGAAGATTCTAAGTATATTTTTCATGAGGACAACCTTATATTCTCGAATTTAGAAGAGATAGGCCATGGATATGACAATGAAAGTATATATATTCACTCATCCATGAATGTGTGAAAATACAATGCAATTTTAAATGTTCTTCCAAGGCTAGAAGATTTAGTTTTTAATGATTCCATCATCACCCAAAAATATAACCCATTTGATCCAAACTTTTCCTTGGTGTATGGTGATTATCTTGAATATTCTATTTGAGATATTTTCTACCCTTACGGAAATGTTAGTGACCATGTCATCAAGTTTGAGGTAGGCATCCATTTTTCTGAATGTTCATAATATACTAATGAAGACATTGATTTTCAACTTTAAACTAACATCAAAATTTCTAATTATTTTGAGTTATTTTGTATTTCTATTGAGAGGTGGAAGGAAAATTTGATTCTAAAGTTGATCATTCAAGATGGAATCTAGGATATTTTACTCTTGAAGTTTGAAAGAGAAAGGTATGGATATTAGTGAATTCCTTTTCTTTAATCAAATATTGTGCCTTCAATTGATGTCTGGACTTAGTTTCTAGTATAGTTTTTGTATCAACATGACTTGATCTTAGAATTTCCTTTTCAAACATTATTGGAGGCCATGTTGCATTTATAAATAAAGATTATCTTCATTATTGAAAATGGTATTTTCCATTAATAACAAGTCTTAAACATAATTTGTACAAAAACAGACATATTGAAAATTATTATTAGATAAATTGATAATTTCTTCTTCTTTCAAGTTATAACTTTTTCCTTTCTTTTATTGTTCATATTTTTTTTTCTTTTTTCTTTTTTTTAGGTGGGGGGGGGGGGGGGGGTGGTCAACTCTTTTTATTAATTTTTCATTACTTTTAAGTTTACTTATATCCTCTCCTTTTTTTATCAGTTTGTAGGTTTTCTTAATCATTTATCCATTCATTAGGGAGTGAGTTTCTTCAATTTACCAAGGATTCAAAGATTCACAACTTTCAACATTGTAAGGTTATTCATGATAATGGTTCTCTTAAAGAATTTAGCATTATCATTCTTCTTATGGATACTTTATGGCAATTCACTACTTCATGTGGATTCAATATGTATGGTGTTTTCATATTAACATTTCTCTTCAACAAACCAAATTTTTATTCAATAAGCCACCATCAAAGATATTCTAAGGTTGACATCAAAGACAACTAAAATGTCCAACAATGAAATCATTAGTGTGCAAATGCTTTGAATGACAATGTGTATGGTTTTTTTTCATTATCTATTATGGTGATTGGTTCTTACCTCTTGAACGACATAAACCTAGTACAGAAAATCTCTAATATGCTAGAAATGGTAACCCGCACCGATATCTATCCTTTAAAAAAATAGTGTTGTTCTTTTGTTCTCCCTTGTCTTCCATTCAATCAGGTCTGAGATCATCAATATATTATTTGTTTCATGAAAATATCTAGAACTTATACAATGTTCAACTATTTCACCTTGAGTATTATAACAGAACTTTTGTGAGACATTTATGCCACAATTATATCCTTTCATTCAGATGATCATGGTATATTCATTTGGAGTTGTAGTTATTCATTTGGAGTTGTAGGTATTAGGCATCAATGACTTGTTCTATCCATCCTAATGCCATAGGAGTGTTGTGTATGGGTTACATATTTCTGTCATTTAACTTATTCTCTTAATAGGAAATCAAAACTTCATACCTCGTTAAATATAATGAAAATATTGTTTCTCTAATTTCATCATGTTTTTCTACTAGAAATAGTAATTATGAGGTTGTGAAAGGGAACCATTGAAAATCCATTTCACTTATACAACTCAGTGGTGATTCAAACAATAAAAACCTTTTGGAGTTCATCACCTACTGAAAGTCTTCTTAGATTAGACATTGCTTATGGTGGTGTCTTCTTTTTTTGTTAAAATACTTGGAAAGTGTTTCTATAGTGATAGAAATGACTTTGTAGTTCTTTATCACAGCAACAATATTTCGTTGCTATAGCAATGAAACATCGTCGTTAGTATGGAAATCTTGTCTCTTTGTGCATGGTGGGTCATCTCTATAGCGACACTTAACTATCATTATAGCAACGGAGAATTTTTTGCTTATATAGCAATTTTGTTGATATGCACTTGATAGGTTGTTGGTCTAGGAATGATGGTTTGTCGCTAGAGAGACAAATATTTGTCGCTAAGAAATTGTCCATGGACTCCATGTGTCATCTCTTTCATGTCTCCATAGCAGCAAATGGTTCCATGTGTGGCTATAGCGACGAAATTGTTTCCACAAAAATATGGGGTGACATTCGTTGCTATTACAACAAAAAAGTGTTAGCGACGATTTAACATGGGAAAAATGTGCACATGTAACAATTTAAATTTAACCACCACTAATGTTATAAGTGGAACTATTAATGACTGAAGGATTTGATGCTTTGTTGGCTCACGGCTCAACTTGGTGCTCAAAGTGACCAAGCTTCTCAAGGATACAAATTATTCCCATTCCCCTAAGAGTTTTCTCCATAATGGATTCGAGGGTATCTTGTTAATCAGACGAGGGTCTATTTTCACCACCTACATGTAAGATAGAGGCCAAAGACATATCCTCGTATTTCAACCCAGATCAATGTTGGGTGTTATAATGACTTAAACAATCCACCTAATATTTAATTATCGACCGAGGTTTGTAAACTTAGAGTTGACACAAAATATATGTGAAGGTAGAGGGGTCTTAGGGTGTCATGGAAATATTTCAACAAGAAAATATCAAAAGATATTTCAAGATGAAAACTGAGTCAAACTCCTAGAAATTTAACTTATTGAGATAATTAGACCGAAACAGAGTACTAGACTAGAACCGTATCAAGATATACTACTCTACTCTATAAACAAATACTGAAAATTAAAGATATGAACAATACTAAATAAATTAAACTTCCTAGTAATCAACTATTCCACTTCTTAAGCCAAGGATTAGAAAGTTTTTATCAACAACTTCAGAAATAAACTATACAAGAAAACATACTTACAACACTAGATATATTTCACAAATTGCAAAAATTAGACTATACATGCAACTAAAAACTGTACATAATGGCTAAACTAAACTATCTAGTTCCACTCTCCTTGATTGTTCTGAGGATATGCATTCATTGTGATTGGAACAGGAGCAAGAGTGGTGTCAAAATGGCTTTTGAAAGAAATAAAGAAACTGAATGGAATCAAATCTAACTTAACTTCTACAAATTGTGCAAGCTAAGAAATGTCCAGTTACAGGTGATAGTAAACATGATTATTTATTCCATAAACAAAGGACTTCTAATTGAGAATAAACAACTAACCTATCAAGTAGGGAACAAGAATACGGAAAGGAGGACCTAACTAATAAACAAGTAGAAAACTTAATAAAGAAAACTTAAGAAGAAGAAAGTAGAAAACTTAATAAGAATAACTTTAAATCCTACTCTACAAGTCTCTTCATTAACCACAACGTGAAAGGAACAGGTCTTACTGCTATGATCAATTTACAAGGTACTAGTAAACTAGAAATTAACACATCTAACCCTAAAATTCCATGTACAAAGAAGTAAATCAAACCAAACCAACAATATGATTACAAAACATTACAATAGTATTAAAGAAGGAAATCAAAAACCAAAAGAAACAAAATCGCAAAGCATAACTCAAAACCTAAGGTGAAAAGAGGGAAAACTAAGAATAAGACTTAATAAATACTTTAAACAATATAACCTAAGGTTCAAATGAGAAACATGACCATTACCTAATTACTACAATCAGAACGTAATAAAAAATCTAAAGAAATATAACTGAAAATAGGATTAAAACAAATTCAGAACATTAAGGGTTGAATGAAGGGCCAGACAACACGGTGGAAGGAAGGTGTGAATGATAGTCCAAACAAACAGTCTAAATGGGAGTATGTATACATAAAATATCAGAGTTTAAGAAATAGTTAATCTAAAATGATTTCAAGATCAACTGATTCATGCACATGATAAAAAATGCATGAGTGATAAGCAAGCCTACTTGATGATCGGATTCAACAGTAAAATAACCTAAACTAATTCATAATTAAAGGAAAATCATTAACTCTTGCATTATTGAAACAAACTGAACTATAACTAAATGAATTTTCAACAAAATGGAAATAAACAGAACTGAACCTATTGTGAAAGGATAACTTATGCTAATCTACAAAAAATAAACTGCTTCCTATCATAAAATAAGACAACTTGAAATGTAATTGAACTAGAATTAAAACTTATATGGAAATTGACAGAATCAAACATAACTACAAAAAAACCAAACCTAGAAAATTAAACTAACTAAATTCTACTTGATTGTAACTATGAAACCAAACATAAGGCTGAAAGGAAAGCTGGAAAACAAATTGAAAGCAAATCTATGTGCGCAACCAGTTAACTATTTCTAAAAATGAAACTGCTTTAACAACACAACATTGTAATGTAATCTATGCTACTGGAAACAATGATATAAGTAAACACATAAATCCAAATTACATAACATATTATAAATGAAATTAAGCTAATGCAAATAAAGAGATGAAGAAAGATACACATAACAATGAAAACCTCTGGTTGATGAGGGGCCCTCCCAACAATCAGAGTGATGACTTGCTAAATTATTACACAAACACGATCATAAACATAGCAAATATGTAACTTGTATTAGAAATATGGAACAATATTGTAGAGTTCTTCAAATCGACTAATTACATGTAAAAAAGGATAACTAAGCAATCGTGTGGAGGCCGATATATATAGTGTTTACAGAGGTGAGAAGGTCAACCCTTTAGTGATTGAACGCTCTCTAAATTTAGTCAACCTTTATGATAAATAACTGATCAGATGCCAACACACAACACTTCACCCTCCTTCTTCGCGCGTTGGTTCTTCATGGTGCATGATGTGGCATGAGGATTCTTCTTGGCATGGATTGGTGTTATGGTGTCAAGCAGAGGAGGAAGCTAGCGAGTCTTCTGAAATGAAGAGCACACTATCACCCATACACATGGACTATAGGTAGTTTACATATCATTCCAAGCTTTAACACCCAAGAATATACGACCAACAGGATGTGGTTAGCTTGACGGATTGAACAGTGAGATGGATAGTGAGTTGGATATGCTCTACGCATAGCTATGGTGGATGCGTTGTCTGTACTTTGGCTCCTTGAATAATATGGCCTGCAATAAAAAATTCACACATTAACATATATCAAATATCATCGAATTTAACTACTAAATTCATGAAATAACAAGAAACAAACCGTAATTTGCATAAACCCGAAATATAGTCGTACCTAGGGTTGAATAGTGATCTGTATGACAGAAATGTACCAAAAATATGTCAAACATGTAATTTAACAGTTGAAAATGATGACAAAACTAGGATCAACATTCCCCCAAACCAGAGGAATTCCAGGTCCCACTAGTCAAAATGAAAAATGGCGTTATGAAGAAGGTGGAGCTACGTTAGTAGATGCCTTCAACTTAGATGAAGCATGGGATTTAAATCTCAGTTTCTTGTCCTGTGCTTTTCGAATAGCATGCCTCTCCTGTTGAGTCCTTTATGACAAACTGACAGCCTTGTTGAGTTATTCAATGTTATTGACCTGCAAACGCAACTCCTTGTTCTCATCTCAAAGCTCTACGATCAACTTGATGTAATCTTTATTTTGGCTTATAGATTGAGCCAACTCCTGAGTTAATTGATCTACTGTTAGTTGATGTGGCATAGATGGCTCTACATTCTTCTTGGATTCTTGTGGGGGGCTCATCTCCCTTGATGGTGGATCAATATCAATAGAAGGAATGTGTATTTTAGGACTCATGTCCTGATTAGGTGCAAGGATGTTCTCTTGATCAACATCCTTCAACAATTCGGCCGAAATATTAGCTAACGTGAACAGGGGTGAGTCTGGGCCAGGTTTATCTATTTCGGCCAGATTGTCTGGATGACCAGTCTAAATATCAGGCTGAACTGTTGTCTGGACAATGGGATGAAGAATAGGATGAACATTTTCTTCCTTCTATTTCCTAGTGCAAGGTCGTGGTAAGGGTACAAACTCAGCATACGCAAGGATAACAAGGGTATTTCGTGTAGATGGGCTAGCTTCTGACGTGTCTTCATTGAGATGGACAACATTGGGGATTTTCTCTTCTACAAATAGGGTTTGACTAGCTTCATGATTATGGAGATGCTGAAGATGTTTGCAAATGTTAAGATGGGGGTTAAAAAATTTAAACACAAAGGTTTCCTAGGTCTGATTCCACCCTTTAAGTTGTTCTAAGATAAATAGTTTAATCAAACTATGGTGATATAGAATACTTTTGGGATGAATAGTATTTTTCCTAACCTGACTCGACATCTTCTCTAGACTTATAAGGAAATAGAAAGGAAAATTGAGAAACTTCTTATCAACAAAGTGTGCTAGAAAACATATATGGCAGGATTTAAAGGTGCAAAACTTACCTTCGCAAGTGATCAGATGGATGATGATAGTCAAAGGATTAATTTACTCTGGCTTAATCTAGTTGCGATGGAAACCTTTGATTCCTGCAACATGTCAGAACTTTAGTTTAAGAGCAAAGTTGTGAGATGATCACGGGAAAAACCAATGCTTATGCCACCAAGTTCCCTCTCTTGGAAGCTTGGTTGTGAGTGCAATAGACTCCTTTGTAATCGGGAAGGTGAGATGACCTACCCTAGCTGTTCTCCCATCAAAACCCATAGTGAAAAGTAGTGAAATCTCTTCATCATACCCTTGCAGCAGGTGGAGGAAAGGGTTCCATCTAGCCTGGAAAAATACCTCTCGGCACTCTCGGAACTCTGGCATCTTAAATAAATCTTCGTAGCTCTCAGGATCAAAATGATTTTGCATTATTCAAGAAGGGACTAGGATACATATTTTGCATGGAGTATAGGAAGAAGGCATCTAACACAACTCTATAGGGATAACTGTAAGTGAGAGCGATAGAGTAGAAGTTCGCATGGCCCCGATTTAAAATGTGCCTCATTCAATCGACCAAATGATCACGAAAAAGGCTCGCCTTGTTTATGCAATCATTCTATTATGGAAAATCTTAAGATGTGTGCCGTCAAGGACGTCTATTTTAATGAGTTCATAAGGTTGTAATCAGTTTAACCATTTCCAAAGTAAAAATTTGGACAGGTTGAACGTATGACTTAATGCAATGCATAAACCTCATTCATAACCATAATAATATTGATTTAACAAGAGGATCTACTATTTGATAGTTTACGCGTGAGAGTGGGTAAGAGGATAGGGGTGATGGCAGAGTCTCGATGAATGAAAAGGCCATAAGGTCATATAAAATCCATATGGGGGTAAAACGAGATCACAAAGGTACAACATCATTGGTCGAGATTGTTCATAATTCCCTTGTAGATGTGACTTAATAATCGTAGTATTCATAATTACTATTGCTATAATATCACAGTTTTTATTCAGATCGTCATTTGGAATTTTATTCAGACTGGCATTCGACCCTTCCTATGGTCCTGCATATGATCCTTCACATAGTTTTTTTTGGTAAGAACATGCTTTATTCTAGATCGGATTGCTACTAATTATCCTAAAAACATTTGTCATTTGTCAAAGATAGCTAAAATTTTATATAAATAGTTAGAAAAAGAATAAAAAAGTATAATCTTCACAACATACTCTTTGTTGATCGGAATATTTCACCTCCTGCGGACAGCAAGGTGTTACACTGGTCTGAATGGTTCAGATCCAAAACAAATAGATCACAAAGGTTGATAACTCCCCCTAGACGCTGTAGATATCTGGAATACAAGGCTTTGATAGTTCACCTGTGTACCTACAAAATAGTTCAACACAAAATAGATCAAAGCAACCAGAATATTATCTATTAATCTATGCTAGCGACTAAGAAATCTAGAAATATATATTTGAAATCAAACATCAACAATAAATATGGGACAGAAAATCAACTTGCATTAGAAATATGAAGAATTTTACAACCAAGCCTTAGTGTTGACATGCATCTCCATTAAACTAGCTCTTCATCCCCAAAAGCTCTGACTCTAGCTCTCTATGCTCTCTCCAAATGATCTTGGGCCAAGAATCAGTCCAACAGCATAACAATACCTTCAATGTTCCCCCCTCAAAAATGGCTATGAGCTCATATATATAGGGCTTTAATGGATAGATATGGTTGAGAAATTAGTGGGTGAGGTGGCCTCTAAGATCCTAGGATGAGGGATCTTGAGCTCAACCAACCCACAATAGTAGGGATAAGGGATATCTCAAGGCTTATAATATAGAAGCCTTGAGAAGCTTCTCTTTTTCCCCTTTTACCTAGGGTACCATGCTTCTCCTTCTATGACAGAGTGATTCTGGTAATAACCGCCTATTGACCAAGGGTGACAAGTGGTGGCACCACTTGTGGACAACCAATGAAAATCAGTGCAAACATGGGTACCACTCCTAGATAAGGGAGGATAAGTGGTGCTGGGAATTTGTATGACAGACTGATAAGAAACCATTTAGTCTTCACTCCAAAAGCTGGGATTTTAGGGAAAGTAGGTATGTCAAAGGTCTTATCACATGATGGTGATAGGATTTTGGTATAACAGGATGCCCCCCAAAGCATGAGTCTTAGAGTGATACGATAAACGAGAGCTTTGAGAACAAGTCGTTTCCAGGAGATAAAAATGTTGGCTCGATCAGAGTATGCAATCAAGTAGGAATCTATAGTACATCAGTATGTTGACTCATCGACACAAGTAACCAAACTCATATCTGCAGACCAATACAAGGCAGATCCATGAGTGGAATAAACAAGCATGGCTACTAGAATATAGCATAGATCCATGTGATAGAGGACTCAAACTTGGACATAGCTACCAGACATACAATGTAGATCTATGTCATACAGATGCAAATTTGAGCATATCCACAAACATACAAATGTGGATCCATGCTAGATATACAAAACTCCATCATAACCTGGGGAAAAAGCAATGAGTGCTTTTAAACAAATACCCAGGGTCTTCATCTCGTCTTCCACAAAGTACGATCCTATCCATGTGATTACAATGATCTGAAGTCGAACATGGTAGAAACCACTTGATTGCCAGCCAATGATGTGAACTGTTAACAAGTGCGAGGGAGATCACCATTAATGTCAATGATTCCCAAGGTACTCTAGTACAATCTACTAAGTGCGAATAGATGTACTGATGTCAAACACCCAGTTGACTCTATCGATCAAAGGTCAATGATGTGAACCTATGTCGAGAGTGAGAGAATTTGTCATTGAGGCATACAGATCTCAAGGTTCTATATATTGTTTCTAATACTATTTCCCAGATGATGAACTGATGTCAATGGGAATAGTCTCATTGAAGGAGGGCCATGGTGAGTCCCACATCGACGACATGAAACTTGGAACATAGTTATGGAATGATGTGAACATAGTAACCATATGATTGACTCAAAGATACTGACACAAAGGCTATGTATACTGTAGAGGTAAGACTTCTTCAGATTCCCTTTGAACATCGAGCGACATGAAAAAATGACTTAGCAGCATGACTAGACAGGATAGATACACAATGCAACAGTGGACAATGCATTCTTTTGAAAGACTCAAAGGATTGGCATGACTCATGAAAGTGGATCATCATGGAGATCAGCTAAATACCCAATTGACCGACATGATTGTGCAAACAAGTGCCATGTTCAAAGGTAACGACAAACAACTACCATTATTTGGAAAATGATTCCCTTTCCCATTTTCCCCATCATGATCAATGAGTGCCTCTTTTCGGTTTCATGAGTTCAAAGAGGGTAACAAACACTCGATATAGCTTGTCAGAAGACAAGTCCAGTCCCATGTATTTTACGAACCTAAGAGAGGATGGGTTCATTCCCAAAACGGGTCTCTCAATGTTTAATTTAACGAGTCCACTGAAAGAAAACTTGGTATCGTTCACATTTAGAGAGTCTAAATGAATACGGAAGAAGACTCCATGGGGTTCCTTTTTCGTATGATTTAGTCTCTAAGGCTCGAAAAAGTATAAAATCATACCTTAGGGAACTTTTTCAGTCATGATTGGCTGGAGTGTTCCTTTCTTGTAAATAGTACTGTCTAAACCTAGAATGAGATAACCTACCATCGGATAGACGACTCTTCAAATACTTTAACGAGCGGGAAGAAGACAAGATCGCTCGATAATCTTTTCATATTTAGGGAGTCTGAAAAGGGTTTAAAGAGAACTCCATGAATTTTCTTTACATAATGTCACTTTTTACGATCCAGGAAAGATTCGGAAATGGACTCAACTATCTTTTCATGTTTAAGGAGTCTGAAAAAAGATGTGAAAAGAAGACTCCATAATATTTCTTTACACAATGTTGTATTTTACGAGCCTGGAAAGAAACTTGAACTAGACTCGTAACTTTGATACTAGATTTTAACAAGCATGACAAAGTGTCATAATAAATGCTCAACAACCTTTTCCATTTTATGAAAGTACGAAAAAGCCATAAACAAAATTTCCAAAGCTTTTACTAAAGTCAACCTGCAGACGACTCATAAACAAGTGTTAAATGCATCCAAAATCAACATTACGGGATTAGGACAAATAGATTTTGACCAGAACATGGTGTAATATCAAAACTATACTAAGTCAGACCCAAAAAATGTCTATATAAGGAAAGTAAATAGTAAAATATCAAACATTTCACTATATACCTCTAGCAGAGAGCACTTGGAGCATTTTTTAGCCAGATCTTCCACAGCTAATACCGGGAGTTTCCACCATCTGTTTTCAGTCTTGTCAGTTGCAGGTAAGAGCTAAGACCTTATTCTTTCATTTCATAGCTTTTATTTTGGGATTTTATGGGGTTGTAGGCCTATCAAGATGGGGTTCCCCTATCTCACTGATAGGTTCCCGTGGTGGGGACATCACCACCACAGAGCTCATAAATCGACACTGTGCACCAGGTACAGGAACATCGGGGAAGAAAATTCCCATTAGGTAGTGACAGACAGGGCTCTATGGATTGTTCTTTTCACCATGAAGAGGGTGGCAATGAGCCAGGGTGTACATCAGGCTTCCAAGGCACATATGATGTATGCCCTAGAGGAAATAGCACCTACAGTGTTCAAATAGGTGGAAGCATTACTTCCGATCTTTAAGGATCAGCTAACTAAATGTCGGTAGGGGGAGCTGAAGCAATTCAGCTTTGGCTCCATATTATCTTGTTTGTTCTTTGAGTGGGTCCCCTAGATGAGGCCCCAGGTGACTTTTCGAAGTCTGAGAGCATGGGACCCCCGCATGCTGAGGTGGGTCCAGATCATGGCTAGCACAGGAGCGGGTAGGGGCAGAGTGAAGTTCAGTGACATGTTCTTCATATGGCTATGGGATCATATGCTCATGGTCGAGGACTATGCCTATGCAGGCACATATTTTACAGGTGATCCTGACCTACCACTCCCGCCTGGAGGGAAGTGGGGAGACATTGGTAAGAAACAAGAAACCCTAAAGATGAAAAATGTTTTTATACTTTTTATGTTTTATATTTTTTATGATAAGTGATGAGACTTGTTTGTCTTCATGTAGATGTTGGAGCAATGAGGCCTGGAGGAGCATCTCCATTAGACAGGTGATCCGTAGCTTGCTTCGTGCCACAAGGTGATGATATCACCGAGGAGCTAGAGGAGAACCTTGAGAGGTTGACTCTAGACATCCCAGATACTGACATAGATGACCTCCCAACTAGATATTAGAGATCTACAATGGGAGTACCAGGCTGATTCAACAGGCTACTTTGCAGGGTGGCTCGAACAGTGATGTGCTATCATGAGCACTACTAGTGGTGAGACATGTATACTGAAAGCTGATAGCTTCAGGATTTTGTATGATGATGTTTCCTGAAAGCCTATGTTCTTTAGATGACATCTCGAGACCTATTTTTTGTAGCATTTTTCATATATATATATATATATATATATATATATATATATATATACAGACTTTTACATGATGTTTATACATTTCAAATGGATGAATGCCTTTTCTATGAGTTCTATGTGTCTTTAAATGTTTATTTACAATGTACCATGTTTGATTAACATCATGAATGGGCAAGATGCCAATCTAGGATGTAACTAGCCAATGAATCAGCAACTACATTATGTTCCCTAGGGATATGCCCATATGTAATGGTTCCAAATGATCTTTCTAACAAACGTACCCTTCGAAAGAAGCAGAGGAGCACCGGGTTCCTAATGGTGTAGACATGGTTCAAATGACAAACCATGAGATGAGAGTCCATCAAAACTACTATATCATGGACATCTTGGGAGGCAGCTTCAGTCAGAAGACCAATGACCACTTCATACTCGACGATGTTATTAGTAACAAGACCTAAGCAAACCACTCTTGAACTAACCAAATTTTCAGTTGGGGAATATAGAACCCAAGCAACCGAGGCTAGATTCAAGGTGTGGCAACAAGCACCATCAACGAAGCCGTAGAAAGCCATATGCATGACCAAAACATGGTATAAACAGATGTGGGCACCAAAACTCAAAACCATCTTGAAAATACTAAAAACACACTGAAATTCAATCAATATACATATATACAAGATACCATCCAAGAAGACCTAGGCATAGTACATTTTCAGGTACAACCCATTGCGAGGTTGCCCCTAAGGGATTCCATCATAATATACCAACTCATAGGCTCCTTTCTCTAACACCTTGGGAATAACGAAAGGTCCATACCACATAGACTCGAGCTTACCCTTTCCTAGCTTGTCATATCTCTGGTCATAAGTCAAAACTAGGTCACCCTCATTGAAAACATGAGCCTGGACGGATTTATCGTACTATGCCTTGACGCATTTCTTATGTGCCTCATTAGCCAAGGCAACATCTCTACGAGTCTCATCAAGGTTAATCAAGTACAACAATCTTTCTTCCTCTACGGAAGTGTCTGGGAGAAGTTCGATGGCAAGTTGTAAAGATGGAATCTGACATTGGATAGGCAAGATAGCTTCAAGTCCATAGACAAGTTGGAATGGCGTCAAAACCAGTAGCTGTCTTCACAGAAGTCTGATAAGCCCAAAGAGTGAAAAAAAGAACGAGATGCCAATTGGATTTATGATCTCCAACCATCTGACGAAGCATAGTTTTCAAAACCTTGTTAATGGCCTTTACCTGACCATTAGCTTGTGGATAATATGGCGTAGAGTTTTCATGGCTAAAACCTAGCTTGGCACTCAATTCCTCCATCATTTGATTACAGAAATGGGATCCATTATCAGTGACGATGGACTGCGGAACTCCAAATCTAGCTATGATATTATTGAACAAGAAGAGAGCGATAGTCTTACCATCTTTTGCATATGTAGGCATGGCCTCATCCCATTTTGTGAAATAATCCACGACTACGATGATGTAACCATGCCCCCCAGCTGAGGTAGGTTTACAATGCATGAATTCAATCCCCCATTTGGAAAAAGGGCCAACAGCAATGACGGGTTGAACCGGAGCAGGATGGGTGCACTTTTTGGGATAAAAATGTTGGCATGGTGGGCATTTCTTAACAGCCTCATGACAATATTTGAAGACAGAAGGCCAGAAATAGCCAGCGCGAAGGATTTTCTGGGCTGTAGCCATCCTAGATAAATGACTGCCACATGCTCCAGAGTGGTAATCATTTAGCATGTCTTCAGCCTCCTCATGAGTGAGGCATCGCCAGAGAATGGAGTCAATCCCACGTCTATACAAGGTATCCTGCAAGATAAGGTAGTATTTCGTGTGGTGACGAATGCAGCAACGATCATCACGAGATAGATGCGACTGAAAACACTGGGTCTGGAGATAAATCAACAAATCTCCATACCAAGGATTAGTAGTGCTAATTAGGAACAGGAATTCATCCGGAAATGAATCGCTAGGCTCAGATTCTGTGGTAGCACAGGTAAGGTCACATATAAGCTCGACAAAAACCAAGGATTTCTTTGATGTAGCCTTGGAAAAATCAAGATTGAACTCCTGAAAGATGATGATCCAACAAGAGTACTTGCCCCCGAGTACCTGACGAGCCAGAATGTAGTACATCGAGTTCTGGTTTGCCAATACGGTGGTAGTGCAAAGCAGAATGTAGCGACAAAATTTTTGCACAGCAATGACCGTGGCCAAAGCTAGCTTCTCCACATGTGAATAACAAGTTTTGGAATCAATAAGATCCTTACTGGCGTAATAAATCATATGCTCCTAACCGTGGAGATTGTCCTACACTAAAACCATGGTGATGGTAGTAGCGGAGGCAGCAATATACAAGAGAATATCCTTTGAATAGTCTAGGGCATGTATCATGGGTGAATGAGTCAGAGCGTGCTTAAGAATATCAAAGGCACATTGGGCCTGGTGATCCCAGAAGAATGGAGTGTTCTTCTTGAGAAGACGCATATAACCGTGCGTTTTCTCAGCGAAATTGCACATGAAACAGCGGAGAAATTGTGCCTTCCCCTGTAAACTTTAGAGTTCAAGGATGGTGGTTGGGGCTGGTAGATTAATGATGGCAGCAATCTTCAAAGGATTGATCTGGATGCCATCTTTGGATACCACAAATCCAAGCAGACATCTCGTCTCAACGTAAAAAACACATTTATGTAGATTGAGCCGTATATTATAATGACAACATCTCAGAAATATGTCTCTAAGATGACCGGGGTGGTCCTCCTGTCGCTGTGAATGAGAAAGGAGGTCTTTAAGGTATGGTTCAACAATATGTTTAATGTCATGAAACGCATAGCACATCGCATGCTGGAACGTGGAACCAGTTTTTTTCAAGCCGAAAGGTAACTTCTTATACGCAAAGGTTCCCAATGGGAAAATGAATGCCATCTTATGTTGATCAGCGGGCAATATCTCAATCTGATTGTAGCCGAAGAAGCCATCCATAAATGAAAAGATGACACTTCCAACACATTTGTTGATAATCTGATCGATGTGCGAGGTAGGAAAGTTGTCTTTGGGACAAGCTTTATTTAGATCCCTAAAGTCGATACAGACTTTAATGGTGCCCTGCTTTTTATTGACAGGGACAACGTTCGATACCCATTCCGTCAAAGGTACATGATAAATAAAACCAGCTTTCAGAAGCTTCTCAATCTTAGCTTTAATAGCTACAGCCTTCCTAGGATGGACTTGCCTAAGTTTCTTCCTGACAGGTTTAGCCGTGGCATAAGTTTTAATCCGTGGACCACAATGGAAGGGTCGATCCCTGGCATATCTTCAGAGGACCAGGAAAAAATATCACAGAATTCCTTAAAAAGTGCCTTATATGCTTCAGATTCATCTATGGAGCAGTTCTTCCCAACATGAACATGCTCAATAACATCAGGCTTGGCTGATATGTCAATTGGGTTTGTCTGAGTAATGTTGCAAAGGTTTCCTTTAGAATCTATATCTTGCAACAATATAGGACTTTGCGGAACGTTGACAATATCAGTAGGAAACAAGGATGCAAAATCATAGCTTCCCAAATTGGTATTGGGGAGGAACATGGATCTATGATGGTGATCTTCCCAAATGGGCTCACCCATGTTCATGATCTCTATAATGGACTCGTCTAAAGGAAAAGTCTTGAAGAGATAGTCTAGAACCGGAAGAGAAGGTTCTAACCAGTACGGTAAATGGTAAGGGTCCGAAGCCACTAAACGAATATCATTAGTGTGATCATCGGAGCAAGTTTGAATGGTGTCATACATAGCTTCATGTGGAATCAACGAGGTGGACTCAACAACATTTGTGCCCAGGGGTTCAATATCAAATGAAGTGATCATATGTACTGTCATGGTACCTGTGTTAGGAGGAGTAGAGGGAAAAATCCCCATAAGGGATGAATCCTTCAGCATACCTACCCCAATCGACTGGTAAGGAGGAGGGGACTGACCTAACATGGGGATGTTATTGGGTATGGAGGTAGTAACATCCGGCGTACAGAAATCAAGATAGTCAATAGTAACAATTCTCCCGAGATGCGAGAATCTGACCGTTCGAAATACTATTGAAGCAACAAAATTCATGGCATAGAACCAATTCCTTCCTAAAAGGAGGTTATAATCTAAAGGGGCATCTACCACTTCTACTTGGATGGAAACATTTCCCCCCCCCCCCATCTCAACCATGAGGGCTGATATGAGGCCATGGGGTTGGAAACCCCATCCATCAAAGGCTTTAAGGGTCGTAGATGATGTACCAAGCTCGGTAGATCCAAGAGCTTTCCAACAAGTCAAAGATAACACCGAGGTTGAAGCTCCTTCATCTAGTACTGTTCGAAAGAATTTATTTCCCGCTACTTTTGTAATGATCTGAAAAGCAAGTTTATGCGGTAATCCAGGTTTATAGTTCTCAATGTTGAAGTGAATCAAGTTAGTGTTATCTGGGTCTACAGCTCCTAATGCAGTCAACAAGTTCTTGCGCTGTGTAGGGCAACTTTGGAGTACTTCTAGGGTAGACATCACACAAGGTGCCTGAGCAAGATCTTCAACCGCATTATAGAATTGAGCAGCTCGGGCATTGGGATTAAAGACAGCCTTCCGAAGAGTACTCTTTGGTGGGCACAAAATTATGTCGAGAGTAGGCTTTTTGATAGACAAGGGAACAGTAGACAAGGATTCCAGAGAACTAGTGGAGGGAGCTTTCCCTGAAGAAGATTGATCTTCTTGCTTATCTGCAGGTTTATCATAATTATGGCTTCGAGTTTGTAGATGGATGGTATCTGAGGACATCATACAATTTTAGTCTGATGAACTAGAGTTACCCTGGTTCGACATGTGGTCTACCAGCTGTTGTTGAGAGGGGAAAGGATCCGTAAGTACTACAGGGGTGGGATTAGTTCAAAAACTAGGAGATTTCGTCCTGACGAGGACACTCCTTGGAGAAGTGGTCACCACCACATAACAGACAAGGGTATTTAGCCTTCCTTTTCCCTGTGTTGTTGTCATTATGGGTTGATTGTGGGGCCTCTTGCTAGTTTCCAGGTTTTTTATTTCAATTTTTACCTTTCTTTTTATTACCTGAGGTTTGAGTACTTTGAATAGAATTGACCTCGGCAGAAACCTTGGGAGTTGAAGGAGTAGCAGATTGGGTTTGCTTGGCAGGTTTTGCTGTGGATGGGGACTGTATTGAACCAACAATCCCGTCAACGGGTACTTCTGTTGATGGCTTGGTATGGTCAGTGCTGGGGCGAGGATCTTAAGGAATCAAATCATAAAGAGTCTCGAACTGGGAATAAACCAAGTCTAGGTAATGAGCCTGACTAATAGCATACTCTTTGGTAACAGCACCGCCCATGGCCACATCTTGGGAAATAGGAGGCAACAAGGAATTAGTGAACCAATCAGCTAACAACTGATCCAAAATAGGGGCCTTAATAAGCCTTCTCTGCCTTCTCCACTCATGAATATGATCATAAATGTGGGTAGAGGTGTTCTGTAGCAGAGAAGTTAAAATATCAGTGCCTGTTTCATAATGAATAGGGAGCTGAAAGTGCATAAGAAATATGGTTGCCAACAAGCCAAAATCCACAAACGAATGTTGTGGGAGTTCAATATACCACTTCGCATCCGTACCGGTGAAATTTCATTGAGAGAGTCATAACTGAATGGAATCATCCATGAGGGAGTTTGAGGAACACCACAAATGAAAAGTCATAACATGGTTTCGTGGATCTTCACCCTGCTTCCCATCGAATTTTGGAATTTCTGATGGTAACTTTACCGGAATGGGAGGCCACGAGGGATTGTGCCGAATGGGATCGTTAATCAACTTGGAAAAATCAGGCAATTCCAAAGTTGCAAGAAAAGGTAACTGTCTATTGGGCTGCACATACTGGTAATATTGATATGGCATGAAATTACTAGTAGGGCCATAGGTTGACTAAAAAACAGGTTGTTGTGAGGAAGGACTATCGGTAAATCCACCCATGGGAGGTTGATTTTCAGAATTAGGACCACTAGGACCACCAGGGCCTCCAGGAGGAGGACCACTAGAACCACTGGGACTGCCAAGACCACCAGACCCTCTGGAACCTCCAGGAGGTGGAAAACCTCCAGACCCACTAAAACCACTAGGTGGAGGACCACCAGATCCTCCAGAGCCATAAGGAGGAAATCCACCAGGTCCCCCAGGACCACTAGGACTTCCAAGATAATGAGGATGAATGCCAGGCCCTTTAGGACCATTAGGTCCCCCAGGGGGAGGACCTCCATAAGGCGGTCCTCCCGCAGTATGGATGGGTATCCCTCCCATGGCTAGCATGTAAGACCAGTTAGGATTCCTTCATGGAATAAAAGTGTTGCTAGGGAATGGAATTCCAGTAGTATTAGATGGATGATTACCTATAGTTATTTGATAACCATAACCACTAGAATACTGAATGGCAACAGGTTGTGCCCCCAAGGGCTGACCTGAACTAGATGGGGGATATACCACATTAATGTGAGTGGGAGGGACAAAAAATGTAGATGTTTCTATGTTAGAGGTCTGCTCTTGACTAGGTACAACTCTAGGATCAGATAACGTAGGTCATGCTGGGGGTTGCCCCCCGGCATTCAAAGGTACTGAAGACATCTCCTCATATGACCAGGAAAAGACATCGCGGAATTCCTTACAAAGGGAAGTATAGATAGCAATTTCTTCAGGAGAGCAGTTTGCACCTATATATATGTTTTCCATGACATCAAGTTTTATAGAGATGTTAATAGGTATAGTGGCAGAAGTATTTTCCATATTCCCCTCGGCAAAGATTCCTTCCCTAGGCAAGGGATTGATAGGTATATCAACATCATCTGACAGTCTCATGCGAAACTCTTGGTTTTCTATTCTGCTTAGTTCTAGAAGAAAATAGGATGAAGATCCTCACAAATCTTATCACGTCCACTCATGGATTCCAGAATAGCTTCATCGGAAGGTTAAACCATGTCTAAACAATCTATAGAATGCGAATATTTTTCTGCCGATGTGGGAAAATAGACTTCTTCCAGATCTTCCGAGACTGTTAGAGGATCTGGAATGGGATCAATAGTGGCTTGAGTGATAGCTTGATAAGCCACCTCCACTTCTGATAAGGGCACTTCCAGTTCATGAGGGGTTGGGAGAACCCAAGGATCAGTCCTATCGACAACCGTAGCGATGGACTTCCCCACACTAGTAGAACCAATATAATTAACCGGGGCTGGAAGATCAAATGTGCCCATCAGTGATGTGTACATTCCAGCCCCCAAGCTTTGTGCAACAGGTTTGACCTGATCAACCAATGGCACAGCGGACTCATTAGACTCTAAACGACCTTTTCGGGTAAAATCAAGTTGGTCAATAGTAACCAACTTGCCCTCATGTGGAAAAACCACGACACGAAAAATGATCGATGCAATAGCGGACATCGCATAAGTCCAATTCCTTCCCAGAAGCAGATTGTAGTCCAATGGAACATCAATCACTTCTACTTCAACAGACACTACTTTTCCTGCCAACTTAATCTCAAAAGCCGGCAAGATACCATGCGGACGGAAGGATCTTCCATAGAAAGCAGTAAGTAAAGTGTTTGATGGGACCAGCTCTGGGGATCCAAGAGCTTTCCAACAGGTCAGGGACATAACACATGTAGAGCCCCCCTCATTAAAAACTTCCCTTCCAATGGTCTTACCACCATGCACAACATCTATTGATAGGGCTACATGGTAAGGCAGACAAATTTTAACATCAGATAAATGAAATTTCGCCATAAGACTCGAAGAGTCCATGCTACGTAAAGTTGCTAAGAGGGCATCCCGCTAGCGGGACAACTCTGGAACACCTCTAAAGCTAACATTGCACACGGGGTTTGAGCTAAGTCTTCAACCACGGAGTAGTTTGAAGCAGCCCTAGCATTTGGGTTATGCAAGGTCTTCTTGAAGACACCTTTCAGTATCTTCGGCATTATTTCAGTAGGTTTCTCTATTGTGAGAGGGTTAGAAGGTTCACCTACAGCTTTACCCTTCTCAAGAGTCTCTTTCTCATAGTTTTTGTTCCTGGTATGCAACAAAGTTGAAGATCGAACCATGTTGATATAGTTTGGGTCAGGGGCAGTTTGAGTGCCCCCTGCTACGTTAGAAGCTGAAGCAGAGTTCTGTCCTTGGGGAAAAGGATCCTTCAGGACAACTGGTTGTTGAGCTTTAACCAGATTCTGGGCTTGATCCATAAGGGGACAAAGGTGAGTAAGGTCATCCTCTTGGCACAAATTACAAGGGAACTTGACCTTCTTCTTTTCTTTCTTGCCCCCATCAGCATTGTTTGCGGGCTTTTGCTTGTTTTGGTTTCCCTCTCCCTTCTTGCCTTTCTTTTTCTTCCTGTCGGGCTGCTGATTGCCCTTCTGAGAGGTTTGTGCAAAAACATTTACACTCTGGGGGGAGAGGAAGCCTTTGCTTCCTCCACTGTAGACTGCTTAACAGACAACTGGTGAACTTGTTTAGTCAAAGATTCTACGGTGGGAGAGTTAATGGACCCAACCACACCATCGGCATGGGGTCCAAGATTAGGCTTCTCCACATCATGCGAAGGCCTCGGTGCCTCAGGGTCGATGATCTCATATAATATCCTAGATTGTGAATAAATCAAATCCAGTTGCTAGGCCCTGAGTATGGCTTCTTCTTCATTCGTCACTCCTGAGGTGGATACATCCTTAGATATGTATGCCAACAGGGATTTAAGGAACCACTCTAAAAGGAACTCAGGAGGAATAGTGGCTTTTATAAGGCTCTTTTGCCTCCTCCACTCTTGGATATGATCCGAGATGTGGGTAGCCTTGTTTTGCCTAAAAGTAGACAACAAGTCCGTTACGAAATCATATCGGACTGGAAGTTGAAAGTGGCTGAGAAATGCACTAGCCAAATCCCAGAAACTACTAAAAGCAGCAGAAGGCAATTCAATATACCATTTTCCTGCAGTACCTGTCAAGGTTCTCTGGAACAGCCTCAACCTAACTGAATCTTCATTCATCGAATTCGAAGAACACCATAAATGGAATGTGGTGGCATGAGCCCCAGGATCTTCACCAGTTTTGCCTTCGAACTTAGGGATGTCTGATGGCAATTTGGTGGGAAGAAGTGGCCACAAGGGGTCAAGCCTCACCTGGTAATTCATCAATTTTGACAAATCTGGCAAGCTTAAAGTTTCCAGGAATGGAAATTTGGGTCGAATCGGGGTACTAAATGTGCCAGCCTAGGGATTATAGGGACCTACCCCCGAATTCCCATGGCTAAAATTGGGGTTTCCCCCTACCATCGGTTGCGAAGTGGGAAGATTGCTTTGAAGCAGATTCCATCTGTAAGCCACAGGATTGTGTGTGGGAGGTGCATTATAAGAAGTTTGGGCCATCCCCATAGAAGCAGGGGTCTGAAAGACAAGAGCAAGTATCCCTTCGCTAAACAACGAAAAGGGAGAGCTCATGTAAGGGACCGAAATCGGAGTTTGGAAACTTTGCCCATAAGAGGTGTTGTTCCCAAACTGTGACTTCTACATAGGAAGGAGATGGACCTATGTATGGACTAGATGGGGGAATGTGCCCCCCATTCCAAGGAAATCCTTGGACAAATGCCGAGGATCCTACCGGACCACTCTAGGTAGTATATGGAAAGGAAGAAGGAATAGTAGGTATACTGGGGATCCCAGTAACCATGTCACCAGAAGTACCTGCTAGGTTTGAGTGAACCGGTGGTTGAACCACCCGGCTCACTGGAGTCAAAGGTGTAGAAGGTAGACTAGATCTAGGGAAACTTACCGGGGGAGGTAGTACCCCTTCAACCAAAATGGTTGAGGTGAACACAAAAGGAATTTCTTCCATAGAAGACATGATCCTACCCACAAGGACACCTAATACAGGTGAATCAAAATTTCTAACCTGAATGATCACAGGATCATTTAAATCAGTCAAGGGGGTGTTAAAGTTCCTTGCAAACTCGTCAGTCTGCATTTATTCTATCTCAACTATATCAAGATCAAAACGGTTAGCTATCAGTTCTAGTTCACCAAGAACTTCACTTATCCCTATCGGTTCAAATGAATCGTCAGTGTCTAATCTTTGCCTTTGGGGTAGAGGTGGAGGTTCCAATGTGGTGAGAGGAGGAAGTTTTCTCAACCTTCTTGACCTTCTAAAAGGTTGGTCCTCCAGAATTGAAAATTTGACAAATCACACCCTAAGTCCAACTAAACACAGTCAAAACCACAAAGCATACACTATAAAAATCCTAAAGCCTCAAGCAATCAAACCAGGGTAAAAGATATACTTTCCCGGAGAAAGCTGATGAACAATTACTTGGTATCCTTGAAGTGGTTCTTAGGTACAAGTGGAGGAATCACCCAACCACCCTCCTACACTTTCAACAAGGGTTACCTTCCATTCCCGTTCAAGGTGAACCAAAAATAGCCTTCTAGTTTACCTAGGTATGAACCCTAAAACTCAAGAGACTAAAGGCTACCTTAGCTATACCAACAGTCTGGGGGGATAGTCACAAGCCTGACTTGTACGCATGGGTAGGCTAGCTGATCCTGAAACTCTGTCTAGGATAGAATCCCTAGATGCGTAAAAGTCCTGATCTACGCTTTGACAAGGATTTGAAGGGTTATCTCCTCTGTCCAAGCCTCCACTTGGCCTCGTGCTTGACTCCTGTTTGAGAGGAGCTTCCGAGATACAGTTGATAAAGTCAAGGATTTACCTAAAGAAAGGCCCACTATGTCTGAGTTTTATAACTTGTGGGAAGTTTACACTTCCTAGCCCACAAGTCTAGCCTAAGCTAGTAGGTGAAAGGCCCCTAAAAACAAAAGATTACTAGTAAATTTTAATTATGCATTCATTTTAAAGGGCTGTTTGTTACTCAGAAGGAAATGGAGTGATATACTTATGGTGTTTTTGACTCAATGAGAAATAAATAAAAATAAAGGTGTATTCAAAGCAAAATACCACTATTTAAAGCAAACTTCTTTTCTTTTTGCAAATATATATTGATGAACTGAATGCAACGATAAAAGAAACTAAGCCTATGTTTTTTGTAGCTTTCGAGATTATATTTTTAAACTGAAATAAACACTACTTATGCAAAAAAACAAAATGCAAAAGCTTAACAATGTTTTCTTTTCACTTTTAAAAATGGTCAAAACTCTACCATGCACCTAGAATGCACTATACTTGAGTAAACTTGAATCTAATTAACTGTATAAAGCCAACAAATTGAAGTAAAATAAGCTACAAGAACCAAGAATCAACCAACCAAGGAAGGCTAGGAACCCTAGCTTGGGTGCACACAATGACAAAAATCACTGTAAACTCAATAAAGGCAAGTGATAACCAACTACTATCAAAGGACAGACTGGAAAAACAATGCCCAAGACCCTGATCACTGATCTGGACAGAGACACTTCACCCTATATTCCCAAACAGGCCAAGCTACTTCAACATGCAAACAGAAAATAAGCTAAGCAAATGAACCAAAGAGCTTTCAAAAAAGCACAAAGTGTGGTCACCAAAAGTATTCAGACAAGAAACACATCATTCATAAAGAAAATCAACTCACAAACAGGAATTAAACAAAGAGAGGGACAAGCAAACCCAATCCTAAAAAATTCCTATTTCCAGGAATATACGTGACTGTATAGAAGGGAAACCCACGTATGGTACGCGACTGTCCAAGACAGCAACCCATGTATGCAGGCCTCTATACACGACTATACAGAAGAGCAACCCGCGTATGGGTACAAATTTTTTCTCAAAAAACAAGAAAAATCCACAAGACTTTCAAACACTGAGGCAAGTATGAACCAGGATAAAAGACCACACACCAAATTCAAAGAAAAGACTGGTCAGGGGTGACAGAAACAACCTACAGCAGTCTGGGCTCCCCAGTGGAGTCGCCAGTTCTATTGTACAGGATTAAACACCTTATAACCGAAGGTCTGGGGTTACCAACATACTCAATAAACTTGTAGGCAATCGACTCTAGAATGCAGTAAAGGAAATAGGAGGATAGGAAAGACTTACCCAATATATGATGGTTGATCCTTGCTTGTCCTCTTCCGCTCCGCTTCTCATCCAAAGTCTCTAGGGATGCTTCTCCTTCACCTATCAAGAGTCAATCTTCCAAATACAAGATGATTCATATATATATAAGCAGGTTAGATAAATCATATATACAATGCTGAAACATAAACATTTATCAAACCACAATACATGAGATACATGCAAGACACATATGGAAGAAGGATTCTCTTTATTAGCAATAATGAAAGAGTTTAGATTGCAACCCAATGCCTAAGACAAGGACTCCTCTACAGCCAAAGGATTCTAAGTTCCACTGCTCCAAATACTTCTATATAAACTCCACCAGCATAACTTTGCTCTCCAAGTCTATGTACCAAACACCCTCCCCAAGGCCTGTATTTATACTTGGTGAAATAAGCCAGTTTTGAAGGTTGAGGAGGTTGAGGAGGTTGAGACAGTTAAGGATATTAAGGTTAAATGCTTAACTAATCTCAAGTAATCACATGTTTTTATTTTTAATGTCAAAGGGACATATTTGCAGGTATCAAGACTGAAAAATCACGTATGATCCGCGAGTTTCTATAAGAGCAACCTACGTATACATCCATACGCGACCTGCAATAACCAACACTCGCGTATGACCCACGAGTTGCATATATAAAGAGTCATGTATATGACTTGACATAGCAAAAGGGTAAAAATAACCATCTAGATGGATGATGAATGTATTTCATAATAATCCCATCTATAGTGTTTTGGGCAACCCTCAATCCATAGATGTCCTTTTGTGTGTCAACATGAGGGATGTCGGCACTCGGACGGAGAGGTGCAATTCAGGTGGATAATAGATGCCCCCTAATGTGTGAGGTCAAAGGGAAGTGATGGCTGAAATACATTATAATCTTCATCTTTGGAGAACTCAGAAATCCAATGGAGCAGAGAAATTACCTGAAAAAAATACATAGTAATGTCATACACAAAGTTACATCTGAGGATGTTATGTTCAATTTACTAGAACACTAGCTCCTTTACAATATTTGAGTACATCATATGATACAGGTATAAACCACGTATATTACAAAGGTGGACCAAAGCCACAATATATAATAATGATGAGTCTTCAAAGATATAGAAGCTGTATATATGAATATAACATAATCTTGCGCAACTTAGTCCATAGGTGATTAACTAAGGTCTTCATAAAGGATCCCAAAGAACCAGTACAATCCAAGCCATGTGAATAAGGGTAAGCTGAAGTCGAACATGGAAAGGATTCAATAGTTTGTCAATCTAGATGATAATCAACAACTGAAGCAAAGAAATTCACCAATATTGAAAGTGAATCCTGAGGTACTATAATCAAAACTCTAGTTCTTCGTCATCAAGAAGTGTTGAAACGGAACCATGCTGTGATAAGGAAGGCAATAGATCCTCCAACGGATCACAAGAGTGACTAGGAACTAGGCAAAAGAAAGGAGACACAAATAGATAACAGATATAACAATGATGGGATCAAGCTATAGATCAAACATTGGGAAGAGTCCTTGAACAATGAGCACAACACAGAGATGACCCAAGGCAGCATATAACTTATAGATAGAACAACTAGACTTATCTGTCATGTAGGATACATGATCAGATTCCCCAGGTATAATGGACAAGAGGAGGAGTAAGAAACTCAAAGTAGTAGCTGAACAAAAGTGGACACTGAAACATGGATATCAAAAAACAAAGAGTGCTATGTTCAAGGATGACATGCTACCATTACTGAAAACAAGAGAAAACTTCTTCCTTACCTTCCCTGTTAAATTTTAACGAGTCCAGGAAAGTCAACTCGGTTCCCTCTTAATTTTTTAACAAGCTTGAAGAGATGGGAAAATAATGCTTGATAGTGTCAATGATTCGTGGATTTAATGAGCCCAAACTAGTACATGCTTAGCCGGTGTTTTCAAATTTAGAGAGTTTGAAAACTCCAAAGAAGACTCCAGGGGGGTCCTTTTTCATGCAATTTAGTCTCCTGAGGCCGAAAAAGTATAAAACATACCACATAAGAACTCTTTTAACTTCCGAAGAATAAAAGGTGAACCTTTTTCGTACTTAGTCAGGAAGTTCCAAAAAAGGTTAAATTACCACCTACCCAATGCTCCTTCCAGAACAGAATAAAATAGCTTGAGTTTTACAACTGTGAAGGAAAGCAAGATCACTCGGAAAGATCCATTTGGTTATGAAAAATGGGGCTTACAACAATAAACTTGTTGCTTTGTTCTTAAGTGTTTAACAAGCATGACAAAGACACAAAGTACACTCGAAATATTTTTCATGTTTGGGTCTAGAGCATGAAAAAGAGAAAACTAAGCTCAAACTGGGTGTTCCTTTTCTGTAAATTTAGTCCCTTAGGTCCAGAAAAGGGATAAACCTATACCTAAGAATACTCTTCTCAATTCAAAAGAAAAGAGAGTGATCCTTTCTCGTATTATTCCGCATGGTCTGAGAAAGAGATAACCTACCACCCATGCGGATGCTCGTGCACATATTCTTAATGAGCTTGAATAGACGAGTTAACTCGACAGTCAAGTCTGTTTTGAAGGAGTCAGACCTAGGCCTAAAGAAACTCCATAAAGACGGGGAGTCCTATAAAGGGATAGCTTGTAAAAAGAGATTCAAAAGAAGATCTATTTGGCATGAAAAATAGCTAAAAGGATACCCCTGAACCTGAAACAGTTGTGGCATGAGTACCAAAGAATGGCATAGGAATATAAGAAGGATACTCATGAAAAAGGGTCCTAGCCACGGAAGAACAATGGTAAAAACAAGGGACCAATGGCTTAGAATATCATAGTCCATGGCAAAATGTTGAATGCTAAGGTTAATGTGGAGTGAAAAGATGCCAACATGTATTGGAAATAACAAAACCACCCTATTGGAGCAACAACACTTTGTAAAAAGTAATAAACCTGTTCCAAGGCACAAAGAGTATGGTATTAGTTGATTGACATTTCAAACTATAGAAAAAGACCCACTTAAAGAAATATAATTTCTATAAATAGTTTGAAAATTAAAACAAAACTCACCATTTGAACTTTTGAGCCATAAAAAGCAAGTTTTACCCTCTACCTTTGATCGATCATTGTGGACAATTGGACCGACGAAATCGAAATCCACCAGTTGCAGGTAAGCCTACACACTGAGCTCTTCATTTTGATCCAAGCAATTGTTAATTTTGAGTCTGAATTCCATATTTAAAAGCATCCTAAACTGTAGCATGACGCATACGCGGGTTGTTGATATGGAAACTCGCGGATACGCATTCTATACGCAGGTTGCCTAATTAGACAGTCGCGGATAGTACGTGACATGTCTAAGTAGACAGTCGCGTATACTGCATGGAGGAAAAAAGATTAAATATAGTCAAAAAAATTTGAATTTTGATATGGAAATACTGAATCAAATTACTTGTATTTGCTAGGTAAAATATGGTTCTGGAATGGAGGGAAAGGGAGCACGAAATAATGGACCAAGCGGCACTCCAAAGTGCGCCCACTATACGGGCATTGCGGAATAGTGGGCTACTGAAATTCTTTTGTACATCACCCATGCGGGCCAATGTTCGTATACTTGAGTTCATGGCAAATTATTGGGATCATGACTTGGGGATGTTCAACCTACAAGGTGAAACCTTAGATCTTACCACTGAAGACATATATTTCATTACCAGGTTGTCACGATGAGGAGCACCGGTGAACTTGGAGGGCACTGGCAGGGGCAGTGACCCCTTAAGTGTACAAAACTATGTAGATGTGTTCTATACACCGGGTACTCAAAAAAGAGGAACCAGCGTTCCAGTTGCAGATATCCAAGATTTTACTCTCCAGGTATTAGCTAGCACCATTGTGATAATTTCAGGATCATCATCTTTACATTTTGCCTCAAGGAACCAAATGAGGCTGGCAGTTGACTGTTTTAGAGGTGCTCTCTATGATTGGTGCTCGAGAGTTGCCCCCGTCATGGAGTTGGAAAGGGGAGAAACCCATAGCAGTCTTTACGTTAGTTCGGTAGGCCCAAAGAGTAGGATATAACATGATATGCCAGTTAGAGTAGGCTGCATCAATTGTATGTTTAAGAATAGTTTTTAAAGTTTTGTTGATAGCCTCAACCTGACCGTTTGCTTGCGGATAGTATGGAGAAGAATGTTCTTGTCTAAATCCAAGCATGATAGTCAGTTCTGTCATCATGTCATTTTGAAAATGACTGCCATGGTCAGTGACAATCACTTTGGGTATACCAAACCATGCAATAATCTGATTGAATACAAAGAAATCTGTTGTTTTCCCGTCGGCTTTGAAAGTAGGCATTGCCTCTGCCCATTTTGTAAAATAGTCAACAACGACAATGATGTATTTATGCCCCCTAGACAAGGCTGGGTTGCATGTCACGTAATCAATTCCCCACTTCATGAAGGGGCCTACCGAGACAACGGGAAATAACGGAGCAGGATGTGACCGCATTTTCCTGGTGTAAAGATGACATGGATGACAGTGCTTCACTGCTTCCCCACAATCTTTAAAGATCGTGGGCCATAAATAACCAACATGCAATATCTTCTGGGCTGTTGCTAACCCAAATAAATGACCCCCACATGCTCCACTATGGGAATCATTTAGGACAATCTCCGCTTCCTCATGAGTAAGGAAACGACGCAAAATGGAATCTACCCCTTGTCGATATAATGTATCTCCTATAATGACGTAGTTCTTGGCATGGAGGCGTAATTTACGTTGTTCCTCCCTTTAGGAAGCTGCAGGGTACTTTAGAGTCTGGAGATATATAAGAATATCTCTGTACCAAGGATCAGAGGTGGATATCTAGAAGATGTGCTCATCTGGGAATGAGTCATCTTCAACCACTACATATTCTTCAGTAGGAAATTCTGCTATAAGCTCAGCAAAAAATAAGGACTTCTTAGACTTAGCGGACCAGAAATCCAAGTCAAACTCTTGGAGAATGACTATCCATTTGTTAAATTTTCCCCCAACAATGCATTGGGATAAAACATATTGGAACGGATTCACATCCACCACTACCGTGGTGGTCCTCAGTAAAATGTAGTGACATAACCTTTGTACAGCATAAACAGCTGCTAAGGCTAATTTCTCAATGTGGGAGTATCTAAGTTCAGGTCCAGCCAAAACACGGCTAAGATAATCAATGACATGCTCAACAAGCTTATCATCCTCCTGGACTAGTACTACCTCAATGGTCGACTTCGACGCAACCAGATATAATATAAAATCCCTAGAATAATCTAGTGGACGTAATAAGGGTGCCAACAGAAAAGATTTTTTCAATGCCTCGAATGCAATTTGTGTGGTTTCATCCCATACAAATGGGGTGTCCTATTTGAGCAGGTGCATGAAACCCTTAATGATCTTGGCATAATTAACAATAAAATGTCGAAGAAAATTAGACTTTCCTTGCAGGCTTTGAAGTTGCCTGAGAGAATGAGGAGGAGGCAGATTTACAATGGCCTCAACTTTCAATGGATCCACCTAGATGCCTCTACTAGAGACAATGAACCCGAGCAATCTTCCTGAATCGACGCAGAATACACACTTGTGGGGATTCAAGTGAATTTTATAATATCTGCATCTTTCAAATATCAACCGTAAATGATTTGGATGTTGGATCCTCTTATGAGAATGTGCAGGCAGATCATCAAGGTATGGTTTGACAATGGCTTTAATGTCATGGAAAGCAAAGTTAATAGCCCGTTGGAAGGTTGCCCCAATATTTTTCAATCCAAAGGGCATTTTCTTGTAGGCGAAAGTACCCCAAGGACAAATGAAAGCAGTTTTATGTTGGTCTTTCGGTTTGGTTTGAATTTGATTTTATCCGGAGAAACCATCCATAAACGAGAACACCACACTTCCCGCACAAGCATCTATAATCTAGTCTATAAATGGTGTGGGATAGTTGTCCTTAGGAAAGGCTTTATTAAGGTCTCTAAAGTCTGTACAAAAGCGAATAGTCCCTTGCTTTTTATCAACGGGAACAGGATTAGACACCCATTCAGTCAAAGCGATGGGATATATAAAACCAGCCTTCAACAGCTTTTCAACTTCTGCCTTCACAGCCGCCGATTTGCGCGGGTTCACGGGTCTTAATTTTTGTCGAACCGGCTTGGCATCAGGATATGCTCGGATTTCATGTTCAACAATCGATGGATCTCTTTCTGGCATCTCCTCATATGACCAGGAAAAGACATCACGGAATTCCTTAAAAAGGGCAGTATAGATAGAAATTTCTTCAGGAGAGCAGTTTGCACCTATATATATGTTTTCCACAACATCAAGGTTTACAGAGATGTTAATAGGTATAGTGGCGGAAATATTTGCCATATTCCCCTCGGCAAAGATTCCTTCCCTAGGCAAGGGATTGATAGGTATATCAACATCATCTCACAGTCTCACGCAAAACTCTTGGTTTTCTATTCTGCTTAGTTCTGGAAGAAAATAGGATTGATGATGAATATCCTCACAAATATGATCACGTCCACTCATGGCTTCCAGAATAGCTTCATTAGAAGGTAAAACCATGTCTAAACAATCTATAGAATGCGAAGAGTTTTCCGCCCATGTGAGCAAATAGACTTCTTCTAGATCTTCCGAGACTGTTAGAGGATCTGGAATGGGATCAACAGTGGCTTGAGTGATAGCTTGATAAGCCACCTCCACTTTCAATAAGGGAACTTCCGGTTCGTGAGGGGTTGGGAGAACCTAAGGATCAGTCCTATCGACAACCATAGCAATGGACTTCCCCACACTAGTAGAGCCAATATAATTAACCGGGGCTCGAAGATCAAATGTGCCCATCAATGATGTGTACATTCCAGCCCCCAAGCTCTGTATAGTAGGTTTGAACTGATCAACCAATGTCACAGCGGACTCATTAGACTCTAAACGACCCTTTTGGGTAAAATCAAGTTGGTCAATAGTAACCAACTTTCCCTCATGTGGAAAAAACACGACACGAAAAATGACCGACGGAATAGCGGACATCGCATAAGTCCAATTCCTTCCCAGAAGTAGATTGTAGTCCAATGGAGCATCAATCACTTCTACTTCAACAGACACTGCTTTTCCTTCCAACTTAATCTCAAAATCCGGCAGGATACCATGCGAATGGAAGGATATTCCATCGAAAGCAGTAAGTAAAGTGTTTGATGGGACTAGCTCTAGGGATCCAAGAGCTTTCCAACAGGTCAGGGACATAACACATGTAGAGGACCCCTCATCAACAACTGCCCTTCCAATGGTCTTACCACCATGGACGACATCTATTGATAGGGATACATGGTAAGGCAGGCGAATTTTAACATTAGATAAATGAAATTTTGCCATAAGACTCGAAGAGTCCATGCTTCCTAACGCTGCTAAGAGGGCATCCCGTTGAGCGAGACAACTCTATAACACCTCTAAAGCTGACATTGCACACAGGGTTTGAGCTAAGTCTTCAACCACGGAGTAGTTTGAAGCAGCCCTAGCATTTGGGTTATGCAAGGTCTTCTTGAAGACACCTTTCGGTATCTTCGGCATTATTTTAGCAGGTTTCTCTATTGTGAGAGGGTTAGAAGGTTCACCTACAGCTTTACCCTTCTCAAGAGTCTCTTTCTCATATTTTTTGTTCCTGCTTTGCAACAAAGTCGAAGATCAAACCATGTTGATATAGTTTGGGTCAGGGGCAGTTTGAGTCCCCCCTGCTACGTTAGAAGCTGAAGCAGAGTTCTATCCTTGGGGAAAAGGATCCTTCAGGACAGCTAGTTGTTGAGCTTTAAGTAGCTTCTGGGCTTGATCCATAAGGGGACAAAGGTGAGTAAGGTGGTCCTTTTGGCACAACTTACAAGGGAACTTGACCTTCTTCTTTTCTTTCTTACCCCCATCAGCATTGTTTGCGGGATTTTGCTTGTTTTGGTTTCCCTCTCCCTTCTTGCCTTTCTTTTTCTTCCCGCCGAGCTGCTGATTGCCCTTCTAAGAGGTTTGTGCAAAAACATTTGCATTCTGGGGGGAGGGGGCAGCCCTTGCTACCTCCGCCATAGACTGCTTAACAGATAATTGGTGAATTTGTTTAGTCAAAGATTCTACGATGGGAGAGTTAACGGACCCAACCACACCATCAGCATGGGGTCTAGGCTTAGGCTTCTTCACATAATGAGAAGGCCTCGGTGCCTCAGGGATGATCTCATATAAGATCCTAGATTGTGAATAAATGAAATCCAGTTACTGGGCCCTGAGTATGGCTTCTTCTTCATTCATCACTCCTGAGGTGGATACATCCTTAGATATGTATGGCAACAGGATTTTAAGGAACCACTCTAAAAGGAACTCAGGAGGAATAGTGGCTTTTATAAGTCTCTTTCTCCTCTTCCACTCTAGGATATGATCCAAGATGTGGTAGCCTTGTTTTTCCTAAAAGTAGACAACAAGTCTATTCCGAAATCATATCGGACCGAAAGCTGAAAGTGGCTGAGAAATGCAATAGCCAAATCCCAGAAACTACTAAAAGTAGCAGAAGGTAATTCAATATACCATTTTGCCGCAGTACCTGTCAAGGTTCTCTGGAACATCCTCAACCTAACTAAATCTTCATTCAGCAAATTCAAAGAACACCATAAATGGAATGTGGTGGCATGAGCCCTGGGATCTTCACTAGTTTTTCCTTCGAACTTAGGGATGTCTGATGGCAATTTGGTGGGAATAGGTGGCCACAAGGGGTCATGCCTCACCGGGTCATTCATCAATTTTGACAAATATGGCAAGTTTAAAGTTTCCAGGAATGGAATTTTGGGTCAAACCGGGGTACTAAATGTGCGAGCCTAGGGATTAAAGGGACCTGCCCCCAAATGCCCATGGGTAAAAGTGGGGTTGCCCCCTGCCACCGGTTGCGAAGTGGGAAGATTGCTCTGAAACGAATTCCATCCGTAAGCCATAGGATTGTGTGTGGGAGGTGCAGTATGAGAAGTTCAGGCCATCTCCATAGAAGTAGGGGTCTGAAAGATAGGAGCAGGTATCCCTCTGCTAAACAACGAAAACGGAGAGCTCATGTAAGGGACCGAAATCGGAGTTTGGAAACTTTTCCGATAAGAGGTGTTTTTCCCAAAATTCACTCCTACATAGGAAGGAGATGGACCTACGTATGGAATGGATGGGCGAATGTGCCCCCCATTCCAAGGAAATCCTTGGACAAATGCCGAGGATCCTACCAGACCACTCTAGGTAGTATATGGAAAGGAAGAAGGAATAGTAGGTATACTAGGGATCCCAGTAACCATGTCACCAGAAGTACCTTCTAGGTTTGAGTGAATCGTTGGTTGAACCACCCAGCTCGCTAGAGTCAAAGGTGTAGAAGGTAGACTAGATCTAGGGGCACTTACCATGGGAGGTAGTACCCCTTCAACCGGAATGGTTGAGGTGAACACAAAAGGACTTTCTTCCACAGAAGACATGATCCTACCCACAGGGACACCTAATAGAGGTGAATCAAAAGGTCTAACCCTGAACAATCACAGGATCGTTTAAATCAGTCAAGGCGGTGTTAAAGTTCCTTGCAAACTCGTCAGTCTACAATTCTTCTATCTCAACTATATCAAGATCAAAATGGTTAGCTATCAGTTCTGGTTCACCAAGACCTTCACTTATCCCTACCGGTTCAAATGAACCGTCAGTGTCTAATCTTCGCCTTTGGGGTAGAGGTGGAGGTTCCAATGTGGTGAGAGGAGGAAGGTTTCTCAACCTTCTTGACCTTCTAAAAGGTTGGTCCTCCAGAATTGAAAATTTGACAAATCACACCCTACGTCCAGCTAAACACAATCAAAACCATAGAGCATACACTATAAAAATCCTAAAGCCTCAAGCAATCAAACCAGGGTAAAATATATACTTTTCCAAAGAAAGCTGATGAACGATTACTTGGCGTCCTTGAAGTGGTTATTAAGCATAAGTGGAGGAATCACCCAACTGCCCTCCTACACTTTGAACAAGGGTTACCTTCCAAGCATGTTCAAGGTGAACCAGAAATAGCCTTCTATTTTACCTAGGTATGAACCCTAAAAGTCAAGAGACTAAAGGCTACCTTAGCTATACCAACAGTCTGGGGGGACAGTTGCAAGCCTGACTCATACGCATGGGTAGGGTAGCTAAGCCCAAAAATATGTCTAGTACAGAATCCCCAGATGCGTAAAAGTATTGATCTATGCTTTGATAAGGATTCGGAGGGTTATCTCCTCTATCCAAGCCTCCACGCGGCCTCGTTCTTGACTCCCGTTTGAGAGGAGCTTCCCAAATACAGTCGATAAAGTCAAGGATTTATCTAAAGAAATGCCCACTATGTCTGAGTTTTATAACTTGTGGGAAGTTTACACTTCCTAACCCATAAGTCTAGCCTAAGCTAGTAGGTGAAAGGCCCCTAGAAACAAAAGATTACTAGTAAATTTTAATTATGCATTCATTTTAAAGGGCTGTTTGTTACTCAGAAGGAAATGGAGTGATATACTTATGGTGTTTTGTACTCAATAAGAAATAAATAAAAGTAAGGGTGTATTCAAAGCAAATTACCACTATTTAAAGCAAACTTCTTTTCTTTTTGCAAATATATATTGATGAACTGAATGCAACGATAAAAGAAACTAAGCCTGTGTTTTTTGTAGCTTTCGAGATTATATTTTTAAACTGAAATAAACACTACTTATGCAAAGAAGAAAATGCAAAAGCTTAACAATGTTTTCTTTTCACTTTTAAAAATGCTCAAAACTCTACCATGCACCTAGAATGCACTATACTTGAGTAAACTTGAATCTAATTAACTGTATAAAGCCAACAAACTGAAGTAAAATAGGCTACAAGAACCAAGAATCAACCAACCAAGGAAGGCTTGGAACCCTAGCTTGGGTGCACACAATGACAAAAATCACTGTAAACTCAATAAAGGCAAGTGATAACCAACTACTATCAAAGGACATACTGGAAAAACAATGCCCAAGACCCTAATCACTGATCTGGACAGAGACACTTCACCCTATAATCCCAAACAAGCCAAGCTACTTCAGCATGCAAACTGAAAATTAGCCAAGCAAATGAACCCAAGAGCTTTCGAAAAAGCACAAAGTGTGGTCACCAAAAGTATTCAGACAAGCAACACAGCATTCATAAAGAAAATCAACTCATGAACAGGAATTAAACAAAGAGAGGGACAAGCAAAACCAATCCTTAAAAATTCCTATTTCCAGGAATATACGCGACTATATAGAAGGGAAACCCGTGTATGGTATGCGACTATCCAAGAGAGCTAACCACATATGCAGGCCTCTATATGTGACTGTGCAGAAGAGCAACCTGCGTATGGGTACAAAAATTTTCTCAAAAAACAAGAAAAATCCACAAGACTTTCAAACACTGAGGCAAGTATGAACCAGGATAAAAGACCACACACCAACTTCAAAGCAAAGACTGGTCAGGGGTGACAGAAACAACCTACAGTAGTCTGGGCTCCCCAGTGGATTCGCCAGTTCAATTGTACAGGAGTAAACACCTTATAATCGAAGGTCTAGGGTTACCAACATACTCAATAAACTTGCAGGCAATCGACTCTAGAATGTAGTAAAGGAAATAGGAGGATAGGAAAGACTTACCCGATACACGACGATTGATCCTTGCTTGTCCTCTTCCACTCTGCTTCTCATCCAAAGTCTCTAGGGATGCTTCTCCTTCACCTATCAAGAGTCAATCTTCCAAATACAAGATGATTCATATATATATATATATAAGTAGGTTAGATAAATCATATATAGAATGTTGAAACATAAACATTTATCAAACCACAATACATGAGATACATTCAAGACACATATGGAAGAACGATTCTCTTTATTAGCAATAATGAAAGAGTTCAGATTACAACCCAACACCTGAGACAAGGACTCCTCTGCAGCCAAAGGATTCTAAGTTCCACTGCTCCAAAGACTTCTGTATAAACTCCACCAGCATAACTTTGCTCTCCAAGTGTATGTACCAAACACCCTCCCCAAGGCCTGTATTTATACTTGGTGAAATAAGGCAGTTTCGAAGGTTGAGGAGGTTGAGATAGTTAAGGAGATTAAGGTTAAATGCTTAACTAATCTCAAGTAATCGCATGTTTTTATTTTTAATTTCAAAGGTACATACCCGCGGGTATCAAGACTGACAACTCGCGTATGATCCGCGAGTTGCTATAAGAGCAACCTGCATATACATCCATACGCGACCTGTAATAACCGACACTCACGTATGACCCACGAGTTGCATATATAAAGAGTCGCGTATATGACTTGACATAGCAAAAGGGTAAAAATAACCAACTGGATGGATGATGAATGTAGTTCATAATAAGCCCATCTATAGTGTTTTGGGAAACCCTCAATCCATAGATGTCCTTTTGTGTGCCAACATGAGGGATGTCGGCACTTTGATGGAGAGGTGCCATTCAAGTGGATAACAGAAGGATGTTGGACCAAGGGAGGTGAGTGTGAAGAATATGGTACTCCACTTTCTACCACCACATGATCTCCCATTTGGGAGGTGGTAGGAGCTCCTCGGTCGATAGCTTCCATTGGATTTCCTTCCGAAACAGAAGTAAAATTAGGTGGCAAGCCCCATATTTTCCCAACCTGTCTTAACTCAGCCAGTGTGTATAGTTCCTATCTAACCTAGGGTCTGAAAATCTAGAAAAAACACACCAAAATACTTCCCTACTCAAACTATAGGTCAAAACAAGCAGACTTAAAATGACAAGAGCAGTTCAAAATTCAGGTCTCTCACTAAGATTTTCAAGTCGGTGCCACTCACAATATACCTCAAGGGTACGTGTGTAGTAATCTCCCCGAATTTTGTTTTCGGTGTATGTCTCCAAACAAGACAACCAAAGGTCTTTTCTCGATAGATAAGGTACCCTAGTGGGGTCTCCCGATATACTCAAGGTACGTGGGAGCTTGAATCGGTAGTAGTGTTTTATAATGCATAACCGTACACAAGGGGCCTTCCGATATACTATCGAGTACGTGAAGTACCTTTCTATATACCTCAAGGGTACTTTAAAGGCCGTTCAAACATCAAATCATTCCAATTAACAATCATGAACATCAAATCAAAGGCAAGCAAATACTTCTACAAACCAAATTCTTCTTTCCGAAATCAAATGGGAAGGGTGAGAATCTCTTTTTCTAAAAGAACAACACCAAGCACACCTATATGCCAATGCACTCTAACTTTTCAAATTTCTTAAAAACATAAGCAAATCTAACTTAAAACTACCATTTTTTTTTTTAGTTTGATCGAGATAGTCCTACATGCATTAGAGACAAAAGATAGTAAAGGTCCTGAAAGCTTATGAATCCAATCAGAAAACCCAAATCCAACACTTAAATATGATGTCCTAACCTCAAGCAAAACTTTTCTTTTCTGAAGGGAAGAAAAAGAAGTTTACTATGCAATCAAGAAATGTGTTGGAGACATTTACCATCATACACACTCTTTTGGTCAAATTGGCCTAGTTAAACCACTACCCTAAGTTTAATTGACATCAATGGAGCATTAATTGCCATCATCTAGTCACACCCACGCCTACCTACAGTCAAGGAGGCTAACTGGAGCACTCCGGGGGTGATCTGAGTGATATTAATGCACCTAATTGCTAACTGGTGGTTACAATCATTTCAACCAGTCAGTTAGGGCGCCTCCTCTCATTAAATATATTATTTAATGATTATTTATTATTATTTAATGATATGGAGTCAACAAGGTTCCTCCACCAACTTCTGATGGTCAGTTCAGCTTCAATTAACCTCATCGGGGTTCATTGAAGTCATGGAGCACTAACACTTGATGGTTGGATTGCTATGACATGTGTTTGATCTCCTTCAATTGAGATTCAGTCATTTATTGCACTCTGAATTCAGTTAGGGTTTGGTGAGTCAATTAGGGTTTTGGTCAAGTGGTTAACTAAGTGTGAACCAAATGGTTGAAAGTCAGTTAAGCTAGACTCACTCACTGAATTTGAATTGTCTCCTTAGGTATTCGAATTCTTCATGGAGTTAAGCCATTGCTCAGCATTGGAATTGTAACCCCTTATTGTTTATTAAATATACAAAGAGGAAACCAATTCTGGTTCCGATTATTTCCAATTCATGAGTATTTGTTAATTATTCTTTGATGATTTTGATTCCTATTTCCTAGATCATGTGCAAGAATTAATATGGTATCAGAGCATACGGGGGATCAAATATCTATCTCTCAAAAACAAGATTTTTGACAGATTTCTCCATGAAAAGTGAGCAATAGCTCAAAATTCCAGCACTGCACCAGAAGCCAAGGCTTACCACTCAATATCCCAAGTAAAGAACTTGTTGATCAAGATTTCTTGATTGACTATGTTGGGTGTGATGAAAGCCTAGAATGTGTAGGCTGTCCGACCTTACGGTGCCCCTTTTGTTTTGATTTGGAGGTTTTATCAAGTACAACTTCGAATGGACTCATCAATCCCTCTTCTCACCCCATTCACAAGCTATTCGGAATGGAAGTTGAAGATGATTGCATCTCTGAAGAGACAAGGTCTCTATGAGGTGTCTATTGGACTTGGAAAAGAGTCTTATGAAAATGAGAATGACTAGCTAAATCATGGTGATAGATCTTTTGGAGCAATATGTCTGGCCCTTTCTCCTAGCTTGTACTACCTTATTGATTCTGCTGAATACCCAAAGAATTTCTGGCCAATATTGGACAGAACCTTTGGCAAGCACAATGAGGATGATAATAGTAATTTGGAGATCGCATCCATCACCACAAGAGTTCTTTACTCAAAAGTATCGGCCTCTACTCTCTCTGATGAAGTTGTTCAAGATGAAGATGAAGCAGAATCTTTTACACATTCAATTCAAATTGAAGAAAGTCTCCATGCAGTGACTCCTTCTCCTGATGCTCCGGAAGTTCATAAGATATCTGATATCTCATCTTCTCATATTTTTGAAATAGAATAAGACATTCGAATCTCTGATATTGAAGAAAAATACTGCTGCACTTCCATGCAAACATTCACCAGTGATTTTCCTTTGAATTCTGTACAAAATTTACCAGTAACTGCTTCCGAAAGTGAAGAGAAATTTGATTTTTCTCCCTCTAATGTTGCTGCTGGTGTGAAAATATGTAAAAAATTGGATATTTTGGAAAAAATATCAGATTATAAGAGTGACACATTCACTCCCCATGATCTAGATCTTCCAGCAAAATCTTGCAGGATTGCATGCACCAAAATTCAGAATTTTGAAGAAAAAGACAACTGTGCATCCACCGTCTTGGGTAACCATAATTTTGGATCTGATATGAACCTTATTGGATATGATATGATCTTATTTGGATCTGATCTGATATTTCTTGGTTCAAAATTTCAGGTTCATAAACCTTCAGTACTGCTTGTAGCTGTTCTCATCAACGGTGTGAAGAAACAAGTATCGCAAGTCTCCTTCGAAACTGCTGCTAGGGATTTGATTTGATTTCATAGTTTTGGATATGTTGTGAAATTATTTAGATCTGATTTAAATTCTGATCTGATATTATTTTTTTCATATTTTAAAATCCAAGAGCTTTCAGTCATGCTTGTAGCTGCTCTCACCAATTCCGGTGTGAAAGATCAAGTACCGCAATTCTTCTTCAAATTTGTTGCTGGGGATTTGGTGTTAGTTTCCTCTTATGAGGTTGTTGATATTTTATTTTGTGAATCATTATATATTTCTGAAGCTATATCAAATTATGGAGCTCAAGCATTCGCTCTCTAGAGTCCCAGGGGTTTTCTACCTTTGGTCACAAGCTCATCTCCTCACAGAACTAGTAAAGAGGAAGACATTCTACATCCGCTTGGACACTTGCTCCTAAAAATTGGGGCTGATTTTACCATTCATGGTTTGTTGTTCAAGGCTGCAACATATCAGTTTCTTGAGTGTTCCACACATGGTTCGAATCCTCAAGAACCTTTGCTCTCTCTTCAAATGATTTCAGTTGCTCTACATGAGTCCAGTTTTCACCGTGCAGCTACTTATATTTCTGATTCAGTTGAGTGCATTGTTCTTCTTCCAAAGTGGAAGATTCCTCCAGAAATTCATTTAGTTTGGATTCAGAGGTTCACATGCACAGTCTCAGGATGATGCTGCATATAAGAACCAATTCTTGATTTACTGCTTAGTTTGAGGGGGGGTATTTTTCCCATGAGGTTTTCCCCATTTCCTTGGTTATATTAAGCATTACTTTATTGTATAGGGTGACCTATGGCCTTTGTTTCCAAGGCCCTAGAATTTTATGCATCTATGTTTTCTAACTCTTCCTGAGTATAGCTTAAGGGGGGGTGTTGGAGACATTTACCATCATACACACTCTTTTGGTCAAATTGGCCTAGTTAAACCACTATCCTAATTTTAATTGACATCAATGGAGCATTAATTGCCATCATCCAGTCACACCCATGCCTACCTACTGTCAAGGAGGCTAACTTAGCCTTCTCCTACAGTCAAGGAGGCTAACTGGAGCACTCCGGGGGTGATCTGAGTGATATTAATGCACCTAATTGCTAACTGGTGGTTACAATCAGTTCAACCAGTCAGTTAGGGTGCCTCCTCTCATTAAATATATTATTTAATGATTATTTATTATTATTTAATGATATGGAGTCAATAAGGTTCCTCCACCAACTTCTGATGGTCAGTTCAGCTTCAGTTAACCTCATCGGGGTTCATTGAAGTCATGGAGCACTAACACTTGATGGTTGGCTTTCTATGACATGTGTTTGATCTCCTTCAGTTGAGATTCGGTCATTTATTGCACTCCAAATCCAGTTAGGGTTTGGTGAGTCAATTAGGGTTTTGGTCAAGTGGTTAACTGAGTGTGAACCAAATGGTTGAGAGTCAGTTAAGCTAGACTCACTCACTAAATTCGAATTGTCTCCTTAGGTATTCGAATTCTTCATGGAGTTAAGCCAATGCTCAGCATTGGAATTGTAACCCCTTATTGTTCATTAAATATACAGAGAGGAAACCAATTCTGGTTCCGATTATTTCCAATTCATGATATTTGTTAATTATTCTTTGATGATTTTGATTCCTAGTTCCTAGATCATGTGAAAGAATTAATAAAATGAAATCTAGAAGCTAATCTAATGTTCTTCTTTCAGTATATGCAATGAAAAGAGAGTTCAATGAGCACCCTAACTTTCAGAAAAAAAGAAATCCTTATTTAAGCACAACGAACGAGCAAGAAGAGAAATTCCACTCAAAATCAATCTTGAACCATCAAAGCAGCAAGCCACACACATCAGATTCAATAACACAAGCCTGATAACAGAACTGAAAGCAATCCAAATTCCAATTTTTTACAAAGAAAAAAGAGGAAAAAGAGTTTTGGATTAATGCCTACCTGGTACCGTGCTTCGTAGGTGTTGTAAGAGCATTCCAAAGTAGCACCGCTCCTCGCTAATAGGATATAGGTGGTGGCACCACTTACTGTCCACTATGCTCAGGTGGTGGCACTGCTCCTCGCACAAAGCATTGCTGCGGTTCCTTGTAGATGGCCAAAACAAAAAGAGAACAATGAATCACATCAAAAACAGACTAGATCAAGGTGAATACTATCGAATTGAATATGGTAACAGAGCATAAAAAACCAAAATAACTCAAATCTGAATAGATCTGGAAATTTCAAACCCAAATAATACAAATCAGAAAGTAGATCTGACTGTAAAGAGTTGAAGAAAACGGAGCCTGGATTCGAATAAGAGTTGCATACTAAGGACGATCAGAACAACTAAATACAACTACTCCCCAGTGGAGTCACCAGATTTGTTGATCGAAATATTTCACCTCCTGCGGACAGCAAGGTGTTCCGCTGGTGTGAATGGTTCAGATCCAGAACAAATAGATCACATAGGTTGATAACTCCCCCTAGGCACTATAGATATCTGGAATACAAGGCTTTGATAGTTCACCTGTGTACCTGCAAAAGAGGTCAACACGAAACAAATCAAAGCAACCAGAATATGATCTACTAATCTATGCTAGTGACTAAGGAATCTAGCAATATATATCTGAAATAAAACATCAACAATATATATGGGACAAAAAATCAACTTGCATTAGAAATATGAAGAAGTTTACAACCAATCCTTAGTGTTGACATGCATCTCCATGAAACCAGCTCTTCAGCCCCAAAAGCTCCGACTCTAGCTCTTTATGCTCTCTCCAAATGATCTTAGGCCAAGAATCAATCCAACAGCATAACAATACCTTCAATGTTCCCCCCTCAACCATGGCTATGAGCTCATAAATATAGGGCTTTAATGGATAGATATGGTTGAGAAATTAGTGGGTGAGGTGGTGTCTAAGATCCTAGGATGAGGGATCTCGAGCTCAACCAACCCACAATAGTAGGGATAACGGATATCTCGAGGCTTATCATCTAGAAGCCTCGAGAAGCTTCTCTTTTTCCCCTTTTACCCAGGGTACCGCACTTCTCCTTCTATGACAGAGCGGTTCTGGTAATAACCACCTATGGACCAAGGGTGACAGGTGGTGGCACCTCTTGTGGACAACTGATGAAAAGCGGTGCGAACAGGGGTACCACTCCTGGATAAGGGAGGATAAGCGGTGCTGGGAATTTGTATGAAAGACTGATAAGAAACCATTTAGTCTTCACTCCAGAAGCTGGGATTTCAAGGCAAGTAGGTATGTCAAAGGTCTTATCACATGATGGTGACAGGATTTTGGTATAACACTCTTCCTCCCCCAAACCAAAGATATGGCATGTCCTCAAACCATACAAGAAAACTAAACTAAGTAATTTCAAATCAATTTAATACAGAGTTCTATCATGCTGCGATCATGTTTGCAAGGAAAAAGAAAACAAACTAGTAAAATGGAAATGATTCAGATATGTACAATTATCAAAAATAACAGTGCTTAGAAAGATCAAGTGAATAATGATAGTATAATTGGAAAAATGCCATAGGAAAAACTAGTCATCCATGCCTCTTTGTCATCTCAAGAATATTTTGAGTTTACCCTAGAGTGTGTGAGATTCCATAGCTATGGGCCCCGTTTCTAGGACAATCACATCCTAGATATTGATTGAATTATATGGTCGGATCCAAGCCCAACTTACAACCATTCTCTAATGACATCATGGATATATATTCTGGTTTTTTTAAATATATTATCATTTTTCCGAACCATGTGCACAATGGTGTGTTAACTAGATCTCTTTTACCCGATATTTCCCCGCTGCTAGCATCCCTATTCAGTACCCCAGCAGGTTTATCTTGGTACCATGCAAGCATAGCCCCACTGCCAGCAGGCCTGTTCAGTACCCTAACGGGTTTAATTGCATTTACCGAGCTTCCTTGTTTTCAGATATTACTTAGCATTGACCTGCTGCCAGCCGGCCTGTTCAGTATCCCCACGGGTTTGCTTCGTATAATGATTTTGAATATATGGAATTCGGTTGGTACTAGAGCATGCTAAGCCTACTAAACACATAATTCAAATATAGAACTAAAATCATAAGTAATTTTTATAATGGCCTTAATTATGGATCATGTCAAAAGAGAATAACTTAAAGTTGTTCTTTGACCTCTCAGTCTATATTCTTCATAAAAGACAATAATGTTCCCCACAAGCAGAAATTTCACTTACTTTCAAGTTACCACAAAAATGCTTACGAGGCAAGTTTTGATAATAAGTATAGGATGAACTAGTAGTCCATAGGTGTAAGATGAGAATCTGAAGAATATGATTATTAGAGTAGGTTTCTCAAGAAACTATTCTATTAAATCAGAAATGTACATGTCTGAATCAAAATTCCATATATAAAAGAATAACAAATCATAAAATAACTGGTTAAGGATGATATACAAAGAATTGTTTAATTGCACTATAAACTTCAATTTTGATAATAACCAAAAAGAAAGAGTTAAGGGGTGATTCCATGAAGATGGGTAACAATTTTTGGCCAAATTTGGCGATGAAAACCTGATTTTTTACTCATGTGCTAGATAGAAGCCCTCAAAACGCATATATGCCATGTGAATTTTGACTTGTAGTAAAAAAACAAATTGTAGAATATTATGTTGGCTTCATAGTGATATTTTTTTTTAAATATTTCGATGTCATTTAATGTGTGAATTTTTTCATTTAATGAACTGTGTGACCTTAAAAAATTAAAGAAGCTAATAAGTGGCTCGTGTCCACGTAGAGTAATTCAATCTTGCATTAATAATTTTAAAAAAATATATATATGAGCATGATCTACATAAAATGCA